>JAKRZM010001329.1:285926-406309 GCA_036379175.1 Heliconius cydno galanthus
TTAAAAAAAGGACGTTTATATCGGAAACACGCGTATTTCGACACTATAAAGGAAATCAAAAGCCTTAAAAGGGGGGCAAAATTTTGTATTAAAGCCGCTAGTTCAAGTGAGGTATCAGATGAAAAGGCTCTGGCTAAGCTAAATTTGAATTTCCGAAAAAGCTAGAAACCTCCAATTTTTGTACGGAACCCTCGGTGGGCGAACCTAACTCGCACTCGTCCGATTTTTTTTAAATAACATATTAATTTCTTATTTCTAAAAAAATATATAATTATGGACATAACATATCTAATTTGCATTCTGTAAAAATGCAATCTAATAGGCACGGAAGTGATAACAATAGTTAAATTGTAATGCAAGAGTGGTAAAGATAACACCACACAAGTATACAACACGCTCGCTGCACGTGATCCCGTGCAATATCAAGGCTGTGGTAATAAAATCAATGAAGCCAAGAAAACTTGTATTACATCTCATTGGATTTTAATTTGTATTAAGCGGGAAATTATATAAAGTTATTTTTAAACTTTTTATTTAATTTAATATATAACCGTAAGTTATATTGTTAATTTAATATTGTAGGTAGCCGCGGCGTTGAATTCCGACGCTCAATACGCGGTTGAAAAGCCGCGAAGGTAGTGTCGCGACACTAAGTTATCTATGTTTGCTTTTTTTAGAACAATAATAATTTTAATGCGCAGTTTTATATACTTGTTAGTCCTCGTGTAGGAGACCATTGTTTTCAGAGATACAATTCCCTATGGGTACCAAGACCAAATACAATATGACTAGAATTTCAATGTAGATGTGATTTAAATATTATCTAGATCTATGGACAATGGTAATTTACATTTACAGTTTTTATGTATTACATTAGGTTCCTAGATAGTTGTTCAGTAAAAGTCACGAAATATCAATATAAAGAGCAATAAAAATATTTTCGACTTTTCGCCTTCGATATTTTACCTAGGGACCGTCGATTTATTTTGCAAGGTGCTTGCTAATCCGTGATCCGAGGACCAATATTCATAATATGTATAGAAAATAAAGTTCATGTACTAGTAGATACAATTTTTTTTAGCATAATTCCACTTCCTTTCATTATTTTAAAGATAATTTTCTAAATTTCAAGATTTCGTTGTAGATATTAAAAATACACGTGACTTTGAGTGGAGGGGAGGATAGTTTCAAAACTCTATCTTCTCTAAGAGAGAGGGTAAAAAATTATAAAAAGAACGTCACATGATTAAAGAACGGCCCCCGAGATGGTCGCTTTAAAAGATAAAACTTCATGAGTCTATTGACACCATCTCACCTTCATTCTAATGTCCCTTTAAATAGAACACAATATTAATAAATATAAAGAATAGATGTCCATTGGCAAACGATCTAAATGGTTGATTGTTTATTACTGAAAGCATCTTATGTGGATTCCTACGCAGTGTCGCATCTAATTTATTTGATAACAAACAAATCTATATAAAGATTATTAAAAATAAGTATTAATATGATATACCGTTGTGCAGCAAGTGTGTATGTGCTTACCATATTAAGGTTACTTATTCCAATTCTGTTGTAAGTTAGATAAGAGTTACGCAACATTGAAGGAAAATATTGTTTATATATTTGGGTAACATCATCAGATCTCCTAATTATCTCTTGTATAAAACATTATCAATTCAGGTATAATAAAATACATACATATATACTTATAAATTCAATATAATCTTAATCTATAAGAATTATTATCATGTTAACATATCTCTGTCAATTTGAATAAAGTTTAAGGAAAAATACGACGACGTACTATTTTGTACATTATATAAGGAAAAATGTAAAAAAAAACAAACAAAATAAAACAGTGGAGTTATTAAATAATTTTCAACTTTGACCTTTCGCTAACTTCAGCTATTTCAGTATCAACCGCTCGTTGTGCATAGCGTGTGTAATGTGGGTGGGTCTAGGTTTATACGAACTTTGAGCCTTTGATATATTTATAACTTGATAGTATATTTTTTATATATAGGTACGTTTCTATTTTTATTCCCATGTTTCAAATTTATTTTTAATTATAGGAACTAAATATAATTCAACAATATTTTCTATTTATTTAAATATTTTAAAAGCTTGACTGAAATGTTAAATGAAAAATGATTTTTATTACCTACAAAATATTTGAAAACGAGTTCCATTAACTGAATTAAATTTCTTACGATTTTAAACCAAAAACCACTGAACTTCGCTAACTTTATTATTTCTCAGTAAATTGTTATTTCATAGGCTTTCATACTTTGAGGACATTTTCTTTAGTCTAGTTTCGATACTAAACTAGTGTGTTATAAATAAAAAACAAGTTTGTTAATGAATATTTAATTCATTCGCCTAAGTTCAGCGGCCGGTGTGAACGGTAAATATCCCAATGCGTCCGCTATGTTGGCACCACTCCAGGTGTCGGCATTTCGTATAGTAAACATATAACCATGTGCTTACCGTTTCATTTCATGGTGTCACGGGATGCCTGTTCATGTCAATGGAATTAGATTTACACTTAGATAGAAATCTTAAGATTGTATCAAGTTTTCTGATGTTTCTAAAATTAGTGGAAATTGCGTAAAGAGCAAAGTGAGAATTCAACACCAGGTTCTTACTTTACCTAATCCCGCTAATGTTGATCTATGTAAAATATTACCTAGTTTAGTAAATAAAAATAATGTATTTTTTTATTGGCCTAATATTGTTTTGGCCTTTTCTAACGTTATTCAGGCTTATTCCATCCACTCATTTGCCCCAACATTCACGGCGACCCGCCTCGTATTGGAAATCAATGAGCGCGAAATATCACGAAATATTCCAAGCAATATGAACTATTGTATTGGTATTGCGTAATAAACTATACATATTAATCTGACCCAGGACTTATAAGGATAGTGCTCGGGTCTGGGCTCTCGCAGGCCATACACTCGGTCTTTGACACATTGCCAATATGCATTTCATTCATGGAGAATGGTTATGTAACGCTAATGCTGCAGCTAAAATGTATCGGAAAAGATACCAAAACGTTGAACGTCATCCCGATTATTGTGTATTTCGATTTTTCTCTCTTCAACAAAGAAGTAATCCAGCAAGTGTCGTACCATTTCGCAATCCAGATTAAATGCGCCAACTTTTAAAGTTACTTGCAAAAACAGTGTAGTACATTTTTTATATAGTACAGTCGGTTAAAGTTGAGTGTAGTAAATATTTTGAATTTAATGTGTGGCAAAAACACGATATTTTATTGAAAATTGTTGCAGGTATGTTTCAATCTTAAACTGTAATTCACAGAAGGGTTACTCATGATTACATTACAGAAAAGAAAATGAAGAAAGAGTAATATTTGTAGTCCTGGGACTTGAAAAACATCCCAGGGTGTCGGTTTTTCCGATATTTTTTAAAATCAATATAATATGAAAAATACATGACTAAGATTTTTTTTTATATTTTTCTCATAACTGTCATGACTTGGTCTATCACCTGGTTTCGTTTTATCGTTGACTCCTGGGACACCCTGTATATATATATATATAGAATATATTTATTTTATTATTATAACTGTTATCTCGCATATTGGTAATTTATATGTATTTATATATACATCTATTTTTAAATGTCGTCGGTGTCATCTTAGCGCTGTTCTGCGAGGGTCTGTCTGACTGAACGTATACGTATACGACCTGTATTTAAAATATATGTAGAATTAGGAGAATATTAAATATTTCATTTACTCGAGTAGAATGGAACCCACAACCAGTCGTGTTTACAGTTGCATGCTTGTGGACTTGCGCCACGACTCGCCTTAATTGGACTAGTGTTTTTTTATCTTAAGAAATTATATTTACAAATGTGAAAACAGTACGATATAAAATACTTTGACAATTTTTTTTAATTATATTTAACTTCCAATTGACCTTAATATGGTAAGATTGCAAATGCGAACAAGGCATTTAATAGAAATCACGTTGACTTGTCTCTTGTATGACCTCAAAATTGTAACAAATCGTTATTTTTACTGAGTTTAATATAATCGAAATTAGTAATCATTTAATTACAACATAAATAATAACTATCTATGAACCTCGGCTTTCCGCCCAATTCTCAAGACATTGCGTTTTGAGTCTCGGAGCTCAACGCAGTGTTTGCCTTGCAAGCAGAGCGGAGAAATTAAAATATTAAAAATTTCAATTCGCCAATTAGAAATCATAGGTAGCTTGTGCCCCTGCACAATGATTATGATAATCCATCCATCCATCAGCCTTTCAAAGTCCTTCCCTAATGCTGACCACTACGTCCGGTCCAGTGCCCTTTGAATCCAGCGGGTTCCCGCTGTCTTGCGTAGGTCGTCGATCCACCTGGTTGAAGAGCGCCCTGTACTCCTTTTGCCAAGTCGTGGTGGCCATTCGAGGACCTTTCTTCACCGTCGGTTGTCGGTCCTCCTGAAAGTATGGCCTGCCTATTGCAACTTCAGCTTGCAATATTATAGTGACATATCAACACTAACAAGAATACCTAACGTTTTGTGGAAAGAGATTTATTACTATGATTTTTTTCTGAAAATTGATTCTGTGTATAAACGCGCTAAGGATAAAAGGCGTACTAGTATTAAGCATCTGAAATCTGAATGCACATTACACATTATCCGCTAGAATTATGAGGAACTTACCAGCTGGTTATTTCATAAAGGAAATTCCTCATATGCCGGTCTATTTAATAAATAATTTCTATACATACAGAGGGAGCTTGGTGTTAAAACACTCCGCTCCCTACTTTTCGTCGAATTCTGTTGCCTGCGTGGAGTGGCGAAACTCTATGTTTAGATAATACCCGGAAAATATTTTAACGAAGTTCCATAGTTATTGGTTTGGTATGAGTACAACGACCCGATTATACTTTATCTTGACACAGAATAGATACGATAGTGTTGTTATTTCTAATAATTTTTACAGTAATCACATGGATACGAGGAAAACTCGATTATTAAAACGATGTTTTACATTTTAATGAGCTAAACATAAATACTTAGGATTAGTTTGATGTTATAGGTAATTACGTTATTTATACTGTGATATTAAAATCAGGTTTGTCATAATTGGCGTTTTATAAATTAATAGGTACGTTTTTTGCATTGCTCTTAAAAAGTAAATAATAATCATCATTTGCCTCGTTCTAAAGGCTTTTAACGTATTTTCAACATTGTAAATATTACATTATATAGTTGTGACGTAATAATTTATATAAGTATAGCAAATGAATGGCAATAGAGAAAGAAAAAATAATTTTAGGACATTAAACAACATAACTCAGTGTAACTTTTAAATTAAAATACACTTATCTAAATGGTAAGTAAAGTACGATTAACATCTCGTGGCCAACCTGAAGATAGTGTTTCTGAATTTTTGCGCATAGTTCACTCAGAAAAAATAATCAAAAGTAAGAAAATTCCTGACATCAACCACTTTTTATTGTATAATTGATTAATTGTATACTATATTGTACAATTGTAATTTTTATGTTCTTTTTTTAAATAGTAAACGTTTTTATGTGTAATTTATTATTGTTTATTGAAATGAATCACCAACAATATTATGAAAAATAATTTTAAAATATAACATAATGTATAATATATAATAGTAATTCAAGTCAAAATTGACAAGGTCATCGGGATCACGAGCAATTTGCCCATACCAACTGAAAGGTGAAGATTGCACAATAATGTTCGCAAAAATTACGTGTAACCTCTCTTTATCTATTTACGTCACTGCTTTGCCGTAAAGTTTTTTTCCGCTATGAAATTATTACTTTCAAAACATATTGTTCATAATTCCTGTGTATTTTAGATAATCTATATATAAATTATGATTATTTTTTTTATTATTTATTTCGATTTATATTGTCACTTAATTTAACCTACCATGTTTCACCTTCACACTACATTAGATACTGAAAGACTTAGCTTATTTAGTTTTGTTTATAAAAGCAAAAATTGTGCAAGGACAAGTCAAGGTTAAGTTCAAGTTCATACCAATCATCATCAAACTTAATAATACCTAGGTATTCAGTAATTGCCTAAAATTTAATCCGTAATCGGCTTTCAGTAGTTTTCCTACTGCGTGTCACCTTGCGAACCAAAAGTAAGTAAGTAGCGTCGTCGATGTAACCACGTCTAGGCGTAGAAGATTGATGCGACGTTGGCTTGGTCAATAGTGCTGGTTGGTGACGTAGGTGTGCGCGCGCATCTTCCATCTCGTTTTGCTCCTTTGACCTTTAAAACACCACTCTGCTGAATAAATTCGTGTTTGTTTTTCATATTTTTTTGTTAAAACAAAGCTGTTTCAGCTTCAAAGTAGTTGGGATTCAAGAAATTTGTTGTTGTCGTTTTCTAGCTATGTTATGTATATATTAAAAATATATGTATTATCGTACGCCTTGGGAATCTAGACAAATGATTATTTTTTACATATTATAAAAACTTATTTGAACACACATCTCACTTTTCTCACTCTTTGTCCTATTCTAATATTAAATTATCTTTTCTGTGTTTTATTATAATGGCCTCCTTTAGCGTCACTGCGAAGCACCTATTGATTTCTATTGACGCTTAATTTCTTCATTTCTTATGTAACAAGAACTGTACAAAAGTTACGACCTAATTGATTAATGTATCCAGAAACTTAAAGTGTGTCCAGAAAGTATACATTAAATTATAGAAACTTTTATGTAATTGAACACATGGGTGGGCCTAATTTTTACAATTATATATATTACCCAAATACACAATGTAATTTTTGTTCCAATTCTGGAGGCATTGAGTCTACGGAAACGGAACTTAACTCCGCGCTCTGCTTCGACACCAGAGCGAAGTAAATTAAAATATTAAATATTTCATTATATCGAATCGAACCTACAACCTGTCGCCCTTTACAGTCACGCCCTTGTGGCCCTGCGCTACGAAGGGTACCTACGGCATACCTCAAATGTAATATAAAATCACTTATACAATTAAAGAAGTAATATTTAATAATAAGTATATAATTGGCTTATTTGTATACTTATAACGAGTTATAGTAATTTATTACTTTTAATTTAAAACTTAATTCCGAGTATATACCTATGGTAAAATTTCAACAATTTTCTGATTATTCCAGAGACAGCCACCAACTAGACTTACCGGCTTTCGGCCACTATGCTACTGGTATCTTCTTCTTGGATAAGCTTCACCATCAGGATATTGAAAAGAAGTTCCAAGAGCTCGCTGAGAACGTTGGACTTCGTGTGATCTGTTGGAGAACTGTACCAACTAATAACGCCACCATAGGTAAGTCATATTTTAGTTTTACTTTTATAAATGTTTAATGTTGATTAGCACTAGAAAAGACAAAAGGAACTTTTTAAACTAAAGCCTAAATACTTTCACAAAATTATTCATTTTGCATTAAAATGTTAACAGTTGTATATATATTATTCTAATAATCTTGTAGAGCTATCATGTTATTTTTTCGTTTAACTTATTTAAAAAGATGTTCAATATTTTCTTATGGGTTTCTTTCATATTTCAATTAACAATTGTATATATATACTATATTTAGTTTGGCAGTACATTTGATGGCCAGTGAAGGAAGCCCTTAATATGTGATTATTGTCATTTTATTTGAATGAAACGTTTCGATCACCACCATCGAACATTTGTCCAGCTTGTTTGTGCATACGGGCAGTTTGCGATTTGCGACTATCATTCCAGGTCGTACACGTAGTCTAAGTCGGTTGGGTCGTTAACGCGGCCGAGCGGTCTTGCGATGCTTGACCATACGGTTTGTTTAATTCTAAAAATATGAAGTGATCTGGCATCAGGAATTCGTTCGATTCTCGATTGCGTTGTAAAGTTAAAGTGGTAAATGTATAAAAACCACATTCCAAAGTTATACTGGTACTGTAACTACCTACCATATGGTATTCATTTTGAAAGAACTTATGTAACTAATTATTTTGTGTAGCCTTTTATACAGATCGAGAATGACACGAATTTTTCTTGCTATATTTGGAAAAGAATTACATTAATTTGCACTGATATAAGTACATACAGTAAAGCATACATTTTACAATTCTAGTTTCTTTGGCAAAGTGCAAATTGATGGTAATATGGCTTGTTATTAAGGTGGTTATGGCATTTACTCGTGATTACTGACAGTATTATAAATTTATTGAAATTAATAAATTACTTTACTATTTATGATTTACAATTAATCAAATATTTATAATACCGAGTCTGTGCCAAATAAATGTAAATTTATTTATACATTTGTAATTAGCTTGAGATGTGTTCTTGTATCTTATATATATTCCAAATGTGATTCTCAAGTTAAACTATGTTAGTTTATTACGCTTCGATGGTAAAACACAGAACAATTTACGAACAATTTAATTAAATAATAAAATTATTTCATTTAAAAGGCATGTTACATTGCAGCTTTGGTAAACCTATTAGCACATCTTCATAATTACCATCAGGGCGCGTTCCTATAGTATCATTTAGATTTTCCTAGGTTAAGTGATAATAGGGGCGACACAGAGATCAGTCAGTAATGGCCTTATTTGGCTCGCTTTCAGGTCAGGTGGCTCGTAACTCGGAGCCATATATGCGTCAAGTGTTTGTTACCGGAGATATCAGCGACGAAAACCAACTCGCACGGCAGGTAAGACCTTGGACGCGAGATGACAGAACGAAACGACGACACTAAACGTTGAAGCAGATTCGAGTATGAACTTGCAATGGTCATCAAAATTGCAATTTCAAACTCGCGTCATACATTTTCTAGGACCCAAAGCACTTTTGAAGCATTTTTTTCAGATCGTTGTGTCACGCGCCTGCTCGGAGGATCTACGCTCCACGATGCGAACGTAAATTGAAGTAAACTTATATACATATACCGTATACATTGCAGTTTACTTTCGTGTGTTTGTTTGTGGGGCGTTTTGTGGAATGGTTTTACGATGTTCGCAGATATTCGTGTTGCGTAAGCGAGCCTCCCACGAGCTGGTGGTGCCGGGTGCACGGTTCTACATATGCAGCTTGTCTTTGAGAACTGTTGTGTACAAGGGTCTGTTGACTTCGAACCAACTATGGGTAAGTGCAAAAACAATTTGTTTGCCTTATTTTTATACATTTCTTTATATTAAGATGTCAATGATTTTCTTTAAATAATGTTTATAATTGTGTTGTTTTAGGAATACTTCAAGGATCTAAGCACCCCAGCGTTTACCACCTACTTGGCACTAGTGCACACTCGTTTCTCGACCAACACATTCCCGAGCTGGGAACGCGCACATCCTTTGAGGTAAAGTAAATTTTATCGTATCTTATTTTGTAAAGCACATTTATATTATCAACATTTCATATAAAACTTGCATTTTAATGTGTATTTTAGAGTGCTTGCCCACAATGGCGAAATAAATACATTAAGAGGTAATGTCAACTTGATGAAAGCTCGCGAGGGAGTCATGAAAAGTGAATTGTTTGGAGATGGTAAGTTGTTATTAAATATATGTATTCATATTAAGTGAATAATAAATACAACTTTATAAATACAACTATTTTCTACAATGAAAATAAAATTAAATGCACTCAGTTACTCATACGGAGCGAACGGTTTAAGTTATTTCACATGTTTACGCTTCATTTCTACGATAACCGCGGAAAATGTTATTATTGACTAATTGAAAAATGCATATAAATTTCGTTGTATTTTTAAGTCGTTTTTTTTATCTTCACGTATCTCTTGCGTAAAGAAATAACTGACAGGCACAAAAAACTGAGCTTAAAGACATTGTGTTTTTTATCCGTGCCTCCTCAAAACCGAGAAATAAAATAAATGATTATAAACATTATTAATCATTTAACAATAATTCTTTTCTTTTATTAAATTAGATTTATGAACGAATGAATTTTTTTCTTGCAAACCTTATGATTGTCTGTATACATATAAGGTTTTTATAGTTAAGTTAGTTAAGGTTCTAGCTATTATATTTCAGGTCTATATTTCCTCAAATAACTGACTGAAAAAACTCGTCCTAAAATGAATTAATCCTTCTAATAACTTAATTCACGCACCACATACATTATTGTCTGCGTACATATTTTTTTTATATTTAAAAGGGCTAGATGACCTCGCAAAGATATTTGTATAGGTCTTGGTTTATATTTAAAATAAATCCTTTAATCTATATATATAAAAGGACTTGTCCTCACTGACTGAGGTAGGACGCACGCACAGCCGTAACCGCTGAGGGTAGAAACGTGAAATTTGGACAGATGTTTACTTTCGTAATCTGGACATCCACTAAGAAGGGATTTTGAAAAATTTTTACCCTAAAGGGGTAAAATATAGGTTGAAATTTTGTATGGAAAAAAAATTAAATCAGCACCGATATTTATAAAATTTGAAATTTAGATTTTTAAAAGTATTTAATTGAACACGNACATATTTTTTTTATAGTTAAAAGGGCTAGATGACCCCGTAAAGATATTTGTATTGGTTGGTTTATATTTGAAATAAATCCTTTTCCACAGATCTCAAAAAGCTATACCCAGTAGTGGAACCAAATCTCTCCGACTCAGGATCAGCTGATTGTGTCCTTGAATTCCTCCTACACTGTGGCAACAGATCTCTCCCTGAAGCCGTCATGACAATGGTGCCCGAAGCCTGGCACAATGACCCAACAATGCCTAAGGAAAAACGTGATTATTACCAATGGGCCTCGTGTGCTATGGAGCCGTGGGATGGACCGGCTTTAGTGTCTTTTACCGATGGACGATATATTGGTAAGTGGATTTAGTTTGTTACTTTGTTTTTAGGTTTCCTGCAAAATCAATGTATTTTTTTTTACGTTGAGCTCCCAGTTCACTTATAATCATAATATAAATATTTTTTTACCTATCTTATATTATCATTTTTTTTGCATAATTATTGAAATTTACACTTATATGATCAAAAGTTTTAAGTTACATAACATTATTTTGTTTTTAGGTGCCATTTTAGACAGAAATGGTCTAAGACCGTCGCGTTTCTACGTAACAAGCGAGAACGTACTTGTGATGGCGTCCGAAGTGGGCGTATATGATGTCGACCCGGAGAAGGTCATTCACAAGGTCAGTGTAGAATTTTCTATTGTTTTAAGCTTTTAAGTTAACTGTGCTAATTTTAAACTGAATAATGTCTTTATATATTTTTTTTATGAACTGTAAATTAATGCAACTTTGATTATTTTAATAACAAAATTATTTCAGTGAAGGTAAGAGAACATTATTTTTTAATTATTTATTTTACAGAGTCGTCTCAAACCCGGCCGTATGTTATTAGTTGATACCAAAGACCAAAAAATAATTCAAGATGTCGAATTAAAAATGGAAATTGCTAGAAGTAGACCTCACTCACATTGGTTAGAGGAACAGGTAACATATATTTGAACTTAACTATAAGTATTATTTAATATTATTATTAATTTATGTTAAATACGATTGAAATATTTCTATGCCGCGCTATTAATGGAATATTTGTGGCTGATTATAACAGATGGTAAGTTCTATGCCGAAAAACAT
Source organism: Heliconius cydno galanthus (assembly GCA_036379175.1). NCBI lineage: Eukaryota > Metazoa > Arthropoda > Insecta > Lepidoptera > Nymphalidae > Heliconius > Heliconius cydno. Next base: position 297,556 of record JAKRZM010001329.1, read on the forward strand.
GGCGGCAATATTATCGTTATTAAATTAGGTTAAAAAATACGTGTATTAATGTAGTGACATTTCGTTATTATTTTGGATTATCATCTTATTTACTACATTGAAAATATGTTTAAAAATAGACATTTCTGAAAGCAAGTAATCAATTGACAAGAAATTTTAAAAATTTTACATTATAATTTCAAAATAAATTTTAAAAATTTTATAAATTTTAATTCTATTACTTCGTGTATATTTCCTTTTATATAAAAGGTAATATCGAAGAAGTATTTAATTTCTATCTTTAAATATTTAAAAAGTATAATTTTAGTTCTGAATTCCATATAGGTAAGATTATAAAAAATCTAATTTCTAATTAAACGTTTCAGATTACAATGGAAGATATACACAAGTCTCTACCTCCGTACGAAGGTGTTACAAACGGGAATACCAGCGCTATATCGGGGTTGGGAGATAAACGACTTGGCCTATTTGGATATACTATTGAATCTATTAACATGTTGCTGCTGCCTATGATTCAGAATAAGTAAATTTTTGGTTTATATGTATGAGATGTTTGTTAAATAAATGTTTGAATTATATATATTTTTATAAAACAATTATGAAGTTTTAAGCGAACTTTTGCTATATAAAGTATTGTATGGAAAGCAGAGTTTTACGTAAAATATATTTCTTGGTCATGAGATGGGTGTAAATTCGATCCTTTTTATTTTTCCTAACTTTATTAATATTTTATTCATTATCACAAGACAAGTTAGGGCAAACCTGAATTTCCCATACCTACCTTAAGAGTTTGTAAATTTATATATATAATATTTTTATAAAGAACATAATTAAGTTCAAATTTAAGGTAATATGATATACTACAACTAAAAAAAACACTTATTCCAAACAGGAAAGAAGCTCTAGGCAGTATGGGTAACGATGCGCCTCTGGCTTGCCTGTCGCGGTTCCAGCCTCTACCCTATGATTACTTTAAACAACTGTTTGCGCAAGTTACGAATCCGCCTATTGATCCTTTCAGGTAATTGTTTATTTGTTTTTTTTAGTTTAAAAAAAAAATACTTAATACACACAGTAGGCATCTTGGTAAGAAACATATAAAAATATGTTTATGTCATGTAAGTTTAAATTTAAGATTAAGCTTAAATTCTTTTTATGCTATTATTTGATGAGATAGAAATGTAGTAGTTCAGCTACAGACTGTATTTGTATTTGTTAGTTGAAATAGATGGAAGTGATTTTTTTCCTTGCTATACCAGGTGATTTTATAGATGCTACCAAAAAGGGCTGTCTACTCTTCTTATCCTTAACTAAAATTTTATTAATAAGTACCATCGAGTATTCTTTTTACAACTTTTAAGTGTATATATATTTAATTATTATTTTTGTTATTTTTTTTTAAAACAAAGTAACCTAGCATTTAGGTAACTGATAATAGACATATAAAACTTATTTTATTTCTTAAAAACTAAGAAATAACATATTTCTACGAACTCCTCAGAGAAAAAATTGTAATGTCGCTTTTGTGCCCTATCGGGCCAGCGGCCAACATACTAGAGCCGAGCCCGGAATTCGTGCACCGCTTGTTCCTACCCCAGCCCATTTTATCTATACCTGATCTGGAAGCTTTGAAACGATCTTCGCATAGAGGATGGAAGGTGAAAATTGTTTAAATACTTTTATTATACAAGAAGAAAGTTTTACATTTTGAAATATAAACGAAGTTATAAAATATACATTTTTCTATATAAAAAATACTTTTGCAACGGCAGGTAAAGGGTCCAGGCAATAGGTAGCTAAAGACTGTGATAATTTATTACTTGCCTTCGTAATCAAATATTACTAGATTTGTGTATGACATATTACACATTTTGAGTGTCTGTTGTAATTATCACCAGAAATACAGTCGAATCTACAAATAGTCTATCTAAACTAAAGATTTTTCATTTCCCGACAATAGTTCCTAAGATAAATGCCTTCAACCAAACTCTTTAGCTTTATAATATTGGCGCTTTGGTATACAGCTTAAAGATAAAATTTATTAAAGCAGCTTATATAATATTTTCAAACTGTATTCTTACTCCACAGACACAAATAATAGACTGCACATTCGACACATCAGACGGTCCTCACGGCCTTGAAGCGGCCCTCACCAGAATCTCTTCTGAGGCGCTGTCGGCGGCGCGCGCGGGCTATCAACTTATAGTATTGTCGGATCGTAACGCTGGCCCCCGACGAGTGCCTGTGTCGTCATTGTTAGCACTTGGTAAGCATAATTTATTACTTTTTTAAGCTGTATTCCGGTAGGCAGATGAAAACTACTGTTAAGAAACTCCGTTTCCCACGCCACGCCCTATTCTGATACATTATTAGTTTTCAAATGATTTGATGTCCTAATTTAGTGATTACATAATTCTATGTTCTATGCAGTACTTACGATGATTGTCGTAATTTATATATGAATTACGTCCCGCTTTACGTTCTAATTCGACGCTGAGGGAACGCTGCACTTTGATATTAAATAATAATACTATTTAATACATTTAAAGGTGCCGTCCATCATCATTTGATTGAAACACGCCAGCGTATGAAAGTGGGTCTGTTAGTTGAAACGGCTGAAGCAAGAGAAGTTCATCATATGTGCGTTCTTCTTGGTAAGTCTATATCTAATGTAACTGATAAATTATATTTTTTTGAATAGAATAAGAAATTTATAGTCTAAAATTTATTTTATAATTGACATGTATGCTATTTTAAACTCGAATATTTAAACATTTTAAGAATATACTTTAATATTTAATATACGAGAATCGTACCATAAATATATTTATAATTATGATGTAAGAATTTAAACAAATATAGCTGACTTTAAATGTCTGCCAATTACCTATTTTATTCTAATATGTATGGATGTTGCAAAAGTAATGAACCGATTTTTATGAAACTTCGAACTTTTGATAATATCTATAGCTGAATTGGTTAGAGACATTTGCTCAATTTTTTACTGTTTCAGATTTTTTTAATTAAATTTCACTTTTAAAAATGTATGTTCTTTGATTTAAAATTCTTCTTAAACAGGTTATGGAGCCGATGCAATTTGCCCATACTTGGCCTTCGAATTGGCTTTCTCTCTTCGCAACGACAACCTCATAGATTCGAACTTGACAGATTCGGACATTTACTTGGCATATCAAAAAGCTATAGAGACAGGCTTGGCTAAAGTCATGGCCAAGATGGGTATTAGTATGCTGCAGTCATATAAAAGTGCTCAGATATTTGAAGCGGTCGGTTTGAGTGAGGAAGTTATTGATAAGTGTTTTAGAGGCACTCAGTCTAGGATTAGTGAGTATTTTTGCATATGTATATAATAAAGCAGGTTCATGCTTTTTTCCTATAGACGTTCTCAAGTTCCTCTGGAATCTAAAGGGTCTAAGGGATTGCATGTTGAATGGCGGAACTGAATGCCGTGCAAGAAAATGAAAATAATTCTATTCTTCGAATGAAGATAACTGATAACTAATAAATTATTATAATACCTTAATAATGTTTTTACTAAAAATTATAATGTTTATGATATAAATTCAACCTTTGTAATTGTAGGTGGTGTTACATTTGAAATTTTATCAAAGGAAACATTTGACAGACATGCATTGACTTATGGCGAAAATCAAGATATGCTGGTGTTAAGGTAATATATTTTTAAGGTTTTCACAAAAATAAATTTAGAATATTTTCAATGTGAATTTGATAGAAACGCTGGACGCCATGATGCTTTACTGTGTCACAGTTCATCAGTTGGTGTTGGAAACATATGCACTGATATTGGTGCACAGAGGTTGCGCTAATCGGTTGACATTTTGCATATGAGAAAGTAGCCGGCTGCCGTTTGGCGTATATAAAAATGCAGATTATAAAATAAAAACTTTGACATGATTTTTAATTTTGTTATTTTATAAATCAAATTTTTTTACGATCAGTCGTGGCATGGGAGGACATACGTGTGACTGTAAACGCGACAGGTTGAGAGTTCAATTCCCACTATAGGAAATGAAATAATTAATATTTTCATGTCCTCGCCACATTGCAAAACGCGGGGTTGCATTCCGCCACTCAACACTCACACTCGGCGCAATGTGGGGAACGAAAGTTATTACAGGAATCTACAATCATGATATTTAATTATGTACATTGTTTTAGTAATAAATAAATAATTATAATCTACGACAATATTTTTATTAATTAATAAATAATAATAACTCTTATTAACTAAAATCTAACTAACTAAAAAATAATAGGAACCCAGGCAACTACCACTGGCGTGCGGGAGGCGAGAAACACATAAACGATCCAATGTCCATCGCCAACTTGCAAGAAGCTGCTCTTGGAGATAATAAATCTGCTTATGATAAGTATAGGTATGAAATTTTTGAAAATAAAATGTCTTATTTTAACTATGAACTCTAAAAAAAGTAAAATGAGCGATAAAGTGGATCTTGAAACCATGTAATTAATTATGATAACCATATTTTATCAACAGGGAAAGTGCTCTAGAATCAATCCGCGATTGCACACTCCGTGGTCAGCTTGAGCTCGTCCAGCTGGATGAACCATTGCCTCTGTCGGAAATCGAACCTGCTTCTGAGATTGTTAAGCGTTTTGCTACTGGTGAGTATAAATATTGTATATGAAAATACTAAACAAATTAAATATTTATATTTTAATTATTTAAAACATATGACCGCTTACTGCTCTATAAGTTCAAACCTTTAAAAACAATTTAAATAATGTAGTTTTAAATATCCCATATATATTTTTTTCTCGAAATAAAAAAGTAATCTCCGGTTTTTATAAAACTTTCGAACTGACAAACCCTACTTAAAAGAAAAAAAACAATATTCAAGAATATTATTACGAATTGAGTTACTTTGTGAAATGCTTTTATGAGCTTACTTAAAATTAACTTACCTTTTTTTTAATTGTATTTTCTCTGTAATCCGGTGATTTAATTTTTTTTTCTTTATACAGGTGCAATGTCATTCGGTTCAATCTCATTAGAAGCGCATACAACGCTAGCAATTGCTATGAACAGAGTGGGAGGTAAATCCAATACAGGTGAAGGAGGAGAAAACGCTGACAGATATCTAAATCAGGTAGATTTTTTATGACTATTTGTTTTCTAAAAAGCTTTACGCCTCACCTGGAATCGGCATAAATATTTCCTTCAACAAGTAACGAATAAAGACACTATTTTACAATACAAAACATAATGTATATATGTTTTGCAGTCTGACCGACTGTGCAACGTCGGCTTCGCTAATAAATAGAACCTACAAATCTATCTACTACTATTTTTTTCCCCCCATTTTACACAGGATCCCGAATTCAACAAGCGTTCAGCTATCAAACAGGTGGCATCCGGTCGTTTTGGAGTTACTGCATCTTATTTGGCTCACGCCGACGATTTGCAAATTAAAATGGCGCAAGGTGCTAAACCGGGAGAAGGTGGCGAATTGCCTGGTATGTTTGGATAATTATTTGTACTAGTGAATTAAAGAATTTGAAAAAAAAGCGTATGTGTGTTCCATTAGGGTACTTAAATATTTCTCTTCTTTTTCTCCACTCCACACATATTCTTTTCCAGGTTACAAAGTAACAGAAGAAATAGCTAAAACTCGTTGCTCGGTGCCCGGTGTGGGTCTCATATCACCTCCGCCGCACCACGACATCTACTCCATAGAGGATCTGGCGGAGTTAATATATGATTTGAAATGTGCTAATCCCAAAGCGAGGATTTCAGTGAAGCTGGTATCTGAAGTGGGCGTGGGTGTGGTAGCTTCGGGTGTTGCTAAGGTATTGTTATTAATAATATAGTATATTATACGGCCAACGAGTAGTTATAAATCTAATGTGTTGTATTAGTTCAGATAGTCGATGCTGCCTTTTACTTAACAACGACATGATGTTACAAAGATCTTTTTATGATTCCAATGAGGTCAACCAACTACTATAGAGAGGATATTTCGTATTTTTTTTTAAAGTAATTACAAGATAATTAAACGTCACAGGGCAAGGCCGAGCACATTGTCATCTCTGGGCACGACGGCGGCACGGGCGCGAGCTCGTGGACGGGCATCAAGAGCGCCGGCCTGCCGTGGGAGCTCGGCGTGGCCGAGACGCACCAGGTGCTCGTGCTCAACGACCTGCGCTCCAGGTACATACTTGTGGCCGCCTCAATCTTGAAGATTTCTTTCCAGTTTTTTACAATTATACAATTCACAAAGTTCAGAAAGGTTAAATTGAGGATGGCTATGTTTCGGCCATTGGCCATACTGCAATGTATGCCACTAGTCAATGACTTACTATTTCTCTGACCTCACGACTGAGCAAGCGTAGATGGAACCTATATTAATGTTAGTCGATTGTACGTGTCTATAGACACAGACACCAACAACACTACCAAAATATATAAAATCACATTATTTAATAGTAATTTGTTTTACATATGTATGTAGCGTCATATTATTATTATAATTACAGAGTAGTAGTACAAGCTGACGGTCAGATCCGAACTGGGTTTGATGTAATGGTGGCCGCGTTGCTGGGAGCAGATGAGTTTGGATTCAGTACCGCGCCTCTTATTGCTTTAGGTATGGTATAAAACTATATATATATATAATACTATTAATATGCATATATTAATAATGGTTTATTTTTATGTACTATTTTTAAGACCATATGAGTGGAACATTGTCGTACTGTAAACGTGATAGTTGTGGTTTCGATCCCCACTTAAGAGAACAAATTATTATCATTTCTCTATTATGGTGGTTGGTGGTATAAAAGGCGGCGTTCATTTACACTACTCAACACGCAAGGACAATCAATACAAACTAAAACTGTAAAATCAATACAAACTAAAATAACTTCTGTATGCAGGTTGTACTATGATGAGAAAATGCCACTTGAACACTTGTCCCGTTGGTATCGCGACTCAAGATCCAGTACTGCGTAAGAAGTTCGCGGGGAAGCCTGAACACGTCATCAACTACTTGTTTATGTTGGCTGAGGAGGTATACCATAACATTTTCACTAAAGAAAATATACATTAAAGAAAATGATAAATATTTGGGCAATATTTAAAACAAAAGCTTATTTATTACTGGTTTTTTAAGTGATATACTTGTATAAGTATATAAAAATGTACACATAATTATTATATTTTCATGACTTTTTTACTGACTTCATTAAAGATGTGATTTTGTCGTAACAAAAATATTACTAACACAAGCCAAAGATGAAGTTAAGTAAATTATATGCGTGAAGAACATTAAAAAGTCGCAAAAATAATTATTTAAATGAATAAATTGTAAATATAGAAATTGATTAATTTTAAATTGAAACACACGTTTTAAATAAAATTTTAACATTTTATTTGTCATCCTTCTTAGGTCCGGATACATATGTCCCAAGTGGGTGTCCGTCGTTTCGGAGATCTGGTCGGACGTACAGATTTATTGAAAGTTCGTGAAAACAACGATAATCCTAAGGCTAGGTTATTAAACCTATCACTCATTTTGAAGAATGCTTTACACATGAGGCCCGGAGTTCATATTGTAGGAGGATCTAAGGCACAAGTTAGTGTTTTTTTTTCTATTTTTATAGTTTTTTATATTGCGTTGTGTTTACTCTAAGTAAACACTTTATATTTTGAACTTCTTATAAGTTCAGCTCTATAGGCACGGACACAGGACATCGTTGCATTCCGCCATCCTGTAACCGATGATAAAAATATACTTAATGAGAAGAAGCCGCATATAGCATTTGACAAAAGTAAATGGGTAGTAAAAGGTTATTTAAAGTACCTTAAAATTTATTCAAAACTTATTCCGTCAGTTATTATTTATTTCAACTTTTGCATTTAAAAAAATTGATCGTAAAAATATTTAATTTTAATGGACTAACAGGACTTCCAACTTGAGAAACGCTTGGACAACAACCTCATTCAGCAATGCAGCGGTATTTTAGATGGAAGTCAGAAATCTGTCAATATTAATATGAAGATTACTAATGAAGACCGCGCATTCACCTCTACGCTGTCTTATTATATTGCTATGTATGTATAAATTTTATGTATAGTAGTAGAACTATATTAGTAAAGCAGTTTCACACTTTTTCTCACAAAAGAGCATGGCAATGCTCACTATTCTGCACTTTCCACTTGAAAAAAATTATACTTCAAAATAATTCATTTCCCTCACTGAACCCACAACCATCGCGATAACTGTTTATCATTGTTCCATTGCACCACAACAACTTAACTAGTAATTTTATTATCATTACAAATGTGTTATAATAAATATTTTTATTTATATCTTTGTATCAGTATTTGATTCCTTTCTTATTTGTGCATGAACGAAAAGTAACTAAAGACATCACAAACAAAACAAAGTACAGGAAATTTATGTTGTCTTTTTTTCATAAATGATCTTTACAGTATCTAAATTTCAAGTTAAACAAGTTTTTTTAATTGTTTATATAAAATTTTTATTGAATCTAAAATATTTATGCAAATTTTACAGGAAATATGGCGACTCAGGTCTTCCAGACGGCATGTCTATCGATATTGACCTCAAAGGTTCAGCCGGACAGAGCTTCTGCGCGTTCCTCTCTAAGGGGACCACTGTCACTCTCGAAGGAGATGCTAATGATTATGTCGGTTAGTTACACTTTCTATGTTTTTTTTTTTCAGTTTCACGCTATATCCCGCATATAGCAGGATAGTCCGAGAGAATCTAGTGCTAGGACATTCCGCACGTACCACCCAATTTTCTAGGCAATGCGTCGAACGATTTGTCTTGTTACCAGAGCCATAAAACCCATATAATTCAACCCCTCGAATGGTAATCGAACTGTCTCTCATGGCGGTCGAATCACACCTTAATTCATACATTTTAAATATTTCTCTCACATTAAAATACACAACAAATAAACTGTTGCCAACGATTTCTTAATGTCCTCTATTTCTTAATTGTTGAGTTTGGGAATTTACAGTGGGTCTCAGTGGAGATGGAAAACTTCATTTAAAATATACAACTATCGCGAAAATTAATCTTATATCTTATCTTTTATTCTTCAGGAAAGGGGTTGTCCGGTGGTAAAGTGATTATCTATCCACCAAAAAAATCACCATTCGAGTCGCATTTGAATGTGATCGTTGGAAACGTTTGTTTGTACGGTGCCACTTCGGGCAGAGCGTATTTCAGGTAATATTTCTTTTTTTTCAGCTTTTAATTGTTTCAGAGAAGGAATGAAATCTATTCTCCGCTTTAAGGTCAAATTAACTTATTACCTAACTCAATATTACGCTTCATCTCTGAGAATGGGGGAATGAAAAAAGAATCCTTAACAATAGTATGGCTTTCATAAAAATATTCACCTATAACAACACTGTTTCACCTGCGGCTTCAATCTCATAGTTAAATAGAAATAACTAATATATATACAGACTATCCAAATTCCAACACTGAACGATTATTTAAATTGTAGCCAGTTCCCGAGATAAGCGCATTCAACCAAACAATATATTCCAGGGGCATAGCGTCAGAGCGGTTCTGCGTGCGCAACTCGGGGTGCGTGGCGGTGGCGGAGGGCGCGGGCGACCACGCCTGCGAGTACATGACGGCCGGCACCGTGCTCGTGCTCGGCCTCGTGGGAAGAAACTTCGCGGCCGGCATGAGCGGTACGTGCGCAGACACAGATACACAAAGGCACAAACATATCTGAAAGAATATGTATAGTTAATTTCTTGGCGCTTTGGCGTTAAAGTGGTACTATAATTTTGTTTAAAAAAACTTATTGAGAAAAAGTCTATCTGCAACGAGGCCAAAAAAACATATTTGTCAATCATCAAGTTACATTAAAGAATCCTTTTTTTTATCAAGTTACATACAAATATAGTATTTGTTATGAAAATTTTAAATAAATAAAACTAAAGAAAATACATAAATTGGTTTATATTCACAGGTGGTATCGCTTATGTGTACGATATAGACGGCTCATTCAAGAGCAAGTGTAACCTAGAAATGGTGGAACTGCTGCCTCTGGAGAAACAGGACGACCTGAATGATGTGCAGAAACTTCTAGAAGAATTTGTTGAATATACTGGGTAAGTGTGTTGGTTCGTTTAATTTTCTTTTGATTTAAAATCAGTCAGTAGCTACAATTAAATTATGACTATAAGAATCATCAAATTCTTTGAAATGGACCCATCCATGGACATATGATGTGTCATTTCTTTTTCGCCGAATATATTAATGTAAAACATTATTACCAGTTTGTATTGTGTAAACCGTATTACAATAATCATGTTCATGTTGGGTCAACTTTTAAATAGTTTTGCAATAATGTAATTTGAATCTTATACCTTATTTATATAAAACATTGTAAAACTAGTGCAGGATCTAATACATAAAAAAAATTACAGATCCATAATAGCCAAGAACCTACTAGCAACATGGCCGGAACCAGCAAAGATGTTTGTCAAAGTATTCCCATACGAGTACCAGCGAGCGCTTAAAACATTGGCTCTTAAAAAACCCACGCCCAAAGTGGAGACAAACGGCAAAGTGGAGGAAAACGGGGTCGTCGATATCGAAGAGGCTGTCAGGAATGTGGAACTCGATAAGAAGAATTTGGAGAAGGTTCTAGATAAAACCAGGTGGGTACTGTACAATTTAAATAGGACAAACCAACTACAATTTATAATTATGTGTAATATGATGCATGTTTTAAGTAAAGAATAAAAAGTAAACACACGGCTTTAATATCTGAATTGAAATGGAAATGGTTTGAGACATAGCGTGTTGAATAATGAAAATCCGAATAGCACTTTATCTTACTAGAACACGGGAAATGAAAATAATTTATTTACCCCAACAGACATGAAACCCACAACCACCATGATAACACTCAGAAGTTGTTTCTGTGGCGTCAATATTTTGATCTAATAAAAACTACCGAATGTTATTCAGGTCTCGACTAAACTTAAATGTTTTTGCTTATCACAGAGGGTTCATAAAATACCCACGCGAAACAACCCTATACCGTCCTGCAGAGAAACGTCTCCGGGACTGGGACGAAATATACAGCTTTTCCTCAGTACGGAGAGGTTTAAGAGTCCAAGCGGCAAGATGTATGGAATGCGGAGTACCCTTCTGCCAAAGTGGTCACGGATGTCCCCTGGGTAATATTATACCCAAGTGGAACGATCTAGTGTTTAGAGGGGATTGGAAACAAGCGTTGAAACAACTGTTGCAGACTAATAACTTCCCTGGTATGTTGTTTATGTTATATCGTATTAGTTGATTGTACTACAAGTCGTAGTTGCCTTGGAGTTTTTGGACTACAACATTTTTTGAAGTAAATAAATATTATATTATTATTATGTTACTTTTTTGCAGCACCACGCTTTTTAAAAGCCTTTATGTCGTCTTAGAAAACCTTTGTCTAAAAAAAATATTTATTTCTGTTATATTTATTTAAATCGGTTCACAAAAAAAAGTCAGGACAATAATATAAAGTATATTTTCCGACAAAATTTCTACAAAATAAATAATGTATGGATATTATCTTTAAAATAATAGTATTATTATATCACGAAAGTAATTGAGAAGAGATTTTTTTTGTGAAATTCAAGCGGGCATAGTCGCTAGCGCGTCGCTAGTACAATAATATATTCATTCTAACTCATGTTTTTTCTTCCAGAATTCACGGGTCGCGTATGCCCTGCCCCGTGCGAGGGTGCCTGTGTGCTCGGAATTTCCGAACCCCCTGTAACTATTAAGAACATCGAGTGCGCTATCATCGATCACGCGTTCGAATCCGGGTGGATAGAGCCCGAGGTAATTACTTTTTTATGGAGGATTTTTGGTTTTTAATATATGAGAATATTTTTATTATGTTTTCTTTCATGTGAAACAAATGTTGTTGATAATGTCTTAATTATAGCGTAACAGTAGGACAAGGGCTTACTAAGTGATTAAAATTATATTAATACTGGAGGAACTGAAATAGTTAATGTATTCATTTTCTTCACTCTTGGGATCCGCCACTCAACACGCAATACTTCCTGAATTCAGTGGACAATGGGGAACGAAGTGTCTTAACACTAGGTTAATGTTAACACGTAACATGCAATGTTTCAATTTCATGCCAATGGAGTGCCTTAACATTGGGCTCTTTCTGCCTATTCTGCTATATGCAGGAGAAAACGCGAAGCTAGAAAATAACAATCTGTTACAGATACCTGAGTACAGAAATGGCAAGACTGTTGCTGTAGTCGGTTCAGGACCGGCCGGCTTAGCGTGTGCACATCAACTGAATAAGGTAAAAAGCTTTTGAAATGGCCTCGTTTATTAATTTATGTGTAACATTTTATACATGATTTTATATTTGATTTTTTTTTTTAAGTAATATAATGTTTCTTCATTTCACACGTCGAAATACTTACTTGGTTGTTATAACTTATTTTTATTATTCATAGTACCTTTATTCGACGTATAATATATATCGACGGTTTGATTCCCACTATGGGGAACAAATTATTTTAATTTTCAAGGAGGTTACTCAAGATATTTTTCCTTTCCAGGCGGGTTACTCAGTAACAGTGTTCGAGCGCAACGACAGACCCGGTGGTCTGCTGCAGTACGGCATCCCCAGCATGAAGCTCAGCAAGGAGGTGGTGTCGCGGCGTCTGCGACTCCTCGCTGACGAGGGTATCTCCTTCAAGTGCAACGTCGACGTCGGCAAGGATATATCCGCTTCGGACCTGGCTAACGAGTTAGTTTTGTTTTTTCTTTATTATCATTCTTTATATATTAGTTAAAATAAACTAATACTAAAGATACGTGCTCCATATCTTTTTTCAACTTTTCCAAAATTACTATTTTCCTTTTCATCTGCTACTTGAAACTAAGCTTATAATTATCTCTAGATAATTTATTCCTAAGGAAGCATTTATGTGTAACCATTTGTGTAGTTTTTGAAATGTTAATCTTATCTCGAAGACTAGAAAGAATTTTAAAATGGAACATCTTAACCAATTTAATCGCATATTTTTCGTATTACACATTTTTGTAACCAACATTTAATGTCATTTCTTACCAGATATGACGCTTTAGTCCTATGCATGGGTGCAACCTGGCCTCGCGACCTTCCGCTAAAAGGTCGGCAACTAAACGGTATTCATTTCGCTATGGAGTTCCTTGAAGGATGGCAGAAGAAACAAGCGGGTCCAATACAAGCACATGTTAAAGAAACACCCGTTTTGTCAGCGAAGGATAAGAATGTATTGGTCATTGGTGGAGGTGATACTGGGTTAGTAACATTTTGTTTTTTTATTGTTTTATCTTCGATATTTCTCAGAAGTGTTAACTGAAAATCTGTTTTATGAAAATTTTGATTTAATAAAACTGGAATTTGAACTTATAATACTTGCATGTATAATAATATTTACATTAATCATATACCTACACATAATTAAAAAATATTATTAATAAATTTATGTTTAAGACATTATTTAACAATTATTTTCTTTCACAGATGTGACTGTATAGCAACATCGTTACGTCAAGGAGCTAAATCTATAACGACATTCGAAATACTTCCCGAACCAAAGAAAGCTAGAGGACAGGATAATCCATGGCCACAGTGGCCGAGAGTGTTCAGGTATTTCTTTAATAAAATGCTAAAAAAAATTGCTAAAATTGAGCGAAAAATATATATGAGAAATCTAAAATATATTTATTTAATAACATCGCTTTAAATAAGAATATTTTTAGTGTAAGTAAAGAGTCGTCAGCGTTACTTTTTCCTACACCAGGATAGACAAGAGAAAACAATCGCGCATGGAATAAATAAAATCTTGAGGCGCTCGTGGCGCGGGGGCACAAGCGTGCGAAGTGACGTTGGAGGGTTCGATTCCCAATCGTGGGAAAGTGCAACGTTGAGTTCCGCCATTCACGTAATACCTCGAGAATTCGGTGGAAAGTGGTGAAGAGAGATGTCTTAATGGGAACGGAGCGTCTTACGCTAGGTTCCAAGGCATATAGCAGGGTATGTGTGGGATACAGCGTGAAGAATTTAAAGTCACAATTACTGTGAACACTGCAGTGTTTATACTAAGTTTTTTTAATTAATGTGCAAAATATATTAAAATATTTAAGCACCTTTTCTTTTATAATTTTAGTTGTTTATATTTTAGAACTTTCTTTTAAAAAAAAATATAATTTTTTAAAGAGTTGACTATGGACATGAGGAAGTAAAAGTGAAATTCGGAAATGATCCTAGAAGATTCTCCACTCTCACTAAGGAGTTTCTTGATGACGGTAAGTTCTTATAAATATAAAAAATTAAATAGGAAAGGTAAATAAAGGAATAAATAAGTCTAAATTCTAATGCCTCTCAAAGCATGATCAAATTAATTGATAGATGCAACTAAAAATTGTTATTCTAAGAAATTATTTTCATACTAAGTAATTATTTTGAGATCAGTTGTGGCGCCAGGGCACAAGCATGCGACTTTAAATACGACATGCTGTGGGTTCGTTTCTCACTCGAGAGAATGAAATTATATTTAATATTTTTTATAATTTCTTCGTTCTGGTAACGCGACGTTAAGTCCCGCCACTCAACACGCAATGCCTCCAGAATTCGGCGGAAAGTGGGTAACGTAAGCGTCTTAACAATAGGTCATAGGTCAAATAGGATCGGTGTATTAACAATAGGTTTCCAGGTTCCTTTTGGCTATTCTGCTGGGCGATAAATAAAAAGAATGTGAAACTGTCTGTTGTTAAATTACTTGTTGCAATCTATAAATACTATAAATCGATTGTACTGACAATATAAACAAACATAACACCCTATTATTTAATTATGGTTCTAGCAGCAGGAATGAATAATATAACATATTATATTGCTTTGTACATTCCACGTAGCTATTTGTAGGTCCGCCTTCAACTTCCGCGCACTCTGTCTACTCTGCTACTCGAAAAGTGCGTAGCTAAAAAAATATCTTTGTAACCAGGTGAGGGCAACGTGTGTGGTGTATCAGCAGTGGAGGTGGAATGGACGAGAGGCGCGGGCGGGCGCTGGGAGATGAAAGAAGTTGAGGGGTCGCAGCGTGTGTACCCCTGCGAGCTGGTGCTGCTGGCCATGGGCTTCCTGGGCCCGGAGAGATATGTCGCTGGACAGCTGGGTAAGACAGATACACACATACAAAACACACACGCACATATAATAACAGATACACAAAACGTTAGAAGAGAAAAGTTAATTGCAATAAACAATTAAATACTATCCATTTTGCTTATCCATGCGAGAGCGGAACGTGACAATTAGTTAAAAATAAATCTAATTATTAAGATATGTGTGTGATTGACCTTTTAAATTAAACATTGCTTAGACTAGACATATGTCACACAATTTCTATATTTTTATATGCCTAAAACGTCTTAAAGTTACTAACTTGCTATAATCTAAAACTACTTTAATAATATTATGATCATTAACACATTTTGTTTTGGTATAATAAATTAATTAAGTTTATTTATTTAATAATAAAATCCTTTACAGATCTGCCATTAGACGCTCGCAGCAACGTGGAGACAAGCAAGGATAACATTTACCAAACTCCATTGAAAAATGTATTCGCTGCAGGAGGTAAATTATTAAACATCAATTATAATTCATTTGTTAAAAATTATTGATAAAAGTGAATGCCTATCTATCTATACTTTTTTATATATACTCTATGAGTATGTGGAATATAAAAAATCTACAGGTTTTTAATCTATAAATAGCACAAGAGGAATCCAATACAAATTCAGTTGAATTTCATAAATTTAATTTTGGTGTAGGTGTCTGAAAAAATAATTGTTTTTTGTTTAAGGTGGTTTATAATTTATTTATCAAGGAATCTATGTAACCCACAATACCTGCGGTCAAAGTTACCTCCCGCTCTTAGAATCTAATCATTATCACTATTTCTATCTGACTACAGAGGCAAAGCTGCGGGTAAAAATTAGTACAATAATACAATTAATCTTTCTAGATTGCCGTCGCGGTCAATCCCTGGTAGTATGGGCGATATCTGAAGGCCGTCAGGCGGCACGAGCGGTTGATGTATATTTATCTGGTAAATCCTATCTGCCCGGTCCCGGTGGAGTTATCTACAGCCATCAACCAAATTAAACGTATCAACCTATCAACGGTTGTCAATTTATCAACCTTTCAACGGTTATAAAGTTATCAACGATTGTTCTATCAACGATACCAAACTCAATGCCATGAACCAAGTAAATCAATAATAAATAGTGTGAAGCGCAGAAACATATGAAAGTTATTTAGTAACGTTTTGATTATTTATATTTATTATGAATATTTAATATTCATAGTTTTTTTTTATTTAAATCATTTTCAAATTATGTAAAGAAAATAATAAATGTAACAACCATTTGTTCGATATATTTAGTTTTATATAACAATGAATGAATAAATACGAAATTGTGATAGACATGTAATTATTTAATAATATTATTTACATTTTAAGTTTCAAAATTAAACTTTTGAGAAGATAGTATATTATTCTAAGTATATTTTTATTAATGAATTATTATCTCATTATTGCTATCATTATCTTGTTGAATATTAATATATTTAACTTTTAATGAATCTTTAAATTTATTTTATTTGTAAGATTTTCTTGTCATAAGCTCTAAATAGTATCGAATATTATACAAAAACATATTTAAAAATAATCTATTTTTCAATATACAATTTAAATAAATGTCCAAACCTATACAAAAAATATAATAAAACAGATAATATAACATATTAGAACTGCTTTATTTATATGAAATAATAAGAGATGTAGTTGCCATCTATGAATCATATATTTACTTAGAAAAACACATTCCTATTCAATGTTTTATATATATTTTTAATATATAAATAAATATTTTTAGTTTTTATTTATTTCGTATATAATAAATAACAACTAAAAATATTTTTCCGTTACTAGTAATGATTACTCTCGTATTTGCTATATGTGTATTTTGTGTATGTCATTATTACAAATAATTTTTTGTGGGTATCGAACCCACAATCTTTGCGTTTACTGTCGCTTGCATCCCTGCGCTACGATGGCCACATATTTTTATATATTATATTTTCAAATGCAATATTATGAAATTTAGGACCCTCCACCCCCTTAACGTGTGACGTAATTTATGGATACAAAACAGATTCTTGCACAAACCTTACAGGTTATTTTATTCTTGAAATATATTCTTTTTGCTTATAAATAATATATTTTTTAAAACAATTTGAAGATTATTATTATTACTATATTATGCTAACTTCAAAAAAATACCTTTACGATAGATACCCTTATATGTAAGTTCCAAGAAAAATAATTCTAATCAATGCAATTTAAAAGTTACACAAGTGTTTTTTTGCTATCGTTTTGCTTACTACGTCATTGTAATATGGATTATTTTATTTAGTTTATTATTTTCTTTTATTAACTTAGCTCTTTAAGTAAAACCATAGTTTTAAGTACTCTATAAAAGTCTAATACAATTAAAACAAAAGAGATTTTGTCAAAAATTATAAGGTTATTATTCAAAGAAAGTAAATAATAAAATTGCCGTTGTAAAATAAAACGCCATTTCTTAAGAACGACGCACAAAGACACAAACATCTATCCATAACTGCGTCACACGTAATACACACTGTATTATACAAATCATTTAAACTGTTGGCGTATCTTGATTATTTTTCTTATGTATAGGTTTGAATTTTATCCCTATATGCTGTTCCCGGATACACATATTAGAATTTAAAACTTATATAATGAAGATCCTTGTAATATATATGTTTATATACAGTAGAGACTCGATTATCCGACCGTCGGTTATTTTCACTATTATCCGGACCATTTACCACATTAATTATTGTTTGAAATGCAAACTGAAAAATGTTTGAAAAATTATAAAAAAAACATTTGAAAGTATCTCTTTAGATTCTTAATAAACATAACGAAAACTATTTTATACATTCAAAGTATAATAAATAATTATTCTGGTCAATCGGATTCTTACTCTACGAATGTACAATAAATATTTATGTATCTTATTGTTTTAGAACAATTGATTTTAGATAATTAAGTAGAGTTGCTTAGTCATTTTTACAAAAAGTTTTCATTTTGTATGGAAATGACTTTTTTTTTTAATTTTCATTTATTGAAATCTGAGATAGTAGTTCCGCAGAACGATTTATATTTTAACTGTGATTAATGTTTTAATATTTAATTCGATGGTGTTTCGTTTTGACGTAGTATGTGCGCGCTTGAAAAGTTCCTACGTTAATTATATTTGCGTAAAAATCTTTTCTGAATGTTGGCGGTAACATATTGAGTATTTTTTAATTATGTATATTAAATATAATCCATAAACAATGAAGTTGTCGTTATAGGTAAAAAATATATGTAAATTTATCATCTATTAAAGGATTATTATAAATATGTAAAAAAATACATAACTGTTTTCATAACCACTTCTTAAAACAGATGTATCTATTGTAATTGCAATGATATTATAATAACTATTTAAATAGATGGAAAAACCATTTCAAATAGAACAATATTCATATATGTTTATTTGCCTTTGGAATTGATTATTCTTATGTAATTCTTATTTCAAATATTGTTTTTTAATGTATGTATGTATCTATTTTTGGCTGAGGAAACAGTGGCACAGAACCTGACTGTAAAGGCGACGGTTGTGGATTCAATTCCCACTCGGGGTAATGAATTTTGATAACACCAAAGTGAGAAAATGAAATAGACAAGGTGCCGCGTTGAGTTCCGTGACTCAATACAAACAGGTGCCTACGGAACGGAATGTTTGAACACTCGGTTTTCGTTGCCAGGTGTGCAGACAGAACCTCGTGCTATATGCGAAAAAACATCTATAAATACATTTTTTTCTACGTTGCCGCTAATATTTCGAAAAATTTAGTAAGCTTTCGTAGGTTAAGTTTTGATTCGTAATACAAAGTAATGTTTGCAAATTAAATTATTTACTATACGTACAAAGTAATGCNAGTAGAGTTGCTTAGTCATTTTTACAAAAGTTTTCATTTTGTATGGAAATGACTTTTTTTTTTAATTTTCATTTATTGAAATCTAAGATAGTAGTTCCGCAGAACGATTTATATTTTAACTGTGATTAATGTTTTAATATTTAATTCGATGGTGTTTCATTTTGACGTAGTATGTGCGCGCTTGAAAAGTTCCTACGTTAATTATATTTGCGTAAAAAAACTTTTCTGAATGTTGGCGGTAACATATTGCGTTTTTTTTAATTATGTATATTAAATATAATCCATAAACAATTAAGTTGTCGTTATAGGTAAAAAATATATGTAAATTTATCATCTATTAAATGATTATTATTAATATGTAAAATTACATAACTGTTTTCATAACCACTTCTTAAAACAGATGTATCTATTGTAATTGCAATGATATTATAATAACTATTTAAATAGATGGAAAAACCATTTCAAATAGAACAATATTCATATATGTTTATTTGCCTTTGGAATTGATTATTCTTATGTAATTCTTATTTCAAATATTGTTTTTTAATGTATGTATGTATCTATTTTTGGCTGAAGAGACTTCAGTGGCACAGAACCTGACTGTAAAGGCGACGGTTGTGGATTCAATTCCCACTCGGGGTAATGAATTTTGATAACACCAGAGTGAGAAAATGAAATAGACAAGGTGCCGCGTTGAGTTCCGTGACTCAACACAAAGAGGTGCCTACGGAACGGAATGTTTGAACACTCGGTTTCCGTTGCCAGGTGTGCAGACAGAACCTCGTGCTATATGCGAAAAAATATCTATAAATACATTTTTTTCTACGTTGCCGCTAATATTTCGAAAAATTTAGTAAGCTTTCGTAGGTTAAGTTTTGATTCGTAATACAAAGTAATGTTTGCAAATTAAATTATTTACTATACGTACAAAGTAATGCGTGTATAATCTATAGTTATATAATATTAATAAGTGATATCCCATAAAGGTTAAATATGTTAACAAAACTAAAATAAATAAATATACACCTATAGCTTAATAGTTATATATGTATAGCAATATATATAGAGACCAGCTTCGATTTGTTTCGTTCAAACCTGTATATTATGTAATAATGACGTTGAAAATTATAATAGAAATAGTTGTGAGCTATATGATATGAAATATCTTTTAAATCATTTCTTTATGTACAGTGTACAGATTTCTTAAAATATTTCTAAATTCTTTTAAAACTCCTAAACTAAAAATCGATTTTTTTTCTTTACTATAGAATGTTAATTGCCGGTTTTTTTTCTATAGTACATTCTATATACATATGTCCATATACATTTTTATTTGTATAAACTTTTAATTGATATAAAACTATGTTATTAACTGAAATTAAGTTATCCGTGCTTTAGAAATAGACTTAAACAGTATTCGTTTACATGCTTTTATATATTTTCAATATTCAATATGGATTTTTTTTCTGTATCTCATTATATTATTGTTTTTTATGTTGCAAATAAATGTTATTATTATTTATATATTTTTTTTTATTTTTTTACCCCATTCTTAAATGAATTTTAGTTTATCTTTGTTTGATTTATTTAAATAAACAACATTGAGTATATATTATACATAAATAATATGATGGTTTTAACTTCATAGCTTTTAATGTAGTACTTTTAGGCCAAGCTTGTCGCCTTAAGCGAAAACTGCTTTAAAATATTCCTAAGATTAGATATTTTGTGAAAGATTATCAGTAGAAGAAGGTAGTATGTATTAGTTTACTTGTTGAGATTACAATTATTTAAATTATCATTGACAATAATAAATGTCTATTGTAGCGGAATACAGCGTTGGTGTACTATTAATGGATATATTAAAATATTTCAGCACATAATTTAGTTTTATTTAAATAAAATTCAAAAATGGCCATTTTCTAATCATGCACACCTACACTAAAACTTAAAAAGTCCTATTTTGTCTTATTTATATAGATAAATAAGTATAAATAATACATTAATAACATACATATCAATATACAATATATTTGTAACATACCAAATCAAATAACAAAAAAAAATGTTTGTCTGCCTTTCTGTTTGTCCGGGATTATCTCCGGGACAGCTGAACCGATCCGGTAGTTGAGCGACATTAGGGCTACTTTTTATCCCGGAATTCTCGCGGGATCGGAATTTGCCCGGCGGAAACAGCGTTTGTTGCGGGCACCCGTACCCATCCCAGAATGGTCTGGTGCCCACCCTAAAAATATTAATGACAACAAAATTTGCCCCAAAGTTTGCCCTCATCAAAGCTAAAGTCAGACCCTCCCTTGAAAATATCTCTAGATACGCCTATTCTATAGGCATTAGCGTATCTAATAGCACCTACTACAGTCCTAGTAG
Source organism: Heliconius cydno galanthus (assembly GCA_036379175.1). NCBI lineage: Eukaryota > Metazoa > Arthropoda > Insecta > Lepidoptera > Nymphalidae > Heliconius > Heliconius cydno. The sequence continues at coordinate 319,105 of JAKRZM010001329.1, forward strand.
GGCAATAAAATCAAAAAGTTACAGGCATCCACTAGTTACTAAGAAATTGCATTTAATTTAAATTGCATTTGATTTGATATAGCAGGAACATAAATTTAAATAAAATAAATATAAATATGTATTCATATTGATAGTGCTTACGTACTAATCAAAGTAGGAATTAATTTATAGATTAAATCAAAATAAACTGGTTCTGGTCTGTAACGTCAGTAACGTCATAAAAAAAATGATCAAAACCTTATGCTTACGAGCTGGGATCGTACCATCAACCTACTACCTCGAGAAAACGTCATTCCCTAGAAAAAAAAGCCTTAAAATAATAGATAAATGGAAACCACTTTTATTCATTTAAAAAACAAAGCAAATAACATAAAGTTACTGTCATCATAACAAATATTTATAATGCGACATAAATAAAGGTGACTACACGGATAACGTGTACTTACTCGATCGTACCTCGTATGTACTTACCTAATGCAAATATTTTGTTTGTTATATTAATTTACTTTGACGGCATCATGTATTCAATGGTATGGAAGTATCGTCTCCTATTTGCGTGACATGCGTTCATACATAATTATTTTGACATAAATGATTTATGGTGAATTATGGTAAATTAAATTGAAATAACCTAATGGTAAAGGTCTCCCCTTTCACCCCAGTCTTGATAGTGACTTCGGTGAAAGTGGAGGATCCATTATGAAAAACTTTCTTGAATCGTGTAAGTAATTACTGTGTGATGGATATTTTTGCTTGTATGATGAATTAGATTTTTCTTATAAACAGAGTTCGGTGATATGTCGCTATTTCTAGTCTCTCCCAAATTCTCTATAAATGTCTGAGAAACGTGAGAATAAACTATACTAGGATATTGCTGCAGTTTCATCTTAATATACATTGCTACTGAGCGAGTGGCATACATTATTTGGGCAGTTTCAGCTACTTAAATACTTATGTACATATCTTTAGTTTTAAAGTACGGCATTCGATTTTGCTTTAGTCACTTTTATTCAAAAGAGCGAAGAAATGTTCTAAATAATAATAATTTACAACAATCGCTTATAAACAAGGTTCATATAGTTTGTCGACCAATTTACTAAAAAATAACTTTTTCCGAGAAAGCAGTAGTCTAAAGTTTCCGAGAAAGTCTAATCGTAAGTTAAATATGGATAAAAAAATATTTAATATTATTATACTCAACAAAATTTCAGGCTTCAAAATAAAAATATGGATTAAATTTTTTCTCCAAAAATTAACTACAAAATTTCAAGAACAATTTGGATTTCACATAAATGAAATATCGATTATGAAATTAAGTCAATATTTAAATGCGCCTAAAGATTCCTCCAGTTTAGCGATAACAAGAATATTATTTGGTAAGTTAATGTACCTATATATTAAATAAAATCACCTACACGCTGTATCTCGCATACAGCAGGGTAGGCAGAGAGAACCTAATGTTAAGACACTCTGTTCTCTACTTTCCAACTCACAAACGTCGTGTTACAGTCACACCTGCGTCACAGACGATCTCTATGTTAAATAATTGTCGCAGTCTGAATGTTACTTTGTTTTTTAATTACTATTTTAATCTCAATCTCCGCATATTAATCGTACATGCAGTTTGACTAGAAGTCTAAACAAAAACTAACCAGGAATAAAAAATAGAGATAAAAAACTAGACACTTTAAAATTTGTTTATTCATTTAAAAGTGTCTCGCTTGTTTATCTTTATAAGAAACATAAATATACATTTAGAAAAAGGCAATTTAAATAGCTAGACTGTTAGAAATTTAATATCTAATTATTATGAAGATTATGTCTAGTTCTAAGTTAAGTAGCAGATAAAAACAAATACCTAATGCTAATAATTTTGGTAATAGTCAAAAAAACAAACGTGTCGGTAGTATTTGTTTATAAAATGTACATAAAAAAACTATCAACTCTACCAGGAATCGCAATGTTATTTGACATACCAGACGAGCGTGGCGGTGCCTTTATGGAGAAACGTTGGGGGGAATCCACTACTTGTCATTATCCTCTCATCTCCTTTGTAAAGGCTGTACCAATGCCCTACATGGCGCTGGTTTATGCTGGTCTTTGGATTGGTAAGTACAATTGATATTTTAATATTCACTTCTTGCAGTATCTTGACAAGACATTTAACTAGAAGAGTCTATAATATAACGTGTGCCTGAAAATACTTGATAATTAGAGGAAGAATATTCGATTATGTACCTGTCTTTTAATTATTTTTTTATAGAAGAAACTCCGTTTTAGAAACACTGGTGAAATTAAAATATATTTTTTAATATAAATAAGCATTCTCTCGAAAGAACATTGAATTTACAAGCATTACGTTCACTAAAAAACCCCTTTTTTAGTTATGTTAAATATTATGTTTTTTTAGGCGCTTTAGGTATAGTGCTGGGCTACAAGTACCGCTGGAGTGCGTCGACCTTCACTATTTGTTATTGGTATTTGTTTCTAATTGAAAAGAGCTATTGGAACAATCATAGCTACTTATTTGGGGTCGTAGCATTTTTGCTCACCTTTACTGAAGCTAATTCTTATTGGTAAGTATTTTTTTAGTTTCACGGTACTACTAGCCCGAATACTTTCCGGCGAATTGGCAGGTCTTGGCATGTTAAGTGCGCTTTGTCTAACAAAATACATTCATTCCCCTGAGTGGTCAAATCGGTGAATCAAAAAGAACATTAATATAAATACAATTATAAAACCCATTTAAAATAAAAATATGTATTATTTAGCAACTTTTTCTGTTACTAAAGAATTATTTTAAGTATCTTAATTTTATGTGTTTAATTAAAATAAATTTTAAAACAAGTAACTCGTAACTAGTCGATAATAAACTAAATTATTTTAGGTCCTTAGACGTTTATTTAAATCCTTCTCAAATGAAGGCGACGGTGCCATATTGGAATTATTTTATTTTAAAATATCAATTTTTCATACTTTACTTCATGGCTGGCTTAAAGAAAGGGACTACAGAGTGGTTAACAGGATATTCGGTGCAAAACCTTAGTGAACATTGGGTTTTTAATCCTTTCAAGTAAGCCATCATAGATCTATAATTTTCTTTTTTTTTATCTATAATTTTCATTGTGTGGCATATCAAGTAGTATAGGTAGGTAGGTAATTGATATGAATTATACAAATATACATTTTATTCTATTCTGTAGGCTAGGCTAGTACAAGTTACAACCTAATTTATAAATCACTTTATTATACGTTTTTAGATTTCTAATTGAAAAACATTGCGTGTTGGGTAACGGAACCGTGTTTGAAAACCAGACCGGGAAATGAAAATGTTCCTTTTTGATTTTTAATAGCACGAGAATGCACTAGTGCGTATTTCAAACTTTTTTTATCGCCAAAATCGGCTGCGATCGCAAATTTTATGCATCGCCACAAAAAATACCTACATACATTAATATAATTTCTAAATAATTTACATTTTTCTTGTTTTGCAATTATTATTTGTTGCTCAAAGAATTTTTTTTTTTTCACGCTTTTAAAATATATATTACCTACCTTTTTAAGTAAATGCTAATTTATTTAAATGTTTTTTTTATTTTTCTTACTCATGTAATAAAACAAATTGCGATAATTTGAATAAAACATTATAATTGTGCCTTATGTTTTTATAGCATTAATTCAAGATATGTTTTCAGATTGTTTTTAACAGTTTCCCAAACAGATTTTCTCATAGTCCATTGGTTTGTTTTTGCTTTTGACCTGACCGTGGCCATTTGGATGATGTGGGCTCGCACGCGACATGTCGCTATGGTTTTTTGTTCTTTATTCCATTTGATGAATAGTAGATTATTTAGTATCGGTAAGTATATTATTTAGTTTTAAACTAGTATACATTATAGTATATAGGTACTTATAAAAGTATTTTTTAAATATTTATTTCAACTAAACACTCCAGAGACGTGGTCCGCACTTTTTTTTTACTTTTTCATAATTATCAGCTAATCAATGGTTTTATTTTTATCTACTACTTAAACTAGGCTTGTATGGTTTAACGCATCTCCCGCCTCTAACACTGTAAGCTGTGACTTGTGAGGACCTAGTCTAATGTCCGCTCAATATAGAGGCAACGCGGGTTGAATGGAGAATCTCAACGCCGTGTTGGTCAGTAGTTAATAAAGTGAGGACATTAAAATAATAATATAAGCAATCTTTTATCCGGATAGATACACGGTACACGGTACCTCTGAGGATGGTTTGTTAATAATCTTGTTATTTAGATTAGCCTTCTAACTGCGCAATAATAGTTTTATGGATAAGTATTATGTATACGTAATAGGCAGAGGTAACGTAGTGTCAACATAATCTGTTCCCCATTTTTAGTTGAGTGGCGGAAATCAATGGTGCTCTTTATGTTTTTGCAATGATGAAAAAATTAAAGTAGGTAATACACTCTCCCGAGTGGGAACCGAACAATATATGAAGGTAACACATTAATAGTCTCGTTGGAAGGAGATGAGCTCTATGTGTCTTGTTATCGTTCTTAAAGGTTAAGATTTAAATATTATTTCTGAAGACTGAAATAGTATAAAATATGAAGTAGTATAGTAGTAGCATATCAATTATTTGCTAGAAATCATATAATAATCTTGCGATAGGTATGTAAATATTATGTATATATTTCAGAAAAGTTAATAATAATTTAAATATTATCAATCTTAGCTGGAATCTACCTCACAACCATCGCATTTAGAGTAAAACGTTATCCCACTAAGCCACTATGGCCTCGGCATTTAACTACAAGATCTTGAAATGTTATAAATTAACTTGCTTAATTAAATAATTAAAACGCATAGTTAGTGTGTATTATTTATAATTTAACTTAGAGTTATTTCAATTACAATTATTTTTCTTAAAAAAAAAATTTAAAAAATCATAACCAACGTTATAAAATCAAGTAACTTGTCTTGTAATGTAATTGCCCGTAATTTTTCAATAAATTTACCCATAATATTTTAATATATGCATGTAAATTATTCACTATGTATGCATATAAATACACAAATATTTTCCGCTTCTTTTATAAAATAGAAGAATAAGAATATTTGGTATGTTTAAACTATGATATAATATCAAAAAAATAATCAATGAACAATTATCGCAGGTATGTTTCCCTGGGTGTGCATGGCGACAATGCCACTGTTTTACCCGTTCGACTGGCCGAAACTTATCATAACATACGCGGAAAAGACCTCATTAACAGTGAAAGGAGGAATTCGTAATTATTTATACAAATTTAAATGTACTATAAACATTTGTCAGCGGAACATGACGAAATTACCAGAAAAAAATATCGCAACGGAAGAAAAAACTGTGCGTGACAATGAGAATGTTCTTAAAAATGATAAAGCTAAGATTGTTGAAGAAAACGAACGGAATGTTCAGTTGAAAGAAGGGGATGAACAGAGAGATAGTGCAAATAGGAATATGAAGAAAATAACGCTAGCTTTAATAATCTTCCACGTGGTGACACAAGCTTTCTTGCCATATTCACATTTTATTACGAAGGTCAGAGGTTTAATATTGCAATTTAACATGTTTATTTTATTTATTTTTTACTTTTTATTAACATGATATATTGTAGTAACGCAATAATAAGAAATGATGAATGAATACAGTTTCGGTCCTCACCTTGATCCATCAATCGAATATCAGCAAAAAGTTTGTATTTAAATTAGATTAAAAAAAAAGATTATTTACCGATTATATTTTATCTCGGAGCTACAATACGACAAAATACTCTTTAAAAAAAGGAAGTCATAGAGGATAATGACACCCAGTAACTACTGAAAGTCAGGATATAAATAAGCAAATTTCTTATATTGTCAACACTAAACTAAATGTACATACTCGTAATATACTTCCTGATGATATTTAACACAATACATATACATTTTCCCGGTATTTTATTTGAACATGGCGAATTAAAACGTACATAGAGCATTGAGCGAAAATATCTGCATTTCTTAAGCTAATTGTTGAATGGTCATGCGCAAGCTGTAGCGTATGTAGTATTTTTTAACCATGACCGCTATTTTTTTTGTAATAACAAATATCAATAACTGGTTCCTCTAAACTTTATCGAAAGCTTAGAGGAACCACGTTACAATGATTTTTATCTAAGATATATGATTATGAGTTCAATCTCCACTCGAGGAAATGAATATTTATTTAAATTTATATTTTTATTGACAAAGCTGCATGTAAAATCTCTTAACATTTTTACTCATTTCTAAACTAAGAATAGGCTATAGTTGACGATTAAGGATTTGTGAATTAATTACTTATTAGTAATTTATCGTACATAGTACATATAATATTTTATAACTTAATCATGTCTTCAAATTTCATCAGGGTTACAACAACTGGACCAAAGGCCTCTACGGATATTCCTGGGATATGATGGTCCACACATGGGACATAGACTCCGTGGTCGTTAAAGTCGTTGATAATAATAAACAAGAGACATTTTACGTGGACCCTTACATATATTCTCCAAACGACAGATGGACAAGACATGGAGACATGGTGCACCAATACGTTAAGTGTCTAAGGAATAATATAAAACTAAATGATAGACGTTTCTCCCAAAATATATCCATTTTCGTTGATGTTTGGTGTTCAATGAATGGTAGATTTACACAACGTATGTTTAATCCTCACGTGGATTTGTTAAATACATCCTGGTCGCCGTTTGAGCCAGTTTCGTATCTAATGCCGTTACTGGATGAAGCATTGGAGTGGCGGAGTGTTTTGCACGAAATAAAGGCGGACGTACATGCTTGGAGTAATCATAGTGATGCTATATTTATAGCTGATTTTCCAGGTGAAGTATTCATACTTTAGTAGTATACATATTTTAGTTCTTTTTTTGGAATTTTATTTGAACGTTCATATACTTGGACTAATATTTCTGTCCTGCTATTTAATAATAAAAAAAGGGTACATAATTCATTCAGTAACCGCTTATCTGTCGAACCGATATATGCCATGTGCTCTCCATAAAACGTGACATTCCCGAAGTGATTATTGCACAATAAACTAAAAAATGAAAGGAACCGGAAATTTATAATCATTTCTTCATTTCAGTCAAAAGAAGTTCTCCCACTTACCCGACAATTGTTTGAACGTCATTTATTATAATTGCATTCAAGAACTGATTTTTTTTTAGGTTATATTCAAGAAAAGTATATTCCAATAGATCTATCTAACGTCACTATGACTGTATTAGACGGATTGGTGGCATATGAACCTGAAGTTACTATATTGTTGAACGGACAGTCTTATCAATTGGAAAAAGGAAATAAGATAATGCTGGCTTCTGGAACGTTCCATAAAATTATAAACATTGGAAAGACACCTGCATATTATATGTACACATTCGCAAATATTACTGAAGCAACCAGCTTTGTTACTCCTGCACCTAAACCAAAGCTACCGATTAGTCAAGAATTATTGAGACGGTTTAAAAACATGATAACTTTCGGTAGCTTGGTCGTGACAAATGTGTTCCAAATATTGTTTCAAACAAAACATTGTTATTAATAATTAATTATAATATAAAGAAGTATCTAAATTTAATTCTCTTTATAAGACAATGGTAAATTATTTATCAACACGTTCATAAATAATAAAATATAAGTAATAATTATATAAGTTGTTTTATTTTAGTGTAACTATTTATATAGACTCATAATTTTTGTTCAGGTAATGGTTAGGCTTAATTGTAATAAGTAGGCAAATTAAGACACCGAAAAAAGGTTGTCAATCCAGTCGTCTATCGTTCCAAGCAGAGTTTAAAAATCATATTAAATTGAATAAAATTATTTTAACATTAATAACAAAAAATATATTAAAAACTTCTATGTTATGTTATTCTTTTCTACAAATTGAATAATCGTGTTAATACGTAGAAAACATAATTTTTACAAAGTTATTCATTTCATAAAAAATATTATTTGTTATTGCTTACTAAAATTACTTATTGCATATTAAAATATAGTAAGAACTAAGAAGCATTTCGTTGTTACTCGATTTATTAAGAATAAAGTGCTTCTAGAAATATGCTATCTAAATTGAAATTAACAAGCCAGGCTACAATAAAAGAAGTTAATTACGTTTATGGTGTTTAAGCACATGAAAATTATATATTTAATTACTTTAACCGTTATTAGAAATTTACTAATCATTTATTTATAAACTTTGTATTAAATATGTATTTGAAAAGATTTTACATCAATATATTTAAAATTCGTAAAAAATATCAAAGCACAGATTGTATTTTTAGACTAATTAAAAAATATATAACATGACAGAACTATATTTTTTTTGAATCTATGGCTCTGGTTACTGCNAAGCAGGCGTAGCCGCGTCCGGGTCCGCTAGTTAAGAATAAAGTGCTACTAGAAATATGCTATCTAAATTGAAATTAACAAGCTAGGCTACCAGTTACAATAAAATAAGTTAATTACGTTTATGGTGTTTAATTATATATTTAATTACTTTAACCGTTATTAGAAATTTATTAATCATTTATTTATAAACTTTGTATTAAATATGTATTTGAAAAGATTTTACATCAATATATTTAAAATTCGTAAAAAATATCAAAGCACAGATTGTATTTTTAGACTAATTAAAAAAAAAATAACATGACAGAACAATATTTTTTTTGAATCTATGTCTCTGGTCACTGCTGCGGGGAACTGTCAAATGGTTTATGTAAATGACAGTGTGCGGCGCGGTCGTCGGTTGGTCGGCGTGCTGACTAGATCACTGGGATAGTGTCATGAATGTCGTGACTAAGGCATGAGGCAAATACTGAGTTCATTCATCGTTCCGTCTCGTCTGTGACGCCTGACGAGTAAATCCGCTCGGGCTGCGGCCGACGCCTCGTCTCCGTTAATATATATTCAGCGTCGATCCATTCCACGTCCATAACTAGAATTTAGTGTCTCAACGGCGGTACGCCTTGCCGCCCCTTCGGAATATTGACATTTTATCCATCTGTGATATAACAACAGATACATAAGTATCTTGTTAACAGTTTTTAGGTTAATCCTTCGCCGGTGATATCAGTGTAACATTTTAATAATTCGTGACTCTAGACTGTGCAAAATATACATTTGTGATATTTTTTACGGTAAACGGAAATGATGGAGGCGGCGATGAGCTACGACCTGGATATCACGCCGAATTATTCGTACATTTTCGAATTCGAAAACGAATTTATTCACCAAAATTCCAGGAAGTGGATGACTGAAAACTGGACTGTCGCTTTCTATTATGTTGGAGTTTATATGGCATTTATTTTCGGTGGTCAATATTATATGCAAAATCGCCCTAGGTAAGTTAATTCAATTCTTAAATTAAATATTATTTAAATTTAAACAAATTAAGGTTACATTTACTTTCTATTTTTTAAATATTTAGTAGCTATCATTATGTATAAAATTGTATGTAAGTATATGCTAAAGCTTTAATTTTGAAGTACAAAAAAAAAACGATTTTGTATATTATAAATACATTTTTATTACGATATAAATTTATAAAATTTAACTTAGACTTATTTTTATTTAAACAAATCTTTATTTATAATATTATTTTTGTACTTAAATCTTTAAAAAAATACCATTTATCATACAGTAACTTTGTAGTGTTAAAGAAACTTAATTAACTTTTTCACAATTATACTTTCAAAAATATAAATATTATATTTTGAAAATAAAATAAATGTCAAACCAATAAATAAAATAATGACAACTAAGTAATCAGTTAAGTTGTTGTGTACACTCCTAAACATTTAAATTAGTTATAATTAATAGATATAGTATGACAGTGAATATCTTTCTTTCACTATTCTTTTAATACATAACACAAAATCAGCTTCACATTGTATCTCGCACACAGCAGGATAGGCAGAGGGAATTTAGCGTTAAAACACTGTTACTCACTTTCTACTGAATTCTGGGGGCATTTGCATTTCATAAATATATCAGAAATTATTCTTCATAAGTACACAGGTGATGTGGCAAAGCACACAGAAGCACAGTGTTTCCACTAACCACAATGGTTATGATTTCCATTCCCAATCAGAGTAATGAAAGGTTTTATTTCCTCACTCTGGCAACAAGACAACGAGTGATGTTAAGTTCCGCCATTCAACACCAATATACCATGGGCCAATAATAAAGTGATGCATAGGGATTAGGGTGTTTTAACCCAAGGTTCTCTTATTACTGTATAAGTTAAATTTCATGTTATCATAAGTGTTCCTACGTTTTGATAACATCAAATTTTCCTTATTTTAAATCACAAACCTGCTAATTCTTTTTCTTTGTCTTATCTCCTACATATACACGGTGCAGTCTACAGGCTTATAATATGTAGTCAGAATACTAGGACAGTTATAAATTTTCATAATAATTATGATATAGTTATTACTGTTATAGGTTATTAAAATATTTATTTCCTTATAAATTTACAAACAATATAGAGTATATTGTATAATTTTATCAAGCCAAATTAAAAGCAAAACATTTCCTTAATAACATTCTAATTATATGCAATGAACACCTTTCTGGATAATACCTAGGAACTAATTTTATTTTATCCCTCATGTCACTGTGACTAAACACAAGGGATGTGAGTTCAATCCCCATTTGGGGGAATCATGAATGAAAAGCAGAAAGTGGAATGCACTATATTCTCCTTGCACTAATCTATATATATAAAAGGACTTGTCCTCACTGACTGAGGTAAGACGCACGCACAGTCCTAACCGCTGTGTGTAGAAACTTGAAATTTGGACAAATGTTTACTTTCGTAATCTGCACATCCACTAAGAAAGGATTTTTAAAAAATTTTACCCTAATGGGGTGAAATAGGGGTTGAAAGTTTGTATGGAAAAAAAACTAAATCGGCACCGATTTTTATAGCAATTTAAATTTAGATTTTTAAAAGTATTTAATTGAAGACGTGTTTCATCGTTTTCTAGAATTCATCCCCTAAGGGTGCAGATAAGGGATTGAAAGTTTGTATGGAAAAATCTTTATATCGCCAATGATCTGCGCCCTGTGAGAAAGCTCCACTTGCATAAATTCTCGGGAAGTCCGTGAGAAGGAAGTTTGGCTAGCATCGTCCCCTGCCACAGTCGATGGAAGGTCTTCGCCATGTCCAGACTAAATGCCAGGCCCTCTCCCTTGTTTTTGAGAGCCACAGCCTAGCGGTGGTTTAGGTAAACCAGAAGATCGCCGTTTGAGCAACCATGGCGGAAGCCATATTGACGGGCGTTGATCAATCGGTGATTTTCCAGATGACCCAGGAGCTGGCTATTTATTATTCACATAACTTTTTTGTGTTATATCATTATTATAGCATAATATGTTACTGCGTAAAATATCCAAGTTAGTATTCTTCTTATTGCCGAGAAGAATACTTTCATTGGTCAACGAACAGTTAAGTTCCGTCGGCCAGTAAGCATTAATTTTAAAGATGGAAAAAGGAGAAAATGACATACCTATTATGTGTATTTGGGGGTATACTATTACCATATATATAAAAAGTGTTTTGAAGACTATAAGCATAATAGGTATATTGTATAAGTAATAGGGCAACCGGACGGATAGCCAGTTTGACCCGCAACTGATCTGCATCGTTGTGTAACACTCCAGGTCCAGACTCAATTATAAATATGGCCATCGTGGCTCAGTTTGAAAGTGTTCGATTTTACATAACATAATAGATACGATTCCCCCTCGAATGTGTTTATTTCAAATATTTTAATTGATCTTTTTAATTAGGTGAAGTGCAGCGATAGGTTTCGCCATACAACATGCAATATCGCTTAAGTTGTTTACCTGTTGTTTTCTTGCTTTACCCGCCTAAAGATAAAAGAACTACCGATTAATTTTATTTTACCGAATATCATATTTTTATATTATGCAGCATTTTACTTTGCGTCTGAACTTTGATTGAGAACATGAGATGTTCTCACGGCTGTAGTCTATGCAATGATGCATGCCACTCACACGTTTTCATAACTTTTCAAAGGAAATATTATAATTTCTATATTAAAAGTATAATTATTTTTATAACCTAGATAGGATAACCTTTCGCATTCTGCTCAATTCTAATTTAGATAAACGTGGTTTATATTTTGCTAAGTTATGTAATACGTTTAAAAAAATATATGATTTATGTTTTTCTGTACGATAAAGTAATTTTGAACGATATGTCATGACACAAGTTTCCCTCTGCCTGCTCCGCTATTCGGGATAAAGCGTAAAGCTGAAAAGAAATCTTAGCAAGCGATAAGGAAAAGTTACTATGAAAGCTTAGAAAGAGCTTTGATTGCTGTCAATAATTCTATTTATATTGAACAACTAATGTATTCTTCATATTCGGTATTGTATCAAAATTATAATATTTATTTTTAAATTGTTGGCAATATTTTGATTTTATTAATAAAATATGTATATTCTAATGGTCGTAACATGAATATCACTAACTAGAGTATAAATTATACGTATAATATAGGAACTATTAATTTATATGTAATTTAAATAAATAAGCCCAGGTTTATTTAAATATTACAAGGAATTATTTAAATATCAAATGTATATATGGAAAATGGAAAACAACGGTTTTCATCGGACGCAGGTATATTGTCCCAGCTAAGTTAAACAACTGCACATTTCGCGTTATCTTTAAAATTTTTCTCGTGCGTTTCATGGATTATACTTGGAATTTCATGTTCATCTTAAGTATAAAATTTATATGTAAGGTATGGCAAAAACTAAATCTTATTCATCTCCTACACATTTACGCTATCAAATCAAACGTCAACCAGCAATGATAAGATGCGATAACCACACGTATTGATAAGACATACATATTTTCTATAGAACTTTTAGTTTCTAACACACGTGATGGAGTGATTCAAGTACCATTTAAGTATATACTTTGTAATAAATTGTATTAAAAGAAACAAATAATTGTAAATAAACAAATAAAATAAAATACGGGAAGTATTATGGTATTATTTGCATTTTATAATAAATAAAGTTCTGAAGGAAAATTATCTAATTATATACATTATTTATGATGATTGTCATCAGAATATTTATGTTAAATATATACTAATTATATAATTAAATACCTATTACTCTGTACACTTCGTATCTTAAGAATTTAAAGTGAGCCAACTCAACCAATTGGCATTAGTGGAATCGTAGAACGTAAGAAAAGAAATTTTGAGATTAATTTTATTTTATTTTAGTAAAATCAGAAGTAAGAAAAATGTTAAGTTACCACTTTTACTCGACAGAGTTAGAAGGAAGGTAATGTTTTTCAAGCGTATGTATGAGCTTAAGCAAAACAATACTTTTTACGGGCACTGAAATATTTACCAAAATTATATACATTTATGACACCAGCCGTGGCACAAAGTGTGACTGTAAAATCGACTGGGTTGTGGGTTCGACCCCCACTCGAGGAAATGAAATATTTATTTACATTTATATTTTAATTTCTTCGCTCTGGAGCGGCGATGAGTTCCGCTACTTAATACGCAATGCCTCCAGAACTCGACGGAAAGTGGGAAACGGAGTGTCTTAAATTAGGTTCCCTCTACCTATCCTGCTGTGTGCGGGATACAGCGTGAAGCTGATTTTTATTTACATACATTTATCACCGTATATGGCATCTTAAAATATTTAGTTTAACTAACATGAATATACATAGGTATGTGGTAATTTCATTATTTGATGAACTATCTTGCAAAACAATACATGGTAAATTATTAATTACTTGAATTTCATGTTGTGACACTTCTTTTTCCCTTTTATCCATTATTTATACGCAATCGGGATTTTGTTGTTTTTTTAACAACAAAATTTTAATAATATTTACTAACGCATTAAAATCATATATATTAGATATAAAAGCTAAGGCTAATGTAGTGCTGTTATTATTACATAAAAATGATTTATTACCTCCATTAATATTATGAGTAGGTACATCTACCTATACCTATTTACGTGCGTATATATTTTGTATCTAGTTAATTTTAAATGTATTTAAAAATATATTTAATTATCATAACGCTAGCATAAATATTTTCCAGAAATTTGGTTTAATGTAATATAAAAAGAACAAAAACTTATCTAAAATCCAAAAAGTAAAAATCTAAAATTCAAAAGATATAGGTATAATATATTAGGTACGTATATAGTTATTTCCCCAATGTAAAGTAAAGGTTATGTATTTCTAAGATTAACAGTCGGGACCTATAATTCTTCAACCAATTAAATTTTTACAAGAAACTCCTTAAAGTTGAAAAAGGGTTCCAACTGTTTCCCATAAATCTACTTAAACTATTGAGTTTGTTACTTTTCTTTTTAGTTTTATGCAGTCGAGGTTTTTGTTTTTTTTTTATTTTAGTAAATATATTCTTTAATATTTTTGTATTCCTGAATTATTAATAGTATTTGAGTTTATTAATATTCTTCAAGATACCTAATATTAAAATTACTTAAGAGCATAATAGAGAAAATTATAATAATATAATTATATGAATTATATTCAAATAAACAAACACCGAAAGCAATTTCTGACAGAGAAGTAATAATAAAATTAATCATGTTGGTGCAAAGGTCCAGTGGACATTACGAGGTCATATCGTTCTTGAAGAACTTATCTTACGCGCAGTACTTGCCAAGATGTATGCAGATTAACTCTAGTATGGTGCGCAATGATGGTGATGAGACATAATTAGGTAAACGACAATTTGTGTTTTACGTAGGTTGGCATAAAAATGTGCATGATGTTTATATTTTTATAAACTACTATATTATATATATTAATGATTCTTTTTTTATTTTTAAAACTAACTTTTACCTGCAGTTTGGCCCGTCTGCTCAAATGGAAATAACTAAGAGTTGTATATTATGACACATTCTTAGTACCCGGGCTTACTATGACCATAAGTATACTAGTTAAGTTAAACTATTCATCCGAGGTCTTCCTCGATAAATGAACTATCCCACACATTTTTTAAAATTCTAACTAGCAGTTCCTGAGATTAGCAGGTTCAACGAAAAAAAAACCGTTGTTATGTTAGTATAGAATAATAATAGTAAAGGCAGCTAAAAGTAATGATGATGTGTACATAAATGCCATTTTCTTAAAAAGTGCTTGTACTATATAAGTATATAAAATTAATTAAAAATATTTAATGAATTCTTAGATATCGTTGCTGTCAAAAAACACTTAAGATTGTACTAAAATTTTAAAGATTAATTCTTCACAATTGTAAGTTTCCTCCGTCATTCGGGATAAAGTTCAAGGTCTATATTTCTTACTAGTTAAAAAAAACAGTACGCATTTCCAGGTTTCCATTAATCATTGTTCTTGTGTTAACTTTTTTACATTTTCATTTCATTTTACTAACCAAAATTTCGTCTGCAAGAAGTCATGGAAACATTCGAATTATTCGGAGAAGTTAATTTTTTTATACACCTTTAAAGGAATCTTTTTTAAAAGAAATATAAAATATTTGCAAGTGCTTTATTCTGCATACATATCACAAATATAGTCATTTTCTATTGGTGCCACTACATACTTGATTAGAATTGATACGTACTAATCTCCACGTGGTCGCTACACGCACGTGGCCCCGACATGTTTTCCCTAAACATGTAAAAAAAAGAATAAAATTAAGTTTAAATAAAAGTTTAGTACAATGCGTAAAAATAAAAAAATAACCTTCATATTGTATTAATTGCGTTAACATCACAAAAAATAGCAGTTTTATTTTATGTTTATTCTAATATTCCGGTCTTTTTTTTCGGTCATTAGCTTTGAAGAAATAATTAATTTCATGGATTTGATGATTAGCTTCATATAATTTACATATTTAATTTTTTTTATATACTTATTAGATAAAAAGCAGTTCCACGTTTTTTCTTCCATAGAAGGGTAGGCAGAGAAAAGAAGAGAAGTGTCAAGACAGTCCGCGCTTTGAGTTGTATAACCTAAGTAATTAAAGAAAGTAATTAAAATTTAATAAAATGGGTTTTATAAATATATCATTATATTAATTAATACAGACAAATTGATAATCGCATTATCTATATAAATTAGTTCTTTTAATTCCGCGTAATATATGCGATGACACCGATAACCGTCGTATTATAAAAGTGCGATAAGGAACTAAATATGAAATAATTATTGTGTTGATTACGGTATCGGCGGAGTTGAATGTCCGGCGGTAGTCGCTGGCCTCGGCTTAACCTTAGTGCTTTCTCAATGGTAGCCTTAACATACGTTATTTATTATTTCTTTAACTTAGCTAAAAATTATAATATAATTTATTATAATATCTATAGATATACAAAGTTTTTAGGTTTTTTGAAGCAATATATAAACATATAATAAAACTTTAACTCATCGCTGTCTGTACATGGAAGATATTTGAGAAAATCTTACAAAATAATACGTGTAATAAATACGTATTTTATTGAATTGACTGAAACTATAGTTTTCAATGTATGGATATCTTCTTTAAAATGAAAACATTATTAGAAATATTTTTTACAATTTTAAAGTGTTATTCCACAATTAGGACAGAAAAACATTAACTAACATTATTACATACTTTTGTAGAATAAGCGCGAGCATGTCCATGTTTTTCCTGATGATTTTGTATCTATGTGTAATCAATTTATTTTTTGCTTTGAACTGAATTTGTATATAGAAAAAAAATGCATAATTTACGTAATTTAATTAATTTTAATAACTAAATTTGGTGTAATATGATTCTACCTCTACTGATACACCTTATCGTTGTAAGTCTAAATAAAAACATTTCCACGTAAAAGAATTGGAACAATAACTATTGCGTGCAGGATCTTCATAAAGTATACTATACTATCAGGTTTCCATATAAATTGTATGAAAGTATATTCTTCTATTGAACAGGAAAAACATGTTCATAGTTTAAATACTTATAAAATTGTCATCATCTTTACTGGCCTATATATCACACACCGTGCACATTGTACAACCTTGAAACTAGTCCTTAGCAAATACTTGCAGATTATAATATGTTACAGTTTTAAGCATACTTTAAAATATTCATAAATACAATTTTGTTTTTATGAATATTTCAAAGTACGCAAATTTTAATTATTTTTATATTTAATTAATAAAACTAGATAAAATATTTAGTTAATTTGTCTAGTTTTATACCATATACCACATTATTTTGTTTATATTTCATTTAAGATTACCTTTAGCTCTGTCTTCATCCATGTGGTCATAAGAAAATAAGTAAACATTGTGTACATACCTATAACACATAATAATTTTTCTTAGAATAGCCCGAGATAAATCTGATCGCAGGTGCACTTGTATACCTACGTCAAATTAATTTTATTTTAATTAAATCAAATCAGCTTCACACTGTATCCCGCGCACAGCGGGGTAGGCAGAGGGAATGTAGTGTTAAGACACTCCCGTTCCCCACTTTCCGAATTTTGGAGGCATTGAGTGATGAGTGGCGGAACTCAACGCCGTTCTTTGCCTCGACACCAGAGGAATCGAAACCACAACCGTCGCCTTACAGTCACACCCTTGTGCCGCTCCATCACATTCAACGTGATATAATGTCTGGGTAAAAACGCTATCTATCACAAAAAATCTATGGAAACCTGTAGTTCCTGAGATTAGCGCGTTCAACCAATCAAAGTATAATATTAGAATGGATCAATGTGATATATTCTATAACAGTTGTACGTTCCAGCTTCCCAATGAGTTATAATAGTTTTCATTTTTTTCAATCAAAATGCATAATTTTCAAATTTGTTAAAATATAAATTGCTTTCCGATTATCTTATATGTAGAGCAAGATGTTGCGTTGCCAAGTTTATGCTCTTGACGTTTCCAATTATTTTCACGGTGCCAGTTTTTATAATGCCTTGTTGTTTTTTTCATATTCTATTATTTTTTTTATTTATTTTTAATTTATGTATGTAGCAAGTATTTTTTTTACCTATGTTAAGCTCGCAAGGTCGTCAATATATTTTATATAAATAATATATATCCTCATATTATGAATAGCCTAATTAAACTGTTCGTGTTTGTTTTATATTAGGTATATTTAAATTGATCACACGCTCATGATTCCAATATGAAAACAACTTTTTGTATCTCTCTGATTCTTTTATACGAGCGTAGTAATCAGTTCATAAATACCATGAATGTGGATTGAAATTAAATTTGCGATTGTCAATGACTCTTATTAGAAATAAAATTTATCTTGAAAATATTAAAAACGTTTCTAGGTATATGTATATTTTTTTAGCTTTACTCTGTATCCCGGCAGGGTAGACAGAGGGAACCTCGAAAATTTGTTTTAAAACACTTTCCGTTCGCCACTT
This sequence comes from Heliconius cydno galanthus, assembly GCA_036379175.1. Taxonomy (NCBI): domain Eukaryota; kingdom Metazoa; phylum Arthropoda; class Insecta; order Lepidoptera; family Nymphalidae; genus Heliconius; species Heliconius cydno. The sequence continues at coordinate 337,602 of JAKRZM010001329.1, forward strand.
TTCGCCGGATTCTGGAACCATTGTGTGGTGAGTTACGTAACTCAACCCTGCTCAATACGCAATGCCTTTAGTATATATACTCGTATAAGTAAACAAAACAAAAAAGATTTTATCATAAGTATGTTGTTAAATCTCTGATAATTTAACAGAACAATAACGTTTTTTTATAGAGTATTCTTTACATTGGCCTTGAATATTTTTTAAGAGATAAGATAATTAGTACCATAGTTTTTGTGCATATTTGTTGATAATACGGTGTGATTTGTACAATACAACTACTTTTGAATGTAAATTTAAAAGATCCATAAAGAAATTCAAGAGATATATTTGGTATATTATAGCAGCTTTTCGCCTTTTCTCGCATAACAGGATATGCAGAGGGAACCTAGTGTTAAAACACTCTTTTGCCCACTTTCCGCACAATTTTTGGAATGTTACGTTTTCACCGCCGCGCTTAACCTGAGCGAGGAAAGAAAATATTCATTTCTCCGACTAGAACTTGAACTCACAACCGTCGCACTTGCAGTCAGATGGTGTACGGCTGCTGCACGAAGGCCTTATTTTTATTTCCTATTATTTTATAATAAAAGAAATCTGAATATTACTATTAAGGTAACTTATACACTTACATAGAACATAGAATATTTGGAATGAATTTATTATTATCCCGAGTGCCATAGCGCTGCGTATCGATGTAAACTGGTCTAAAATTGTACATGTGATGCAATTCACTGCAATACAGTTTGACGCACTCCTAATTGGGACGTGTTAAATTTGTAATGTTATAAAAAATAGTAAGTTCTCTCTCCTTACTTGCCTCACAATATAGGTATCTATCTGTATATTTTTTCTTTAATTACAACAACTTGCGAATATAATTTAAGTACACATATTATTTAACTGTTATCATACCATTAGAAATAGAACAAAATATATATTTAATTCAAATTAAAGAAGTTATTATTTTTATGTTTATATAAGTGTTCCGTAATTGTGATCATATGCTTTCATAGTTCACACAAACAGTAGTACTGCAATTGTAACGTTCTTGTCAAGTAAGTACTTAACTTTTTATATCTAAATATTACATTTCGTATAGGAACATAGAATTTATATGGTTTTTGTTTTTTTTTTCGACGCTTTCCCTTTAGCGAGAGAACGGAGCGCCAAACGCTGTGGTCTTTCCATATTTCGCCTCGTGCACTATCATCCCATGTAAATGCCCTCCCAGGGTCCTCAAGTTTTTTACACGACCTTCCTCCAATATCATCGTTACTGTGTGTTTTCGAAGTTCAACTGAGATCTCCCTTCCTCTCTTACCGCTCATATTGCTTCATAAATCTTTTTTTGTTATTCTTTCGTCACTAATTCCTCTACTTGCCCAAGCTACCTGAGCACGAGCTTCTTCATTGTCACTGTAACTTCTTATGATGTCTTTTTAATTTAAAAAAAGTTGATGGCATTAACATTCGCTTATTAACTACTATATTAGTAGGGATCAAGGACAGCGATATTACTGACACACGTGTAAGGAAATGAATAGTCTCGAAGTTGTCGCAGTATACTAGTACATACACATGTCTATGCATGTATATTGCCTATTAAAATGCAAAAACAGTATATCTAGTAGTACTCAGTAATAGAAACCAAAACAATGATTTTTAACATTTTTATCTGAGCGTTGGTGCACGCTAATCTCAGGAAGAAAATGCAGGAACATATATTTTGGTAAACTTCACTTAAATTTCTGTTTGTTTTATTTCATTCGGTTCATAAATAAAAATTATACATCAATTTACTTTCTCACGCCAACTGAGTCGCAGGCAAAGCTAGTATTAAATTATTATTATTGCTGGGTTCTCATTTCTAATTGTTTATCTCTTCTGTTGACTATAATTAAGGTACAACTAATCGTAATCAAACTTGATTTATTTTTATTGTTTGGCTTAACAATAAATACAGAAAATATGTAAAAAAATATAGGTATATAATACGTTGTGAAATGACAATATAATATTTATTCATTACAACGTATTATAACGTAACAATGCCTCCAGAATTCGACAGAAAGTGGGGAACGGAGTGTCTTAACGCTAGGTTCCCTCTGCCTACCCTGCTGTGTGCGGGATACAGCGTGAAGCTGATTTACAATTGCGTAACATAAATTAAGTAATGACGTTTATTTCATTTTATAATATCTATTATTAAAGCTGATGAACATTATAATTATATACATACATCTATTAAGATTATAGTTCTGTGTCCCCGCACAAGTTGACATCAGATCTTTTATAGGAGACTTAAACACTTGTACAAAAAAGAACATATTAACACCAGTTTTTGCTGATTAAACCCTTTTATTGTATAATTAATTTGACATACATTACGAATATTTTTAATTATTTATATTAAACCATTTCTTATAAGAAAAAATGGCAAATTTTAAGTATGTATTTATTTGAAGCATATCGTCGGCTTAGAGTGTAAACCTGTTAAATCCGATTTTTGTCGTTATGTAATTGTACTTTTTTATATCAATCGAAAGTTACAAAAAATGCAAAATGAAATACAAATTTTATTTCAAATAGAATAGAATACAAATCAATTTTCAAAATTATATAATATACGTATGCTCATAGTTTTTTTAAGATGTTTTTTATATCTGTTGATAATTTGCGTAATAGCCTTTTAGCAGGTTTACACGACGATATCATATTTACGTGAAGCATAAACTTTTTACACAATTTTACGAAAATTGAGTGGACGTAGGAGTATTATAAATTTGGTATAGTTATAATTTATATAGAGAAAGAGTGCAATGTTTTTTTTTTTTTNAAGTGGGGAACGGAGTGTCTTAACGCTAGGTTCCCTCTGCCTACCCTGCTGTGTGCGGGATACAGCGTGAAGATGATTTACAATTGTGTAACATAAATAAATAAAGTAATGACGTTTATTTCGTAAAATAATGTCTATTATTAAAGCCGATGAACATTATAATTATATACATACATCTATTAAGATTATAGTGCTGTGTCCCAGCACAAGTTGACATTAGATCTTTTATAGGAGACTTAAACACTTGTACAAAAAAGAACATATTAACACCAGTTTTTGCTGATTAAACCCTTTTATTGTATAAGTAATTTGAAATACATTACGAATATGTTAAATTATTTATATTGTAAACCATTTCTTATAAGAAAAAAATGGCAAATTTTAAGAATGTATTTATTTGAAGCATATCGTCGGCTTAGAGTGTAAACCTGTTAAATCCCATTTTTGTCGTTATGTAATTGTACATTTTTATATCAATCGAAAGTTACAAAAAAATGCAAAATGAAATACAAATTTTATTTCAAATAGAATACAAATCAATTTTCAAAATTATATAATAATACGTATGCTCATAGTTTTTTTTAAGATGTTTTTTATATCTGACATGCATTGATAATTTGCGTAATAGCCTTTTAGCAGGTTTACACTTAAGCCGACGACATCATATTTACGTGAAGCATAAACTTTTTACACATTTTTACGAAAATTGAGTGGACGTAGGAGTATGAAATTTGGTATAGTTATAATTTACATAGAGAAAGAGTGCAGAATGTTTTTTTTTTTGTTAAAATATAAACCGGCCTAGAGCGAGTTGGGCACGCTCATCCGTAAAATAAAAATAAAAAAAACATATATTACCATCACCACCATTATATTATTCTTGATAAGCTATTTTAAACCGACTTCAAAAAGGAGGGGGTCTCAATTTGACCAAAAGATTTTCATCAAAATTATCCTATATCCATCACCATGAAAATCACTTTTGTTCAAACCAATCTTCGTTTGAAGTTTCTTTAATCCCATATAAACTTTTGTATAATGTGACATATACGTTGTTATGGTAACGAGTATTCCACTCGTCAATTGCTTCTCTAGTAGAAGTAATTTTTCCATGGCCTACATTTAAATGCTACATTAAAAATATGAGAAAATCAAAAGCCGGGAAAATTCCCTTTGAAACAGCCAGCACAGCTTCTTGCCGTTGACATAATTAATTCCTTACATAATACCACTTGTGTACAAGAAGACTTTCCTGAGTAAGGTCAATTAAGTAATAAATGTCTTGTACTATATATGGATAAATATTTTTTTCTTGAAATAGGTATAACTTCCTTACTTAAGTCGGAGTAGATTTTATAATTAATTACCGGTATTTTTATTGTTTATTTAAATTTTCGTTATTTGAAAATAATTTGTAGGCCAGTACGGCCTTCCACTTCTCAATATAAACAAGACATGTATAAAAGTCAAATAAATTATTTCACATATTAATAAAATTAAGAAAATAAAATGTTATTTTCTAAGTTTGTATAGATTGGACAATAGGTTTACTATAAGCAAGAGCATGGTTTAAATACTTTATACTCGCGACTTTAAAATCGCATGCAGAACTCGTATTCTAGAGCTCGTATACTACTTAAACCTCTTAGTGAAAATATTTATTAAGAAGACGAAGCCCTATGATGTAAGAAAGGGTAATTTCTTGTTATCTTCACTGTAGCCATGTAAACAAGCCGTAATGCAACATATTAATCACTGTTCTCGTCACAAGGAGAAAAGGTCAATGCTAATTGCTGAAATTACAAATTCTAAGCAATTATTATTTTTTTAATTTCATTGCTTAGAATATGTTTATATTTTAGTTTATATACTTTTTTACCTAAACTTCTTAAATAAACTCTACGTAATTTATAAGCTATATAAATTTGTTTTCTGTATAAATTATAATCGTTTAATATGTTAATAAATATATTCTAGTAATAATTAGTTAAATGAATTATTATTAAATTATCAGAAAATCGTGATCAGGCTAAACAGCTTCCCTTTAATTGCCACTCGACTGTCTCAATTAAGCATCGCGACCAGTATTCTTGTCTCAGCTAATTTCCAAGGAAAAACAATGCTGTTGATCACCTTCATTACACGTTTCATTTCGTTCGAGTTCCGGTAAGCTTACTTTATAATGACGCAGTTAATCAAAGAAAACAGCGTCCGTCGATTCTTCGAGAAGTGTGTATATAGTATGTAGGTACTATACACTTACTTCTCGTACGTCAATGACGTACAGTAAAAAAGGTATTTATTTTTACAGTAAAAAAGGTATTTATTTTTACAGTAAAAAAGGTATTTATTTTTACAGTAAAAAAGGTAACCATTATATTAACATTTCGACAACTATTATTATATTCTTCATGCAAGAGTAAAAATATATTATGCAACAATAAAAGTAAGGGGCGCTTAAGTTTTCTCCCGTTGAGTGAGATTCTTTTCAAGGCATGAAAATTCAAGGTTGCGGCCTTTGTTGAAGCTTACAATTATGTGTGTTCAGAGAAGCCGTTCCCAAAAGAAAATATTCATTTACTAAGGCAGCTGCTTTGAAATTCTGTCTCTTTTCTCGTCAAAGCTTGAAATTAGTGAGGAAACCAGCTAAATCTAGAGCACGACTCTTAAAATTAGAATTACCGTTTTGTAAGTGCCTATAGAACTGAGTTACTTTCTTTTTATGCCAGCTTTGTATTTTTTCTGCCAAGGGTAGACTAATTTGAATTCAATGAGAACCTAGAATATTTTTTGCGTACTTATGCATGAAAACAATAGCTTCTAATTTCAATAAATAACTCAATTTGAACTATCGCGAATACGTTTGACCGGATAGTTTACTCATGAATTGCTTTTTTTTTGTTGTTTATTATAAACTTCTAGTGGTTTCTAGTTTTTAACATATAAAAATACTGGTTGAAGACTGTTTGTTTGCGTGAAATCCCATTTTCTCCCATTTTTGGTATTTTGAGAAATCTTTTAGTACGCACCTACAAGGAATTAACATCATCAGTTTTCTTATATTACGTAAGTGCTTATCTGTCACGGAATAATGAAAGAATTTTATATATAAAGAGTACTTTTAACTTATATCTAGGCTACTTAAATTTTATAACTTTAAAATAAACTAAATTTAAAAATAAACGAACAAAATTATCCTATCCATAATTAAAAAGGCAAAAAATAACTTCTTTTTTTATTTCTTTAATATATATTAGATACCACATATTAATTTAAGTTAGTTATTGTAAGATATTTATCACAGTTTATAGATGTTTATACCTCTAAAAGCTTTTAAATAAGACTAACAAAATTATCCAATCCAGAATTAAAAAGCTAAGAGATAATTTCGTTTCGTTAATTGAAATATTCTTTATTAGATACCACATATTAATTAAACAAATAAATATTTTTTATAAAGACTGCTTGCTATATTGATACATTCAATGTATTTTTTCATCTCAGGTTCGAACTGCGACGTACTCTCATAGTATGGAACTGCATGTTAGCGGCGTTCAGCATAATGGGCGCGTGTCGGACGCTGCCCGAGTTCATCCACGTGCTTCGGAACCACGGCCTCTACCACTCCATTTGTGTGCCTAGGTGAGTGAAATTACTATATACCTAAATAGAAATAAATAAAATAAATCAACTTACGAACGGAGGAATCTAGTGTTATGACACTCGTTTCGTAAATTTGAATTCAATGTATGTAGATACGTAAATGAGACACCAGTGGGAACTTTTTGAGATATAAAATATATAACACCCCCAAGGAGGAGCAGTGCACATGATAGTTGTGGGTTCGATTACTGTGAAGAATGGGAAATACTTTAGCCATATAATTATTACTAATTCTTAGGGATATGTACATGGTTATTTTAATATTAGAAAAAATAATCTTCGAGTATCACTTATTTATCTCTTAAGTACGGAATTTTACATGACGTTAGTACTAATGTTTGCATCTTATAGCTTCACAGAATCCAAATAATAGATACGTTATACACGTAATGGGTATGTAAATTGTGGGAATGATTTATGTCAATATTTTATTTGTTTTAAAAACTTGTAACATGATGAAAAACCAATTTATGTGAGATGATTGTATATTTACAATTGACTTCGTCAGTGTTTACTAGTAAATCAAATTAAATCATCATGAGGCCGTTGTAACGCCATCGAACCCACAAGGTTCGATTCCCACTCGAGGAAAAGAAATATGTAATATTTTCATTTCCTCGCTCTGATAACAAAGCAAAGGCGGCGTTGAGTTCCGCCACTCAACACGCGATATCTTAAGAATTCGGCGGTGAAGTAAGAAGAGTGTCTTAACATAGGTTTCAACGTTTCCTATTATTGCTTCAATTGGAAGCTAATAAAAATATCGATTTTTTAGTCACATATAATTAATTTGTAAATGACATTTGAGTAGGTATGAACTATTCGAACATACAATAAATAGTCTATAATTTTTTGTTTTAATGTGTTTTTATATGTACATTATGCATTACACATATTTGATGTTATTTATGCCATTGTCAAAAAATGTCATAGTTTTGCCAATCCAGATTCATTATAAAGCAAAAAAATATATTTTATTAGGATTTCCAGTAGTTGTTATAAAAGTCACGAGAAAGTCTTTTATATCAATCACAAGGATTTGAACCCTTCCTCACTGTTAGATTAGATGAGGAAAGTAATAAATTGTACTGGCAACTATTATGATACATTAAACTTATATATATATATAGTTCTCTTATAATTTACATCAGGCACCTGGCAGGCAATTTTTATGGAATAGTCCAAGTTTCATCAATATCAATTCAGTAGTTTTTGAGATATGCTTTTCCAGAGATTACTGGTATAATAGACGTAGGTAAATTGTCCTTTCATATTGACTCTTAATGGAAGTCTGTTTAATTTTCTAAAATTATTTTTAAATTTTCGTACAATTTTTTTTTAAAATTTAGGTAAATCATACTAGATCCTAAATATATCAAATAAATGTAATATCCATATTCTTAGATAAAGCGTGACTTTTCCCGAATGCCTATATGAAATTGTCGGTCCGCATCACGTAGGTGTGAGCTATGCGTGTCTTAGTTAAAATTCTAAACTCGCGTTCAAGCGAAAGTTCACTTTAAAGAGTCTTACAGTATGAACTAGCCCTTATGTTTATATAGTTAAGGTTGCATATATAAGCAACATATCTAATACATGTCATTTTGCATGCGATGATGTAACTGTCAAAATAAAAAGTTTAATTAGAATAAGTGGGCAGCGCTTGTGTGTTAAGAATTAGTTTACGTTTTCAGTTATAATAACTGTCAGTTGTCATATATTGCGAATTAAAAGTTATTTTTGAGAAGGTGGTATGGATGGATAATCAAGGGTTGGAAAAAACATAATAATGTTATCATTATTTTCTTAATTAAGCTTTAAATATTTTAAGAGTTGTTTTGAAAAATGTGCTTTTTTCATAGACAATTATTATTATGTTAGTGTAACTCACCAACGGTGGTCACGAAGATGTCTATATTCTAATAATACGTTGTGACTTACGATGAATATTTTTTTTATTCTCGCTTTCTTTTTCTTGTAGCTAGCATAGCAGCATAACCGAGGAACTTAGTGTAATTATACTTTCGTCCCCCACTACTAGGACGAGGAAATAAAAATACGAAATAGTTAATTTCCCCGAGTGGGAATAGAACCCTCAACCTGCGCGATTACAGTCGCTCGTTTCTGCCCATGCGCCATGACAGCCTCTATTGATGAATCGTTAAAAATAAATATAGAAATTGTTACAGATCACGTCATGGTAGTTTTCCTCATAACATAAACAAAAAAATATTATTTTTGCAAATCAAATAGATATTTTACGAGACCTAAAGTTATATTTAAGGGAGTACCTTTAAAATGTTCATATTTCTTGGCCAACTTTATACTTTTTCTGGTTTCGCATAAGTGATTGCATTTTAAATTGACACTTATCTTCAGATATAATCTAAATATAAATTGAATATTGTTTCTAATCTAAAACATACATTTATTTGATTGAATGTGACTCACTACCGAAGACGAAGACGTTCAATTCAGAGACAGACGGAAGGGCAAATTAATAAATAGTCTCATATAGATCGTTTGGGTACGGAAGTCCAAAGTGATAATGTTCAATTGCTTATTACTAAAATATTCACAATTTTATTATGTAATCATTTAGATATAACTTGTTCTATTCTCATATAATATATTTAGTATGCTGGCTCCATTTTATAGATATTTTATTTATTTATTTAGTTTATAAACTAAATAAATATATATGACTAATATATATGACTGCATTAGTCGTAAAATGATCATTCCTATAATAGACCTGTTAGCCCCCGTAATCACATCCATTCTGAATCGCTCCATTCTTCACGGTGATTTCCCTTTCATCTGGAAAGATGCTCAAATTTTCCCATTACCCAAAAAATCAAATCCGTCTTCCTATTCCGATTATCGTCCGATTTCTATCCTTCCATTATTATCAAAAGTGCTAGAACGCCTTGTTCACAAACAACTAAGCACATTCCTTTCAAAACACAATCTCCTAAATTCCTTACAGTCCGGCTTTCGCCATGGTCATAGTACGACTACTGCTTTAGTCAAGATCACCGATGACATCAGACGTGGCATGGATGAGCGGAAGATTACTGTGTTGACATTACTAGATTTCAGTAATGCCTTCAGCACTGTTGATTTTGATATACTACTTGCTTTACTAACTTCTCTTAACATATCTCCTGAGGTGATTGATTGGTTTCGTTCTTACTTGTGCGGACGTCGACAGCGCATTCGAATAGATGATTCATACTCTGAATGGTCTTTCACTAGTGCTGGCGTCCCACAAGGTGGCGTGTTGTCTCCTCTTCTTTTTTCAATTTTTATTAATAATATCTGTCTAAAAATTTCTTCTCTCTACCACCTGTATGCTGANCATCTGTCAATTTTACAAAATAACCTTCACTTCACAGTCGGTAACCTTGAATTGTAATTGATAATAACTTTTATTGACGCCGTCATAGCATAGTTTGGACATGTACTCGTATCTCAGTCTGTACAAGATGGTTTCAGGTTCGATCTCAGGCCATTACGTTTTTCCATTCACAATATCGATCATCGGCGCTCGGCTATTTTGTTCACGTGCCGCCGCGAGCTAGATGAATTACATGACCCGATTTATAATTCCATCTATTTGTCACCATTCAACGTGAGTTTGAAGAGACGTGTTCGTAAATTTTTGCGATCACATTTTATATTTTTAATAAAATTTTACGTTGTTTTTTCTTTTGTTGTAAAGTAAAGCTATCATGGCGCGGAATAGTGGGACAGCACGAATAAATGCGATAGTTGTGGGTTCGATTTCCACTTGACGGAATGGAATATTTTTTCTTCCCCCCTCTGGAACGACAAAGAGTGGCGTTGATTTCTCTTACTCAACATGCGCTCTCAAATTCCGGCGAAAACTGAGGAATGGAGTGGCTTAACACCTCTGCCTACCCTGCTATTTCCATCCATCAGCTTTTTAAGGTCCACTGCTGGACATAGGCCTCCCCAATGCTCGCCACTCCGTCCAGTCCTGCGCCCCTTGAATCCAGCGGGATACCCTGCTATTTATGTGCGAGATAAAGCGTAAAGCTAAAAAAATAATTATTTATTGTGTTTTTATTTTTAATAATTCTTGAGCTATCAAATTTTTGATATTGACTCTCATCATAGTAAAAAAAATCGTTACTTATAAATAAGATTTAACTATATTATGTTTTTAAGAAAGTAATGTTTATTTCATTCATTACAATTACATATAATACGTACTATTCCGCTTTTGATAGCTATGATTTTGATAAGAAATTTCATGATAATTTTTATCGCGCACCTACTATTTACTGGTATAGCTAACAAAATGTTGTGAAGGCCATTTTTCCGTTACTTAAGAACTGAGAAATATAAACTTCTATTCTATATAAATATAGTAGGTATATTTTAGTAAAAACTTGTTAAAAATGTATATATACATATAAAATCTTGAAAATTGAATGTTCAGCCAGTTGTTAGTTGAGCTCTTGTCACAGCTTGACCCTCGCGGGTGAGAATCGTAGAGGGCTCTCGTATTTGTCTTTTGATTTGACTTTCGTCGGCATTTTGCGAAGTGGGCATATCGCTTGCTTTGCTGAAATAAAGTTATTTTACGGCAAAAATATAATATGCTTTTTCAGCTATAATAAAATAAACCTTTGAAGTTTCGATAGTTGATTGTTAGCAAATACTGTAATATATAAAAAAATGTTTCTTAGCAACTCATTCATATGTTCATTTGTCATTATTATAAAATATTAGTATAAAAATTAGAAACAACAAACAAAACGCAAATTAAAAGCTACATCCGTGCTATTGAACCAAGACTTGAAAAAGTTATTTGAAAAAAATAAAAATTAAGGCCTTAACGCTTTTGAAGGAAATAAAATGTATAATGTATATGATTATTTATTACAAGAGCTTAAAGGAAATACATTGTATAAAATATCAATTGTGTATTTATAAACACATTATCTATCATTATTAACGTTGGTAAATGTGTCTATAAATGTGTCGATAATGATCCCACTAAGGCAATACTACACTGGCTTTTGTAGTATTTGGAAGTAGATTATAAAAGCCATCTAGCGACATGTACAGCGACTACAACCCGATGATAGTGGGTTCAATCCCTGGAGCAATTAATTTTTCATTTATCTACTCCGAGTGTTGAGTTGAGTATCCGCCATTTTACGGTGTTCCGACTTCAACAGACAATAGAGAGCAGAGTGTCTTGACTGTAAGTTATTTCTGGCTACCCTACCTGAATAAAAAATAGTTACGTGCATTACGTATACGAGTTCGAGCTATGTGTATAGGTATACCCGATTCTAAATAATATATTATGTTATGTATAATTGAATAATATAGATACCCACTTTATCTCTATTGTATGCCAACAGGATCGTAACAAATGAACGTTTATTAGAATGGCGTTATCTTCAATAGGTTAAATATAACACTAATGCAATGACCTACATATCCTTACATAACCTAGAAATTGTGGGTTTTATCACTTTCAATATAATGTTAACTATAAAATCGAATGATTTTATATGGTCGTACGAAATTCGAAATACCTTCAGGTCAGCCTAATCGACTCTATATTAATTAAGAAAATACCATAATTTTAGTAAGAAATTGATTTTTAGACGGCCTACATCGCCTACAGTTATTGAAAGTGACATTGAAGTGATTCACGCGATGACATAGCTTACTTAAATACATTTTAGTTCGTCCAAGTGCAAAGTTATTAACGGATTTTAGTATTTAGAGATAAAATTTTACTATTGTTGCTTTAATAAAAGTGAAAACGCTTATTTCGCTTTTATATAAGATCCAATAAAGTATTGTCAATTTTTTTTATGTATAAATAATATATCAATTTAATATATTTCGTTTTGTATTCGAAAATTCATATTAAGATATACATTTCCTGAGATGCCAAGGTCTCACAATTGGCTTTAGGGTTGTATTGCAATTTGCATAAAGGGCTTAAAATTTAAGCCTTCTATACAAATTGTAATACAACCCTCAAATAAAAGAAACCCAAAGAAAATATTGTTGAAGACTATTTGCAATTTCATTTTATAAACATTATTTTTAGAAAAAAGTTGAAAAGCATAGACACTCTGTTCTCCTACTTTACGCCCGCAAATTTTCGTAGATTGCCTGTCGAGTTGCAGATCTCAATCGCTCGCTTTATCTTGTTACTAGACCGAGAAAATAAAAATTATTAATTCATTCAACTCAGAATCGAACCTACGTCAGTTTGCAGTCAAATGTTGTATCCCTTCGCCCTGGAGCATATAAGTGTCTAGGAAATATAATATACATATTTAAGGTCAGCATCAGTAAGCTGTCGTCCTTCGGGGTCCGCATAAACAATTCCCCCGGTAAACGTTTACGCGGACGCTAAATAAATCACTTGCGCGGAGCCGGTCAAATGTTTGCCTCGCTTGTCCATAGTTTATTCAAAATCGTTTCCACTTTTATTTTATTAGCACTCCAGCTTGTTTTACTGTTCTGAAATATTATATCTTTTTTTTTTAATTTTATTTATCTGTAATATTATACAAAATATTTAAAACAAATATATGAGGGCCAGTCGTGGCGCAGGGGTGGGTATAAAGTGTGAGTGGTTGTGGATTCAATCCCGACTCGAGGAAATGGAATATTTATTTAAATTTGTATTTTAATTTTCTTCGCTCTGGTTTCGAGAGAAATCGCGACGAATGCGGAAAATGAGGAACTGAGTGAGTGTCTTAACACTAGGTTTTTCTGTCTACCCTGCTGTGTGCTGGGTACTCGTACGTTTATATGTAAGGTATATAGGTATAAAAAAGCCTCGGTCTGATTAGCGAAAGTATATATATTATGACCGCCTAGCACGCACGTCTCTCCATAGGTTAAAATTATATACAAATACTGTGTCTCTCAACTCTGTTAAATAAGAAAATAATAATAATAATAAAGTAATAAATGATTATTGAATAACTATAATATTGTATAGATCATTCTTTGCAATGACTGTAGCTAAGTATAATTCTTGTAACAAACGATTCTAAATAATAGAAACATGATGTACCTACCTATTACTTATAATGTTTGAATTTCCTCGTAAACATACGGTTAAGCTAGAGTTCTGCGTTTTCAATTAATTATAATTTAAACATGTACGACAAAATATATGTATATTTTTTTATAGTACCAATTTTATAAATAATAAAAGCTTGTTACATTTTGATAGCAAGAGGAAAAGAAGGTGCTGAATGTTCTTAACTATACCATTAAAATGTAACACGCTTTTATTATTTATAGAATTGGTACTGTGATAAAAACGGGAAAATTTATTAATTAAGGTGTACAGTTTTAGTGTTAAAAATATATAATTATGTACGATATGGAATTATTTTGTCCTAGACGAAGAGCTTAATTATCTATAAAGCTTACAATTAATTTCTAAAGTGTTTCCTAAGTATTTCTTATTGAAATAAATTCAATTTCTAGTTTTTTTAGCTCATTTTATTAACTTATTTACTTTTACTTAAAAAAAAAGATATGGCTTTAATTATATGGCATATTTAATGGGAATCAAAATTAATTAGATACTTTCGGTTCACCTAGTTATTAAATTTGGAAGCTAGCATCTACACGTAGTACTAGTTCAGTAAAACTATACATTTATGGTTAAATCCTCAAAAATAACAGCCTAAAGCCTAAGAGAGGCAAAATTAGTATTAAAGCCGCTAGTTCAAGTGAGGTATCTGATGAAAGGGCCAAGCTTGAATTTCAGAAAAAGCTCGAGATCTTCAATTTTTGCACTGAACCCTCGGTGGGCGAGTCCGACTCGTGCTTATTTATTAAAACTTCCAATAAAAAAAAGTTTAATTATAAATTTATTATTATAAAAAACTATAGCATGATAATATTACTCAAGGTCGAATGTTAACAATAATAATTATGCGCGTTAGAAAAAAAAAACTATTATCTTATATTTTTTCGCCTTACGTAATGTCGTGTTTTTCTAATATTAGTTGTAAATATTGTCCTTTATTGTATTAGTATTCCTTCGAAGTAAAACTCGCGGATAGAATATTTTGTCCTTCACCAATAATACCTCTGAGGGAAAGAAACGAAAAGTTAATTTCGCTACACTTCCGTTTTAGACATTTTTTCCAGCTGGCAGGGTAGGCAAAGGGAACTTGGGGACCGAGTGTTAAGACATTCTGTTCCCGTAAAGATGCTTCTGTCCCAGAGAAGAAATGAAAATAAATAATATTTCATTTCCTGGAGTGGGAATCGAATTCACAACCTGTCACGTTTACTGTCGCCTCCTGTACGTCGCGTCGTCCTGTAATCGCGAAACCAATTTCATAATCCTATATGCGTTTCAATTTTCTTGAAAGCTTCAGTTAACATGGGTTTCTATATTCGGCGATAATTACTTAAGCACCCTATTGTTTGAAGAGGAGTCAATTATTTATAATTGTGTCATACTTATATGGTGTTAGGTATAAGTAGTTAAGAACCTGGTAAATGACGCTTCACACGCGAGACCATTTGTAATTTATAACGAACATAACTCATTATATTAAGATAAAAACCCGAGGCCAGTGCCACGGGATACATACAAGTATGACTGTAAAAGCGACTGGTTGTGGGTTCGATCCCCTCTCGAGGAAATGAAATATTTATTTCCATTTCTACGCTCTGGTTTCGAGGCGAAGCAGCGTTGAGTTCTGTCACTTAACACGCAATGTCTCCAGAATTCGGCGGAAAGTAGGGAACGGAGTGTTTTAACACTACGTTCCCTCTGCCTACCCTGCTGTATGCTGGGTACAGCGTGAAGCAGATTTTTTTTAAACAGTAATTTAAAATAAAATTTGGTCTGATATCCATGTAAAAATAGTTCTCAATTTCACGTATCGAAATTTGGTATCGATTATACGTTTACAGAACTAGAATCTAGATTCTAGACGGTCACGGTCAAAGTCGTACTGGAAGTTCCATTAATCTGGCATTTCTATTAAATTGTTATATTTAAATCCTAACTGTAGTTAGCGCTCTAGTTTGAAACGAATCTTGGCCGTAGGTACTCTGAATTTTGCAGTTGCAAATAACGAGTTTACTTTTATTTTCCAAAATTATATATAGAATATAATAGGAACTTGAATAATTTTTGAGTCACTGACTGCTACAGCAGTTATTTCAATGAAATATACTACGATTGTATGCACAATGGGGTAATTACAAAATAATTGCACAAATTATTACTATAATTGAAAATAACCTTTATAACCTATATAAATTATACATGCCGTTTTTATTACTTCAATTATTAAAAGACTCGTAATTATGAATGAGCGGAGCACTTCTAAAGTTCTTTAACTTCCATAATTTTTTTCCCATAAAACTTTTACTTTCCACAGCCTACAAACCTCTTTTTACGATGCTCGGAGTGTTGTATCATTGAGTTAATTGCGCGTATCTCGAAAACGCCGTGACATCGATGCTAGCGTTTTCGATTCGGGTTATGCAACGCACCACTTTCTACTGTCTATCGGTCACTCGGACGTCATTTTTACACGTAATTTTTTATTTTGAGTTATACAAGATTGATACTATGTCAAATAATAGGTATCACTAACTCTACTCACTAATTTTTTATATATTGTATATTTTTTTGTCTTGTTATGAGTGAAGGCNAAGTCGAATATTGCAAATTCCCGTCTTAGCGAGCACCTACGTCCTATAAGTAACTCCTATGCAAAATTTGAGATTCCTAGCACATGTAGTTTCTGAGATTTCGTGATGAGTGAGTGACCTTTCGATTTTATATATATATAGATGTACGATATGGAATTATTTTGTCCTAGACGAAGAGCTTAATTATCGTTAAAGCTTACAATTAATTTCTAAAGTGTTTCCTAAGTATTTCTTATTGAAATAAATTCAATTTCTAGTTTTGTAGCTCATTTTATTAACTTATTTACTTTAACTTAAAAAAAAGATATGGCTTTAATTTATGGCATATTTAAAGGGAATCAAAATAAATAAGGTACTTTCGGTTGGCCTAGTTATTGAATTTGGAAGCTAGCATCTACACGTAGTAGTAGTTCAGTAAAACTATACATTTGTGATTAAATCCTCAAAAATAACAGCCTGAGGCTTAAGAGAGGCAAAATTAGTATTGAAGCCGCTAGTTCAAGTGAGGTATCTGATGAAAGGGCCGAGCTTGAATTTCAGAAAAAGCTCGAGATCTCCAATTTTTGCACTGAACCCTCGGTGGGCGAGTCCGACTCGCGCTTATTTATTAAAGCTTCCAATAAAAAAAAAGTTTAATTATAAATTTATTATTATAAAAAACTATAGCATGATAATATTACTCAAGGTCGAATGTTAACAATAATAATTATGCCCGTTAGAAAAAAAAACTATTATCTTATATTTTTTCGCCTTGCGTAATGTCGTGTTTTTCTAATATTAGTTGTAAATATTGTCCTTTATTGTATTAGTATTCCTTCGAAGTAAAACTCGCGGATAGAATATTTTGTCCTTCACCAATAATACCTCTGAGGGAGAGAAACAAGTTAATTTCGCTACACTTCCGTTTTAGATATTTTTTTCCAGGTGTATCCCTCAAATAGCAAGCAGGGTAGGCAAAGGGAACTTGGGGACCGAGTGTGAAGACATTCTGTTCCCGTAAAGATGCTTCTGTCCCAGAGCGAAGAAATAAAAATAAATAATATTTCATTTCCTCGACTGGGAATCGAATTCACAACCAGTCACGTTTACTGTCGCCTCCTGTACGTCGCGTCGTCCTGTAATCGTGAAACCAATTTCATAATCCTATATGCGTTTCAATTTTCTTGAAAGCTTCAGTTAACATGGGTTTCTATATTCGACGATAATTACTTAAGAATTTAATCGGCATCCTATTGTTTGAAGAGGAGTTAATTATTTATAATTGTGTCATACTTATATGGTGTTAGGTATAAGTAATTAAGAACCTCGGAAATGACGCTTCACACGCGATACAATTTGTAATTTATAGCGAACATAACTTATTATATTAAGACAAAAACCCGAGGCCAGTAGTGGCACAGGGATACAAAGTATGACTGTAAACACCACTGGTTGTGGGTTCGATCCCTTCATAATTTATATTTCCATTTCTACGCTCTGGTGTCGAGGCGAAGCAGCGTTGAGTTCTGTCACTTAACACGCAAAGTGTCCAGAATTCGGCGGAAAGTAGGGAACGGAGTGTTTTAACACTACGTTCCCTCTGCCCACCCTGCTGTGTGCTGGGTACAGTGTGAAGCAGATTTTTTTTAAACAGTTATTTGGTCTGATATCCATGTAAAAATAGTTCTCAATTTCACGTATCGAAATTTGGTATCGATTAAACGTTTACAGAACTAGAATCTAGATTCTAGACGGTCACGGTCAAAGTCGTGCTGGGAGCTCCAGATAGGCTGTCGAGATGTGGCGCGCTCAGCTGGCATTTCTATTAAAATGTTATATTTAAATCCTAACTGTAGTTAGCGCTTTGGTTTGAAACGAATCTTGGCCATAGGTACTCTGAATTTTGCAGTTGCAAATAAAGAGTTTACTTTTATTTTCCAAAATTATATATAGAATATAATAGGAACATGAATAATTCTTGAGTCACTGCTCCAGCAGTTATTTCAATGAAATATACTACGATTGTATGCACAATGGGGTAACTACAAAATAATTGCACAAATTATTACTATAATTGAAAATAACCTTTATAACCTATATAAATTATACATGCCGTTTTTATTACTTCAATTATTAAAAGACTCGTAATTATGAATGAGCGGAGCACTTCTAAAGTTCTTTAACTTCCATAATTTTTTTCCCATAAAACTTTTACTTTCCACAGCCTACAAACCTCTTTTTACGATGCTCGTAGTGTTGTATCATTGAGTTAATTGCGCGTATCTCGAAAACGCCGTGACATCGATGCTAGCGTTTTCGATTCGGGTTATGCAACGCACCACTTTCTACTGTCTATCGGTCACTCGGACGTCATTTTTACACGTAATTTTTTATTTTGAGTTATACAAGATTGATACTATGTCAAATAATAGGTATCACTAACTCTACTCACTAATTTTTTATATATTGTATATTTTTTTGTCTTGTTATGAGTGAAGGCAGTATTTTAGCTGGACCTCTTTTGGACATGTATTTTTTCTCTTTACAATCGTACAAGCTCTTTCGAGTGTTCTCCATACGCTAGGGACGCCCTAATAAAAGAACAGAACAGAACAAGATTGATACTCTTTTGTTTTTAATAATTGCTTGCTGTTTACATCGAGAGTGTTAAACAGAAAAGGCTTCTTTAAGAAAGGAATTAAAGAAAATATTAGGTTGTTTATTTAATTTGGCAGTTTAGGTTGTTATCATTACAGTTTGCATTACGATTTGTAAAAAAACATTACTATATTGCACATACTTATTAACTATATTTAACAGAATTTCCCTTTTAATTTCAGTTTTATCGAGCAAGATAAAGTATCAGGATTTTGGACGTGGATGTTCGTACTGTCGAAGCTGCCCGAGCTCGGCGACACGGTGTTCGTGGTGCTCCGCAAGAAGCCTCTGATCTTCCTCCACTGGTACCATCACATCACAGTCCTCTTATACACTTGGTTTTCCTTCACGGAATACACATCTTCGGCCAGATGGTTCGTGGTTATGAACTATTGTGTACACAGGTAAGAGACGTAACCTTTTCTTATTATGAACTCTCTGTCTCACATAAATCTTTATTTCTTAAAATTTTTGTGAAAACTTCGAAATGCATAAGTTCTACGTAAATGGGGTCACGCGCACACAAATTTTTGTACCTACTTGAAAAGTTTTTATTCGACTTAAACAGAACGCTTCTTATTTTAATGCCTTACTAATTTTTTTGAAAAAACATCTCCCAGTTATGTATTTAACAATAGGTCTACGTTCTTATATTAAATTTAAGTCTAATAAAACTTTAATATAATTTAAAAAAATATGTTAATTTAAAGAACTTTGAAACGTACCTAATTTAAAACTAAAAATCCAATTTAATTTGCTTGCATATGAGGTCGTCGTGGTGCAATAGGAGAGTATCCGACTGTAATCACGATGGTTGTTGGTTCGATTCCCACATGAAATGGGCATGCAAGAAAAATCGTCAAGCTACTTGCATCTTTTGCTCGTCATTACACTCTGCGAAATAGGTTGACATTAATTTAATTTATGTGATATAAGACATGTTAGATGATAATAAAAATTAATTGATATTGTAATTAGTTCGGAATCGTAATTCTGTATTTTGCATACAATACAAATTACGATTCCTGTTAAAGTAAATTAATTACCGAGTGAAACTATTTATTTCAAAGTAAAATATCTATAGTTATGTGATAACATATATATATATATATATATATATATATTTAATTTTATATTTTACATATACTTTAAATAATATGAATCTTTTTATATCGTTACTTTTAAAATTTACAATTTTTTTATTCACTGACGATTTTATAGCTTTAGTATATTAAATATTTTATTTTAGGTTTTTTTTTTCCAAGAATTTTGAGATTTTTTGTTTTTACTTTCTTTTTACATAATATAGTAAAATCGAGTTTAAAAATGTCGTTTCGTCACACATACATATTATATGTTTGTATGTTCAATACAGGTGTTTCTAGTTTTATTTAAGTGTTGAGTTAGCCACTTCATTAGACAAAAGGAACAATAAAATTATAGTTTATCTATCTTTCTTTATCTTTTTTAAAGTCACGCTGTATGTCGCACACAGCAGGGTCGGCAGAGGAACCTAGTGTTAGATCTCTACGTTCCCCATTTTCGATATTCTTTCAATCTACAATATAAAGGATGGTAAAGGCTTCAGTTTAACAATACCGTAGTACAGTTGATATTAAATGTAATTATACAAAAAGTATGTTGCACTCTATCTGAACATCGCGGCATTAACGCTAGCGGTTCATACAACGCGTTGGGACCTGAAACCTATTAGAAATAATTGTCTATTGTTAAAGCTATCAAAATGGTAGGGGCGAAGCTTGCCACATTTATAGAGTTAGTCGGTCTTTCTTATCGATGATATTGGACTAATATAATTAAAAAAACTTGATACAAAATGTTTTCGTAAATAAATACAATAATAAGATAAAAACGATTTTGACGAAAAAAAATGAGTTTAATTTATGTACATATGTAAATAACTAGTTTACCGGAAACAATTGCGATTTTGTTATCTCATTATTCTTCCTTATTTTTAACTTACCTGTCATACACGTTTTTATCTCTTAATGTTTTCTTTCTTAAGGTGTTGTTAGCATTATTTATTTTTATTGGTTTGCTCGTAACCGTTTAAAATACTTATGTAGAATCATTTTAATTGATTTGCGTGTTATGCCACACTTGCATACACCACGCCATTTTAATGGATAAACACTTCTCACTCGGGGGAAAGAATTATTACGTAATATTTTTATTTTTTCGCTCTGGCAACAAGGCAAAACGCGGCGTTGAGCTCTGCCACTAAACACGGAATGTCTCGTAAATTTGGCGGAAAGTGTATAAGGAAGTGTCTTAACGCAAGGTCCCTTCTGCCTACCCTGCTATGTGCGCATGACATGACATTACATGGGTCGACCATTGTTTCAAAAGAATCATTAAAATGATTTGAACATTTTATAGTATAACATTCAATTCGCAAATTTCAAGGGCAATAAAATCTGTGGAATTACTAGAATTATAAGATTAAACAACTTATCTTGAGTCGACTTTGTTCATAGCATTGCATTTTTACAGGCAGATTTAACGCTTATCACTATTGTAAAAGACTCCCGATTTTTTTCTTTATTTTATATTATTTTATGTAATATGTATACTGGTGGAAGATATAGCATTTTAATCTGTATATATTTGCGTCGGAAAAGTACCAAGATCAACTTTTTGCACGTTGCTTGTGAATGAAACAACCAAACCAATTTGAGTTTATTATTTGAGCTATGTTGAACTAGTTATTTAAAAAATAGTATTATATGATTGTAAAGTTTATTGTATTATTACAAGTATGAACACTTATTTCTCGTTTAATTACTATGAAAATGTACTGTACGTTAATGGCAAACTGGTTGTCCTTAAGTATATTAATTATACATAACTTGAAGTTATATTTATATTTATAAAGGAATTGAAATATAATTTAATATTGTTATTCCATAGGTACTAAAAAGTATTGGCCTCGATATCGACCTCAGTAGATTCAGTTACCGCTAGATTAAACGGTCGTTGACCTCACGAAACACTTATATCACATAGTAATGGTAATAACAATCAAAATTTTTCTTTTACAGCGTTATGTATTCATACTACGCTCTAGTTAGTATGGGAAAGTACCCACCGAAGATGCTGGCGATGACTATCACGGTGTTGCAGCTGACGCAGATGATAGTGGGTTGCGCTATCAACATATGGGCCCACAACTACATGGCCACCGCTCCCCCCCACACGTGCCACATTAGCCAAATAAACATTAAACTATCTATGGCCATGTACTTCTCATACTTCGTACTCTTCGCACGGTTCTTCTCCAAGGCCTACCTGTCACCAAAGCCCGGTAAGAAAGCCAAAGTCGAACCCCTCCCTGAACATCCGCCAGCGAAGAAGGCGGAGTATAACGGCTACCCGAGACAGAGAAATGGCGTCGTGCACTAGTCTATTTAATATTTACTGTACAGGTTATGAACGTCCACCGATTCAACAATTTCTTGATTGCCCGCTTGATTGTCTCAAATGCGTTAGCCTATGCTACGTTTTTTGTATTAAGTAGTTAGAATCACAGATAATGAAGATAATTTAAAACATTTTCTTCACGTTTTTATACAATTACTACGTGAAGCGTGTCATCGCCTACATCGCCTACGGTAGTAATCGTATCAATTACAATTATGGATATATGAATAATGCACTACTTCATAGAAAATAGTGCACATATTTTGTTAGGCATTTACTATACATTACAAATCGTCTATTTAACGTTTAATTAAATCCGCTAGTTTCCTTTGGTTTGTTAAATATATTTCTTATTTAATATGAGAAATATAGCTAAAATTCCTTAAAAAATGCTAAAATTAAACATTATAGAACTATATTAATTACTTTCAATAATAATAATGTTATTGTTATTTTTCTTTATTCCTGCCATCTGTGTTTATACCAAGATATTAATAGAAATAATAACTTTATACCTACTTTTTAAAAGATAGTATAATTATTGTATTAATTATTCACAGTTATCTGTTTATAAGTATTATATAATCACGTGAAATGGAATGACGGAAGATTAGTGTCTAGGCTATCTAGGTACCTGATTAGGTCCCAGCTCGGAACTTATGCTCTAAGGTCACATTTAATGACTGTAATATAATTGTTTTTACTTATTTGCTACGATTCATATTTCTACCGCATTTTAATAAAATATATTATAACGTTCCGTTTTTGTTACTTTGTTGAAATTATTTTTACATTATAATGTATATTTTTTTGTTAATTAAAAATTTAATACGGATAATTATATGGAACTGAAATAAAAACACTAAAAGTAGTTTTTTTATATTACTAATATGTTGTTATAAAGCGTAATTATCTTTAGAAAAAAGTTGATTATAACCGAACATTAAACTTGTTTATCTCAATATATAAATTATTATATAGTATAACAGTTATGTAATGAAATGATTAATAAAATTATTTGTTGCCGGACAGAAATGTTGACTTATCTTTTATAAAACAAAAACAGCTTTGTGCTTTTTTCGTAATAGTATCTAGCAGACAGAATCTAGTGTCAAGACAAGAATTCGAGACATTGCATTTTGAGTTGTGTAACTCAACGCCGCGCTTTGGTTCGTTAATTAATAATTATAATCAGAAATTGTTAATCGGTGCCGTTTGCTTGAGGGCGGAAGTCACGTGTTACATTCCACGCTAGGTTATTTTCTGGTTTGTCATTGACTTTTGCTTGTCAAATGTGACAGCCCGCCCTTAGCTTCGAGCTTCTACGTCAGTTCTATGCACAGATTATACAGTTGCCAAAAGCTACTTTTAAAATATTTTTAATCTGTAAAAAATAATATAAATCGCTTTAGTCTAGTAAATATTGTAGGCCTATAATGTTACATGTAAATTGTTTGATAGTCTCTAATAAATTATGTACACAAGTATATAAGATATTGTAAAAAAATATTAGTTTCGATTTCTCATTTCTCTATAAAACTACGTAACTACTCAATTGAAGGTTTAACATGTTTTTGGTTTTCTTGTAAATTGTCCATAGCAACGTGCGTAGAAGCGTTACTACTTTATTGTTATCGTATTTATTACTTAAAATAGTGGTTTTTTTTAATGTAATTTATTAGTAAAGGGTAGTCGTACGGTCTGTAACGTTTAAAGGGAACGATTTTACCTTTGCTGTCAATATTGACTGAAAATAACTTTGTGGCCAATATTGACTGTTAAGTTGACAGTTTTTGAGACCGAGGTTTTACGGCCAATGTTGGCCCTGAATGGAACAAACTTTAGCTGGCCAAAGAGTTCTTATATTGAATCAGTAACTGTTAGACTTGGCCAACGTTGGTCAAGGAATGGCTAGAGGACCTTTCGAAGTTATGTTTTAGAATATTGATTATTATGTTTTTATAATCACTAACACCGGGAATGGGTCATTGTGGGTGTCAAGGTGTTTAGGTGTAATACTTTGAAACGCTTGTCAAACAAGTGCACAAAGTCTAGACTTCAGCTAGTGAATAAGCGGTTTTACTGTTGCATATTGACAGTTTTAATTCTGCTTGTATGTATTTAAATGATATAACACGCCTGCGTTAACATAGAGGCGTTTTGTAAATAGTTTGAACGAGAATAAAGCTTAAGTAAAGGTAAATTATTCCTATACATGGCTCGTGACACGTATTTCTTCAAGTGCTTAACGGCACTGTGTACAAAGTTAGCGTATATAAGCCCCTTCTTCAAATTACTTTATTGCTAATGCGTTTTAAATTAGAAAAATGGTGTGGATTCGCCATTTTAATAAGGAACGTTTCAATTCCAAAGTGGCGTGACAGCCATAGATGTTAAATTTATTAATACCAGTTTTATAATATCCATTGTTAATACTTATGTATGCATATTTTGTCTATGACAAAATTATTTGAATTATTTTGTAGTGACAGCTGAAATCTGTTGTTTAATGGGAGGTTCTGGCATTATTTATTAAAATAAGTAGTGGCAAAAGAAAAAGACTCATCGCTACTTTATTTTATGCTTTAATTCTTACGAAAAAAAATGTTACATCTAAGACATCTTTAAAAGACAACAGGTTTTGGAAAAGATTTCAAGAAGTTGTTAATCTTGAAAGGTTTGTAATAATAATGTTTTATAACAAAGAAAAATCCAATAATTAATTATTATAAAAGCATGTACAAAGTGGGTATTGTTGAATAGTGCAAAGAATGAAGTTCAAATTGTGCCGACACTTGATGGTCATACATTTAAAGTGTTGAGGGGAGTTAGCGTAACAATCGAAAAGGCTTATCTTATTGGTCTCCGTAAAATAAAAATTAGTAGTTTTCAAACTTTTTCATTTTGATGAAACATTAACAACTCTAGTAACATTATTAGAAAATATGTCAGCTTTTAATTGTAACTTATAACGTAATGCTACAAGGTGTGCAGAATAGTATAGATTATAGAAAAGTCAATTGCGACTAGTTTAATAGAAAAAGTTGAGTAGACCCGAAAGAGTAGATTTGTTTTTATTTTGGTACTTAGACTTGTCCTTTATAACCTTTATTTATGGGCTCCTTTTCTATTATTCTATGTCAATTTAACTTGTAATTCATGTAAGTAACAATATTTTTTGTTCCTTAGTACATTATTGTATGAACATGAACATGTCGATAGTTTAATAATAAAAAACAATATTTTTCAATGTTATTTTTTTATTAAACCTTTGATATTTCTTGTTGAGAACATTGTGGGCATTATTATGATTGTTACAAAACTATAAGTGTCAAAGAAGCTTTTTAAATTCCAGAAAGACAAATAAAATATCTTTTTCATTTTTATTTGTAATATTTGTTTTGTATTTCTTATATATGTAATAACTTGTATAATATATACATACTGTCTTTGTACAATCAATGTATTTTTTATTATTTTGAAAAATTATTAGGCTTGTACATATTTGGCCTGTAACAAAAGTATTTAAAATAGATCTACATAACATTATTGTATAGAATTATTGTTTCTTTACGACTGGTCGTGTTCTTTGTAATAATTTTGTTTTTTTTTGTATTTATTTTTTTGCATAAAGCTTATAAATTATACATATTGGTGCTTAGTTTTCTACAGTGTATGGTATACTTATAAATAAGCAATATTATCAAAAGACCACAGATAATGCGTTGTTTTTTGATTTACTATTTTATATTATTCGCAAACTTTTAGCTTGTCATTTTAACGTAAGCTATTTCGAAATTCGATACTTAGCATTCTTTTTTTTTTGTTCGTTTTTTTCTTGTAACAAGGAAATTAGATCAGCCTAGCTAAAACGAATTAGCAATTACAGTTCCATAATCGAGGAGATATTTTTAAAATATATTTTGTGAAGATGTTTTGTGGTTACAATACAAGCCAATTTGTGAAATGTGTACAGTCGAGGCGTTCTATTCTACAATAGAAAGTGGAATTATTCTTGCAATAATTAATTTGTATTTTCTGGGCAAATAAAGCATTAAACCATTCTTTAATCACGTTTTGTTTTATTATTACTCACTTATTAATAAAAAATATTACTTGGTTATAAAATAAAAAAAAAACTTATAGAAGAATAAAATATATTGCTTATTACAAAATTGCATAGCTCATATGCGATTAGGAAAACCTTTAACATTATCAAATCATTAAATGTTTTATAAGCGAAATAAACCATAATGCACGTGATTAAGTAATAAATGATTCATACATGAACAGATATCCGTATCTGTAAATATTGAGATAACATTAAATACGACCTATGTATGACTCATAAGTAATTTTCGTTATACAACATATCTGTTATATATGAATGTATAGATATAAAAAAAATCAGATTCAGTACCTACTCTGGTGAAGAAATAAAGTGTAATTTTTTATCTTTAGTCATATAAATGCAATATATAGTTTGAAAAGGAGAAAGTATTATATTAAATAAAATTACCTTGATATGTATATATACATACATATATCTATAATTTTAATCAGGATTTGCGTGATTAGCGATCTAAATACATTCAAAATGACAAAATTGAGTTATACATTTTTATATAAACTACAAAAGAGCATTTTTCTAACATGGTTATTAAAAATGTGTTGTACAAAAATAAAAATAATGTTTATTTATAATGTGATAAGATCATATTCATATTTCATCATACTGGTATTGATCTTGACCTTCTATGCCGAGCTTTATATCAGCTGACAGATATGACATTGACAGAACAGAACTTAACAAGCATTTGACATTTGCACTGCGCAGTGTTTTGATCGTCAAGTTTCACATTGTTTTGCAATTTATTCGTCGAAAATGGATTTAATTGATACTGATATTCGTCAATGGGATGTTAACGATGTTAAAGAACAATTTGGTGATAGTCTGATGTTGTTACCACCGAATGATAACATCAAAGAACTCCAAACAATTCTTCGCGACAAGTAAGTGAGGTTACAATATGTTCTTAAATGTTATTTTTAAACATCATACATCGAAATATCATATATTTGCAATTCATTTCAATAATTTTTGTAGTACATGTCCAAAATAGTTTTTTAGTGTGAAGAAACGTATATCAATAAATGTTTAGTGCCTCGTTCTAATAAATAATAGCAGATGAAAATAGTAACACCACAATACAAAGAATATAAGTGACTTAGATCCCATTGTAAATTTTCTTAAATTTAGGGCTTACTCCAAAGAAGTATTTTCTCCTCTGTTATTTATGTAAATAATATTTTTTAAATTTAAACTTGCAAACATATTGTTTTGTTCTTTGATATATTGTAATATATTCAAATAATGTATATGACATTATACTTAACCAATTATGTAACTAAGCTTTTTGCGTTACAGAAATACAACAAGAAGTGACTTTAAGTTTTATGCAGATAGACTAATAAGGCTTGTTATAGAAGAAAGCTTAAACAATTTGCCATTTACAGACTGTGAAGTAGTGACACCTACGGGAGCTTTGTATAAAGGTCTAAAATATGGTTCAGGGAACTGTGGTGTGTCGATTGTTCGATCTGGGGAAGCTATGGAACAGGTTATTTAGTTTAAAAATACTTAAATAATTAGCTGTTTCTGTCTATAAAAGTGGCCAATAAACACTTGTCAGAGTTCACACATAGGAAATAAAATTACAACTACAAACTTATTCAAATTTAAACATAGCAGATCTGACGTTACATTACACATTACACTACTACTAATAATATCTGTTTTTATTATCAACTTAAAACAAATGAATAAAAATTATAGTAGTAATAATAAACTATTATATTTCAGGGCTTACGAGATTGTTGCAGATCTATACGCATCGGTAAGATATTAGTGGAAAGTGACAATGACACACACGAGGCTCATGTGGTGTATGCCAAGTTCCCAGAGGATATTGCTCGACGACAAGTTTTATTGATGTACCCTATAATGTCTACTGGCAACACTGTTAAACAGGTTAAACCTTAACAAACACTTTGAAACATTTTCTTTACTTAATAATTATAATTAGAATTTTCTATCTGTACCAAATGATTTGTTCAATTGTAGTTTTACCTACATCATTACATAAGATTAACAACAATGTTCAAATTGTTTAAAAATATTTTTTTTTATTATTATTATTATCAGCTTCACGCTGTATCCCGCACACAGCAAAGGGAACGTAGTGTTCCTCACTTTCCACGGAATTCTGGAGGTATTGCGTTTTGTGTGGCGGAACTCAACGCCTCGCTTTGTCGCGACAGCAGAACGAAGAAATGGAAAAATAAATTTAAGTTTTTCTCTTGATTATTCTTTGAAAATAACTTTCATCTTCCTTTTTCCAGGCTGTAAACGTTTTAACACAACATGGCGTAAAAGAAGAACGTATAATACTATCTAATCTATTCTGTACTCCAGCAGCAGCACAGGCAGTAGTAGATTATGTACCAAAAATGAAAATACTAACATCTGAACTGCATCCTGTTGCTCCAAACCATTTTGGTCAAAAATACTTTGGGACTGACTGATATGAGGATGACTTTGAGGTTTAAAACCTCAAATTGGGTACTTGAATTAGGTTTTTTGCTTTCGTGCATTTGAAATTGTCTTTATTTTATTTATTGTTTGTTTTTATTTTTGACTGCTTTAAGGCCTTAGGGGCCATAAATAAATTGTGACACAAATTTCTTGATTTTCCGTCCTCAGTCCACAGCTGGTTACTTTTATGAAACTTACCTAGACTTACATACCTACTTACCTAGTGTGAAATTATTTTTATTCGAGTAAATGTTGGTAATGTGGCTAATATTTATTTTGGTTTATAATTTTTTTTAAAACATAATTCATGTACCCAAACTGCACTATAGCCAAATTGTGTTGCTATATTGATGATACTCTTTAAAATACTTAAAGCAATTGAAAATATTATAAAAATGCTTAAAATATGTGTGTTATGAATAGAGTATTATTATTGTGATCTTTTAAATATAAGAGAAAAAAATAAGTTTTTATCAAAGTAACTACTATACAAAGTAGTACTTATTAGTTTGTTGTATTATTAAATTATTCTAAAGAATAGTAAATTGGAAAAGAAATTTTAATGGTTTTTTTTAAATAATTTGGCTTTATTGTGTAACTCTTGTTAATTTAGTTTATTATGCAACTATTATAATAAATAAAAACTTATACAAGAAAATAATTCTATAATAAAAATATTTGAAAAGAAACTGAAAAATGTAAATCTACTTCCACACTATAACTAAAGTTTATGTATTCATACCACTCATACAATATTATAGATATGTTTTATATCTTTTGTACATATAGTATAATCTTCATTAGCTTTACGCTGTATTCATCACATAGCAGGGTAGGCGAAAAGAACCTGGGAACCTAGTGTTAAGATACTTCGAACCTACAACCCTTCTCGCGTCTTCGGTGCCACGACGGCCTCAAAGTGTGTATACAATGTAACCATTTCATTATTGTAAAAATAATCTTTCTGAATATTTTCAAAGAAAATCTGTAAAAAATTCTTAACGTAAATTCTAAAATATATTGGATGTCTATTATAAGTATAGTATTAGGATATTTCAATTAAAAGTATGCACTTTTATATGTATTTTGCTTAATAAAATAATAAATTATTTGAAAGCACATAGTAAGAGTTTCCTTTAGATTTTTTTACGAAGATTAGGCAGTTTTAGTTAAATTTATCAGAATTTAAAATATTACCTATATTTAATAAACTATTGTTTTATACTCATCTTAGTAATCATGAACAATTACACATGTTACATATGAAATTTAAATTTATATCAAACCGGAATTTTGTCTCTTATATTATTTTAATATTAAGGCAAGCGATTTCCTTAAAAAGTGAGAGAATCAATATTATATATTATATCATAATATTTTTCAAATTTTATTAAATTTGCTACTTAGTAAAATTGACAAGCAATTTTTTTCTGGCTTAATTAAATGTTTTTTAAAAAGAGGTTTTATAAAAAAACATGTCCTCTTATCCTTGATTACGGTGTTCCGAAAGAAATAAATACAATAACCATGACATTAGCTGTAATTGAGATGTTATCATGTTAAGATTACTTATAGAAATAACTAGCTGCCATTTATTTATTATATTAATACTTATAAATAAAGGTGGTAATATAAAAATAAAAACAAACGATAAAGTTATTTCGATCGTTTAATTCAGTTTTATAGTTTACACAATCTATGGAGATACACGACGTATTTATTAGATCAGATCACACAGCTAAGCAAATTTAAATTGTATATTAATTATAAATAATTAATCTTTTTTAATTAACAATTCAATAATTTAACTCTTAACGACTTACCCTTACAAAATGTTCCCCAGACGCGGTCTTAAAGGACCTCAAAACACAGGTGTTATACTTAAAATACGAGTCTAGACTAAAAAAATAGTATTCATCATTTAAAAATAGACATTCAATTACATTATTGTAACGATTGGCTCCCATTAATATTAATAAGAGAACAAAAATATTTATTTTATTATTCATTTTTTATTATTAGTAAAAACTAGATGACTGTATGTCACTTAACAATATTGTTAGGAAGCTAACGGCCGTTAATATGGCAACACTTACGTGTTAAAACGTTATAATTTGACGGCCTTTAAATAAATAATTAAATAATATAAACATACAATTCTCGATACAATATAGTTTCTTACTTAATCTATGTTACGTGGTTTAATGCAAGCACTCATATACATAAGAAGCTGGCAACACCGGGTCATGACGCCGTGACACTTTGACGTTGTGACATAACGTCATGACGCCGTGACACGACAACACGTTTGTCATTACAACATAAAATATTAAATTGACTTAGATAAATATTAAGGCATCATGTGAATTGCACTCGGTCGTACTCAATTCGTTTATAGAGGACGACGGCAAAAGCGAACAAAAAAAACAATTAGCGTACAAATAAGTACTATACATAATAATTAATAATAATATACTATAATTAATAATATCGACACTGTAATTAGTGAAACAATATATATAAACACCTTAAAAAGTAATAATAATATGAGAAGCGAAATTAAATATTTGTGCATTCACAATTACATACAAATATTCAGGGTAAGTATGTATATATAAATATATTTTTTTGTGATTTTTTCTTCATTTTCGTATAAAAATATGGTCGACGAGTATGTTTTAGACGTCAGCTTCGTCGGTTTGGTCGTTGGACATTCGACGTAAATTGCACCAGTCTCTCGCTTTTGCGACTAACGGTAGGATCGTTTTGTCGCTGCACAATACAAAATAAGATTTAGTCACTATTAGTGTTGCCAGGTTTTAAATACTTTTATGCTGTATAATGATAACAAACTAAGTTATTTTCTGATTCAGAGAAAACTTAATTCTTTTTAAACCTTCATTACTTTCCATTAAAAGAAAGTCTAAAACTCTTGAGTATTCAGTAAAAGATCTTAAAAAATAATATTTTATTTTGAATTTATTAATTATATAATCTCATAATCTGGCAACACATTAGTTAAGTTGCACTCAAACATAGCGTTAACAGATCTAAAGCACAAGTTTAACATATCAAAATTTTCACAATATTAAATAAATTTATTTATTATCAATAATAATTTAAACGTAAGTATAGTAAACAGTTAGATTATAAAATGCGAGAGACTTGCGTTTGTTTTTATTTTTTTATTTTATTAGTATTTATATGCATTTACGTATGTTTACATGCATGTATTTATATACTAACGACACCGTAGCTACGGATTTAGCAGTTTTTAAGTGTAGGCTGGGTTAAATAGGGTTTTGTATAAAATAACATAACCTTAACATTTAAAAATCTCTAAATTATAGCTGTAGTGGTGTTAGTATATAAATACCATTTATTTATATGCATTTATGTTTATTTATACGCATTTATCTGTATGTGTGTATATTTATATGCATTTTTTATATGTATTTATACGGATTTACAGTAGTTTTTGCTTAGCGCACTCTGGGCACAGGATGTCTTGTGCGTCGGTGATGAACCCCTTGCCCACGAGCGAGGTGCGGCACTGCGCGCAGATGAAGCAGTCGTTGTGCCAGTGGCGGTCCTCGAAGGAAATGAAGCGGGTACCACCTATGCCTGGAAATACGTGAAAAATATATTGCTATTATGAAATAAGTTACATAGTGTTGGTTATATATTTTGTTTTATGTGTTTGAGGATATTTTGTTGTGTTTATAAATAAATTGTATTGTATATATTACCGATTATTAATACATATATGTATACATATATTAAATAATGCAAATGTGATGGTTTTATATAAATAATGTTTTAAATATACAAATAACTGGCCACCTCTGATTGATATTTTTCCTTTTATGGTGGGTGGAAGAGGCAGCGCTTCTTTTACTGAAACTGCATGTAGGGTATAATATTTCATACCTTAACAGTTCGGACGTAGGATTTTTTTTTCATTTCACGATATTTATCCATACCTGTATTTCGTGTGACGCACACATACGTGTGCGACGTTGCCGCTTTGACAGGTAAATGTGTGCGTGTTTATGTTATACTTTACAAATAGCTTTTTATTTTAAAACGATAATTTTATTATTTATTTTGTTTCAAAAAAAGTAAGTTTTTCATTTTTGGGAATTATTGTGAAATATTGTGAATTGATATAGAACTAAGTTCTAAGTTCTTATTCCACCATTCTAAACACAACCACTCACAAAAATCAAAACACTCTGTCAAAAAAATAAATAAAGTGTCATAACACTACACTACTAACAGAAATCTAAACCCACCAGTAATAGGCTTAGTACAAGACGTGCATCGCTTAGCGAACAGCTCGCCAAAGCAGTCCGCGCAGTATGGGCGCTCGTCCCGCGACGTGAAGCGCTGTCCCGCCAACGACAGGTCGCAGTTGCTGCACGTGAAGCACTCGCGGTGCCACGGCTCGTTCTTGTACGTCACGCCGCCCTGGTTGATGATCTGGTGGAACGGACAGATGGACAAATACATAAATAAACAGTGAATTGAGGCCATTCGTGGCACACGGGCACAAAGTGTGCCTGTAAACGCGTGTGGGTTCCATCCCCACTTGATGAAATGAAATATTTATTTCATTTTATATTTTCATTTCTTCGCTCTGGTGCCGGATCAGAGTGGCGTTGAGTCCTGCCACTCCAATAGGCAATGCCTCCAGGATTCGGCGGACAGTGGGTAAGGGAGTTTCTTAACACTTGGTTCCCGCTGCCCAGACTGTCAGAGTACCCTCTTCCCTACAAAACCGGTGTCGCTGTAAAAGCCAATAGGGCTAACAGCATTATCCACATGTTCGAAAAAAAAAAATGCCCAGAATATACGAAATAGAGCTGAAAAAAATATTTAAAAAACAGCAAGTACCTTGTTACACTTCACACAGCGTGTAGCAAACTTGTCCTCATAGCAGCCAGCGCAGTAGATCTCCTGCTCGCGCGGGATGAAGCTCTTGGTGCCGATCGGGTTTTTGCAGACCACGCAGCAGAAACACTTCTCATGCCATTGCCTTGCTTTGTACTCCATTTTCTTGGTTCCTGTGTAAAAAATATAAAAGTTTTGTTAAAAATGGTTCGCAAATGACGGAAAAATCGTAGTACAAAACATAATATTGAATGTAATTGTAATAAAGTTTCCGCCTACACATGTGATGGTTTTGGGTTCAATTTCCACTCGAGGTATATTTTAATTTTAAATAACTTTTTAGTTTATAATAAAATAAGATAAAAATGGAATATAGTGTGAAATGAGTCAATTGCTCATTTACAAATGGTAATGGTAATGGTTAAGTGGTATCCAAAATATATGCATAAGCAATAAGGTAGAATTTAGATCTCTTCTCCTTCTAGATATGGTAGATAGGATATGATCTAAAAATATACCTTTATAAAAACCTAACCTTTAATCTTTATAACCTGTATAAACATCTTGAGAAGAAAGTATTTAATTTAAAAGCAGTGAGTACTTAAGTTGATAAAAACATAATTATATACACGATAAAAGGCATCTGAGAAAATTCGGAGAATCGCAACGTCCGACTGCTTCACTGGTTAAGGATGACAAAGAAAGAAATATTAATATCTTTGTTTAAATAATATTTTCTTGAGAAATAAATATTGAAATAAAAAAAAACAAATGAGTATTAAAAGAAATAATTTAAAAAATATAATTTATAAAAATTACCGTTTATTTTATACTTTTAATTGTATTGAATCATTTTTATATAACTAAAATTTATATGAACTTTTACCGATAGATGGTAATTACAAAGCCGTTATTTTCTTAGTAGCTTTTAAAAGATTTTTTATACAGACTTACTTTAGTTAACTTTAGCGATGACGTGATTCTTAAAGAATATTAAAATACCCATTACATTTGTGGGAGTGGCTTTGATTTATTGAAATAATAAACTAGTTAAGATACAAAAACGATATAGACCTTTGTTATTATTCTCCTTTTAATTTTATGCAATCTTGTGTTATTTTTTCAGGTTAAAGGATATGTTTTCGCAATTATATCATAGTTGACAGTTATCCAACAGTATATACGGAGGTAGTGAGTTCGATTTTAATAACGATAATTTCTTTAGTTAACAAGTCTTGTGGACTTGAATTTGAACACTCAATGGACAACAGAAAAATAATAGTTAAGCTAAGTTGTTTTTGCATGAAGAGAATGCGTAAAGACATTTAAAATATACGGCTCTAGCTAGTTCAAAGAAAGATTTTTAATATAAAATTTACAAAATTATTTTCGTGTAAAATACTAAAATACTTATACATTCTATGACAAGCATACAAAATGGTATATATTCTGATTCGCGTGATATGTTTTGAATCGTAAATTGCATCGTTCGCGTGACAGCGGAGTTGTATAGGAACATCTGTCCTTGAAAAGCGATGGTATTGGCCAGGATATTTGGGTGATGCACGCGAATATGCAGGTTTCAAGGTTCATCGAACTACCCATAATATATCTACATTTGTATAGAGATATTTATCGTGTTTTACCGTTACGAGAGTAAAGATTTATTACCTTTTATGAATCCGTTATTATATATTTATTATAATTATTTCATAGATAATGTCTATCTCATATGGTCTTTTTATTTTAGCCGATATTCATAGTTTAACTATTGTGTGATAGTTATAGTTTTATACGCAACTGAGATAATTAAAGAAGAATTAGTAAACTGCGTCGTCACATTGTGGTTCTAGTGGCGTAGTGGCATAGTGAATGACCCTTAACGCCATGGTTGTGGGTTCTGTTCCCACTCAGAGAAATAAACTTTTCATTCATTCATTATACTCTGTCTGGTAACAAGACAAAGCGCAGTGTTGAGTTTTATCATGCAATATCTTAAAACGCAATGTCTTAAAAATGGGCGGTGCGTAGGAAACAGGGTATCTTAACACTAGGTTCCCTCTGTCTACTCTTCTATATATATATTTTTATAGTAACTTCTTCTTTCACATATACATGTAAAAGTATTATTTATATAAATATATCTATTATTTTCAAAATTGATTTGATTTTACAATCCTCGTCGTGTGGAGTTTAGGTATATTCAAACTGCATTACAACGTTAATACAAATTTATAGTTCTGTAATTAATACTAGAAAGTTGAATGTATAAATCAGTATTAGGTACTAAAATAAATCACAAATGCAAAATATTTTATTTTGATAGCAAGGTTTACAACTTAAAGTAGTCAATTGCTATTTTTACATCCAATTTACATACATTTACGGCGTTGCTCTAAAAGAATAAAATTTGAATAAATCTATCGATATTACCATAAAGGTTTGTTTGAATTTAAGATAACAGGTATAAAACATGGTATGGTTGTATTATAGACGTACTTTTTTAAGTAAGCTCTGAAAGGTTGCAAGACCTTTATGCGAACTCATATTTTATCATTTCAAATTTGATTAAACTAGAATAGGTAGGTATACCAAATAAAACAAAACTAAATAAACAATTGTAGCTCTGGGTGTTTCCCAAGAAACATTTAAAAAAGGAAAAAAAACTTAAAATTTTAGTACAAATTATACAGATAGGTTGTTTAAACCATGTCTTTTGGCACGGCATGTTCAATTTAACTATAAATCAATCACAGAAATCATTTCAAATAAAATGTATAATAAAAATCGATTTTACGTCGCACTGTTACAGCGTAATAGGTATATAGTATCACGAAGTTATAAAACTTTTAACAAGGTTCATCGACTTTATAGTTTTGATCGTAGATTTGAGTTTAATAGCCGAAGTTTGCAGATTAGTAAAACTTACATGATATATGACATTGCTTATTTTATTTAAATATATATCATACTAGCGGACCCGGACGCGGCTACGCCTGCTTGAAATATAAGAATATAATTTCTATAGAAATATAATTTCAATCTATATGAAATGCTAAAAGTGACTATTATATTTATTTTCATAAGGATGAACATCAAAATGACGCGGTAACGAACGCGGTCGCGTAGCGACGACGGTTGTTATTAACATGGCAGAATAAATTGCATGTCAAATTAGAAAGTATTTTAATTTATTAGTATATATGTGTAATGTAATATTATATAGCCTATAGCACTTCTGAAGAATGCAGCTTTCATACAAAACAAAAACAAAGTAAATCGATCCAGTAGATCCAGAGATCTTAGCGTTCAAACAAACAAACAAACAAACAAACAAACAAACAAACAAACTCTTCCGCTTTATTATATTAGTATAGATATTAATACTTAATGTCTAATTACATATATTTTAGATACTGTATAATTTTTTGTTTTCTAAACGAACTATACTAAAAACAACTCCTCTTATTTATTATATTATTAACAATATTGTAGATATTATTTTGAGCATTGTAATGCTTCTATTCTTTAATATTTTTGTCAGCTTCACGCTGTATCCCGCACATTCTCTCTCTCTTCTCTAAGTAAGAATCGAACCGTTAATATCGCGTTTAGAGATAGACAATATTCCCTTGCGCCGCTACGGCCTCATTTTTTCATCAGAATTATATCTAACGCCAATATACTCGTAGTTATAAGTTACCAACGTTAATGCATAGATTAGGAAGTTGCAAAGCTCAGAGGTGGCGTCGCGTGACAATATCGATTTAGTTTTGTTCCTGATATCGATACATTCGGAACATTTACATTCAGAGACCTTTGGTTTGAGTATTTACTTATTACGTATACCGATCTTGTCCGCTGTTTGATACAAATTTGCCTTCTCTTAAGGATTTGTACGGAATTTTGATTATTTAAAATTATTGTATAATTTAAATTATGTACACAAAACAAAAACTGTTTAAATAGCTCTACAGTAAATAATTATAATCAATCGTATTTACTCAGCAAAAAGCTTTTACAGCATAATAAATGAACTTGTTATTAAAAGCTTCCTATACAGGTGTGTCCTTGTTCCATAAAAGTAAAGACAATATCGTCAAAGTCCTAACTAGATATTTGGTTTGCAAATACGCAGTGGCCACCACGCACCTACGCTCGTAACTCAGCTTTATTGCTCCTTTATTGAGCTTACCTTGGTTTGTTCGCCACGTATAGAATTATAGGCATATTTACTTAGTTTATATGGCGTAAGTTGTGTTTACATACTAAATTAGAACCTCTAAATGTAGATTTTTCAAATGACTTCACAGAAAACAATTTAAAATAAGTTTTTTTTGTTTTCAGTAAATAGAGGTACCACTTGGGGGAGGGAATTATATTAATTACGCCGCTCAACGCGTAATATCTCGGATTTTTATATCGTTTCTCGGATTTCAGTAAAAAGAGGAGAATAGAGTGTCCTGCTATATGTGGGATACAGTGTGAAACTGACAAAAAAGATAAACCTAGCGTACTTAAAAATAAAAGTGTAAATATTTCTGTTTATTCTAAAGCTTTTCCTTAATATTGAGGTGTGTTATATACATTTTAATTGTAGCTTGCAATTACTTAAAGTGGAAATATATTAGACGACATTCCTTACAAGGCGTCAGCAGACTTAATAACCTTGTTTTGATAAAATAAGCATATTACCAGACAGTGTAAGCTGTAAAGGATATTATAATACTGATTATTTACTACAATGTTACGTATTTTTTAATAATACCTAGATGGTAATGGTTGATATCGTTCAAAAAGATCGTATAAGAAATTACTTATTTTCATAATAGCAGATCATTTACGCTGTGCTGTCTATTTACCATAGCGAGAAAATAAATATATTTAATATCCTCAATTGGGAATTGTATCCACAACCGTCGTTATCTCAATATGACATGATGGCCTAAATAAGTTAATCGATTATTTTATTAATTACGATAAAGATATTTATTCATTTCGCCGTAACATTTTATGAAGATTGTAAAAGTTTTTAACTTAAAAGCTTTTATAAAGTTTCACATTAAGATAATTTGACTTTTCATTTAAGTTCAAATTAAGTATAACAAGCAAAATTAAAACTGTATTTAATAAATGATTATAATTAAATTATTAAATATAGAAGTTGTAAAGTTATACCTATATCTCTAAAAGATGGAAAGGTGAATACTTTTTTAGTCGAAATAAAAAAAGGTACATATTTCTATATATACAAAAATCTTCGGTTATCTAGTGACTAACACACAAGGCACAGACAAAATTAATGGACTAAAAAACTTAAAAGGCAAGTAGGTTAGAGAGTGGAAGGGAGCAGTAAAAGAGATTTTCTCAAAATTCCATTAGCAACGGGAAAATCGTAATATTTCGTTTTTCATCCTAAAGTCAACTCAAACAAAGTTGGTGGCGGTCACTCGTATAATATACTTATACAAATACAATTCATAGCGTAACCGTTCTTTGTGTTGGCTTACTGGGACGTAGTCGTGTACGGGAACTTAATACCTTTGTGGTCTACTCCTCTATTACAGCCGCTTGTCGACTTTCACTATTGTGAAAACTTACAACTTTGAAACTTGTATCTTACTTTTACTTGCTTAGCTGATTTATCTGTCTATTGTACTTACTTTTNTTCCTATAAAAAATATATTTTATCTAATTAGGTGGGTATTTCAAAAAGTAGGGCATCTATCCCGGTTTTACCCTATACAAAAATCTTCGGTTACCTAGTGACTAACACACAAGGCACAGACAAAATTATTGGACTAAAAAACTTGAAAGGCAAGTAGGTTAGAGAGTGTAAGGGAGCAGTAAAAGAGATTTTCTCAAAATTCCATTAGCAACGGGAAAATCGTAATATTTCGTATTTCATCCTAAAGTCAACTTAAACAAAGTAGGTGGCGGTCACTCGTATAATATACTTATACAAATACAATTCATAGCGTACCCGTTCTTTGTGTTGGCTTACTGGGACGTAGTCGTGTACGGGAACTTAATACCTTTGTGGTCTACTCCTCTATTACAGCCGCTTGTCGACTTTCACTATTGTGAAAACTTACAACTTTGAAACTTGTATCTTACTTTTACTTGCTTAGCTGATTTATCTGTCTATTGTACTTACTTTTTTAAATCTCACATTTATTTTAATGAATTCAGGGATAAAAGATACTTTTAACCGATTTAAAAAGAGAGGTTAATTCGACTTTGTTTTTAATGCGATGTACCTAGTACATTCAAAATTTAAGCGGGGTACATTTTTTTCTAATTGTGGAACTATAAAATGAAACTGAAACATAAAAAATATTGTTATTATTAATTTTGAAATTTTTATAAGAAAAAAATAGTTTGAGTACCATCTAAGTTTTCGCCTACACGGTATGTATCGCGATAAGCCTAGGTATATTTGAAGGTCGCTAACGGTCCGTAGGATGAGTGATGTCAGACAGATCGCGTGGGCCGATTGGAGAACCTCCACTTTAAGATGCTTGTACACGTTGGAAGTAGATTGCCAATTTGTATTTATTAAAGAATTTTTATTACTACTCGTATAAAAGTTTTTTAGCCCACTTATGGCGAAAGGGTACAAACGTGCGACTGGAAATGCTATAGGTTCCTTTTCATTTCCTCGCACTGGCAAAGGCTAACGAGGCAAAGCGCGGCGTTTACTTCCGCCATAAAGCTCGCAATTTGTCGCAAAGTGGAGAATGAAGTCTTAATGGAAATGGAACGGACAGAAATAAAAACATCTCAATGTTTTTCTGATTATCTAACATCTAATTGCTTATACTAGTAAGACTATCATTAATACTTTTAAACAAGAAAATAAAAAAAAACACATCGTGATAGATTAAAATAAACGTGACATCGTTTAAGTGCTCATTCTAGATACGATTTATATTTTTTTGTAGTACAAGTAACTTGTACAAAGCGGATGACTAATGTAGCATAAAGAAGACTTTGATATCTCCAACCATCATAGGAGATTACCGACATAAAAGGAAATGATTTTATGACGCAATTGAACACGTACCCTTGTACGTAGTATCATGTTAAATTCAACAAATGACTTTAATAATTATTATTCTTTTTGCAGCTTCACGCTGCTTCCCGCATATAGCAGGGTAGGCAGAAGAAAACTTATTTTTAGACCCTCTTCTGCCACTTTTCACTCAGTACTCGAGATATTGCGATGCATGACGGTAACACGCAATACTCAACACGCAATGACTCGAGTATTCGGCGCAAAGAGGAAAACAAGTGTCTTAATGGGAACGAAATGTCTTATCACAAGGTTCCCAGATTCCCTCGTGTGGAAATCGAACAAGCATCGTGTTTATAGTCAGTTCCGGTGCGCCACGACAATCTTAATAATTAATATTGATTTACATATTACTATGATTGCTAAATCTATTCTATCTATTTTTTTTATGGAAATTAGAAACATATCCTTCATGTAATTAAACGTATAATACAGCCTTGTTTTAATTAGTTTATTTATTTTATATATGCACAGATATATTGAAATTAGAAAGTAAAAATATTCCATATGCATGTTACATAATACGCGGCTATTATTGAGTGAAACACGTGCAGTCGATAATGAGAAAATCTGATAACAATAAACGTTCTGCATTCTTTCTTTTAATGTTCGCTGTAACTAATATGAAAGAGTTAAGAATTTGCTAGATTTCACGTATTTTAAGTGTTTTT
This sequence comes from Heliconius cydno galanthus, assembly GCA_036379175.1. Lineage (NCBI taxonomy): Eukaryota > Metazoa > Arthropoda > Insecta > Lepidoptera > Nymphalidae > Heliconius > Heliconius cydno. The sequence continues at coordinate 379,120 of JAKRZM010001329.1, forward strand.
AAAATACTTTTAATATGTATTTGAGAGATTTTTTTGTTAATAAGTCCTAGGTAAGATTCTGAACAAATAAAGAAAATAATATTTCGTATCTGTAGGATCTTATACTTTGGTATATAAAAACTTTAAACAAAATTGTGTGCTTACAATATTTTGTTAGCTTAACAATCATAGCAAAGCTTTACTTTACCTACTAAGAGCTTTACGCTGTATCCCGCACTTAACTAAAAAAGTAGAGTAAACATAGTGTTATGACACTCTGTTCCCTATTTGATGCCCAATTTTTCGAGACGTTACGTGTTAAGTAACGGACCTCAACGCCACGCTTTTATTGTTACCTGAGCGACGTACTGAAAATTATTTATTCCTCGAGTGGTAATCGAACTCACAACCGTTGTGTGTACAGACGCTGTGCCACTGAGTCACGACAGAATTTACTTAAATCAGCTAAGTTAACCGATGTTAATACTAGCGAAGTAAAACGTAATTGATAAACCTGTTCGACGCTAGCCAACCATTAACCAAACTAATTACCTACAGCATTGGAAAGTAAAGTACTAATAGCTTTCTAGGTTGCTAACCATTTATTGATAAGGTTTTAATATAATTTTAACGATTAGTAACTACTGAAATTTCAATATTATATTTATTAATAAAGTTTTTCTGAGCAAGTACTAATAAAAGAGAGAAATAAGAAAATAATATAGTAGATGTTTATTGTTTTTCCCCTTTTCTATATTATCTTTCAATAAAATGACATTTAAAATATATGTTAACATATACATTACAAATGTAGCAGGAAAATTGTAAACAAACAAGGCCAAGGGTCGAGACTAATCAAATATGATAAAACTTCGAAGGTTAAGGTGAACGGCGCGCCATATGTTCCTACCATTTATGCCGCATTCGTCTTTTGTCCATTCAACTGTCGACCTTATCGGGATCGGTATGGTCTTTATGGATATTATATACATGATGTCATTCATTATTTTTTGCATTGATATGTCTGACAATTTCTTATTTTGAAATAAATTAACTTCACGCTGTATCCCGTACACAACAGGATAGGCAGAGGGAATTCAATGTTAAGAATCTCCGTTTCCCAGATATTTTATATTGATATCTCAAAAGGGAGACGATTTTTAAAATGTCTAAATATTTGTTTCTAATTACTTTAAGCTATGTTTAAGCTATCTTTAATCAGCATAGAGCAGGAAAGGCAGAGATTGTCTAGTTTCATGACACATGTACCTACCCCTGTAGGTATACACATATACACATGCGGAAAGAAATACATTATAAAAAGAGAGGCATTTGTACTTAAAATAATCGCGTTCATTTCAACGATAGCGTTAATTACTTCTGTAATGAACTTACTTTTGTTATTTTATTTAAAAAGGTGTAATTTTAATAGCCTTTACCTTGAACTCGTGATCTTAAATTTCAATTGATAATGACCCATAAAATCCGGGCAGATTTAATCTCAAATTGTGTATTTTATTGGGTCAAAGTCAATTTTGGTAGAAAAAAGTATTTTTAATTTTATTCAGTGACGCACATAGCAGGGTAGGTAGAGGACACCAGGAATCTAGAGTTAAGACACTCCGTTCTATCTGTCTATCTGCGTCCTGTTTACCTGGTTACCAGCGAGCGAGGAAATAAAAATATTAAGCATTCCATTTCCCCGAATGGGAATTGAATTTTGAAAAATTTACTTGTGGGTTCAATTTTTTACAGAAAAAAGAGTGACGCTATTAAATAATTTCTTAAGTAATTGTTTTTATAATGTTCTACTGTCATTTGTTATAAAAGGCGAAACAAAGAAAAGAAAATTGTTTTCTTTCCAATTTTACTGAAATTGCGAATAAACGAATAACACGCGATTACTGCTAACAACCAACTTTTATTTCTTAGGTTTCTTATTACGCTTATAAAAATGTTCTGTTAAAATATACAACATACTTATATATGTATTAATAGTAAGGTATTAATAATTTTCTAAAATTTTATTAATAAATAATTATAAAATGTAAAAAAATATATACGAAGTCATCATAGCTCAGTGGGACAAAATCTGGCTGCAATGTAAACGCGATGATTATATTTTAAATTAATTTTATTTCCCCGTATTAATTTTATAAAAATAAAACAAGTGAGGCGTAGAGTTTTGCTACTCAATAGGCCACTCAAATAATACATTTTTTTAATATCCTTGAAATATAATATTATATTCATATAAAATATTAAGAATAATAAATATTTAACTCTGTTATTTCAAAAACAGTCGCCCATATTATACAAGTCTCTGTAGACATTATGCATTTACTTAAAAGCGTCTCTCAAAGGAAATTATACAATAATTTACATAACTTCTGGCCCATTTAGTCGTGTTTTATGTTCTACTTCTTTCAGGCGTTACCGAGCACATTTTTCAAGCGTACATTATGAATTGTTAGGCTTTTGTTTAGCGAGTTTAATATTCACGAAAGAGGGAAGGAACTTGAAGTTATATTTTTATCGTCACGAAATGGATTTATAAAATGGGTGTAAATTATTTTTAGTTGTTAAAAGATAAGTGATATGACATTACGCCAAGGCTTTCGTTGCGTTAAATCCTTTAGAAATTTTTATTTTGTATATGTTCAGCCTTTTCACTGCGTCGCAGGATAGGCAGAGGAACTCGCAGTGTTGAGACACATCGTCCTCAATTTTCTGCCTGGATTCGAGACGCAGCGTGTTGATTGAAGGGACTCAACGTCGCGATTTGTCGTGTCAGAGCGGAGAAACGCAGATAATTCATTGGCCCAAGTGGGGTGTATGTGGGAGATCCCGCAAATATTTCTATATTAGACAGCAATATTATGTCAAACTGGAATAATGATAATCCAATATTTATTTCAAATTTTAGATTTGTAAAGTTATCTTTATTGTCAAAAGGTAGAGATAGAGCCCTTGGCTTGATCTTAATATTAAAATGTATTATTTACTTTCATAAAAATATTATTTTTAAATAATTATTTTGAAAAGCACTTAAAAATCAATAAATTTAGTTTCTCTTTTTGGTCACAGATTAAAATAAAAATAAGTAATGTTCATATAAATGCATATAAGTGCTTGATATAAATATTTATATTTATAAAATCATCTTATTCAGGTGAAGGTCGCATAAAATTCAACTTTAGTCATGAATATGAGCTCAATGTTTACAGAGAATATTTAATTTTAAAATATTCATTATGCCTTTCAATATACAATTTGGTTTGGTTTGGCCGAGCCCAAAGAAATGCAAATGGATTCAAAGATCACGCCTTTCAAATATTTGTCTGTATATTAAAGCTAATAATTTGTTCTGGTCGATTGTCTTACTGACATCATTGTTTTAACTTTAGCCGTAATAACAAACAAAAATATATGTAGATAACTTTACTAGTTGTCACCTGCAATTTTGTTTGCGTTGACTTTATATTAAAATGGAATATTTTTCCGTTCTTTACCGTTCCTGTAGAATTTTTTTTTAAGTGCATCCTTACCCTTATTAACCTAATTTCATGCAAAATTTTAACTTTTTCAGCCTAATAGTTTTGTCTATGTGTTGTCGTCTGTCAATCACGCAAAAATAATAATATTCTATCAATTCTACAATACGCTTTGTTTATGCAATAAATAATATGTAAGTAAGGTATAGTATACACAATTTAATATCATGTGATAAATTTGCTTAATACAAACGAACGTAGCGGTAATTAAATGAAAGGAGAGAAGCTCGTTCAATTACATTCGAATGAATTAATGGCTCAAATGAAAGCTTTGAACAACTGTTAAGTAATATACGTATGATGTTGACGAAATTCTGTTCGAAATTAAACGTGAAATAATTAATTTACATTTATATTTGTGTTATCACAATGAAAAACATAATTATTTTAGAATTATCGAAAATAATAAGTTTTCTTTTTGATATACGAGTAATTGTTTTATGAAAATATCGTATTCATTTTTCTTTAATTATCGTACCTCCATCATAAAATTATTAATAAGATATTATAAATAGATCTAATTATAATCTAGCACTGTCGACATGAGTTTCAAAGCTTATCATCAATAATAAACAATAATAAAATATTTGTTATTATACGAGTGCACATGTCAGTAATAAAAGTAAATTATGTATGAAATGTAAAACAATATAATAAAATGCACCTGCGATTGTTTTCCTCGGATCGCCGAGCAAGCAAAGGTCTTTCATGGCACAACAGAACTTCTTATTTTCCCGCTCAGCTGTCGCATTTGGGAGGAACATGGACAATATGGCGACGTCCTCATTGTTTTCCCGGGCCCTCCGTATCCTCTCCTGCCCTACCGTTTTAGTTGTCAAGTGTAGACGCGATTTAAAATCATCACTTAACACGTCCGCCGACATTATAACTTTATTTGTAAGAACCGATAATAAATAATTTACTATAATCAATCAATTATTTAAATAATTGTAAAACGTATTTGTGAAAATCCGATTTAATCTGTGAGCGCGGGAAACTTGACAGTTTATTTTTTTTCACCGCGTGTGCAGGCTTCTCGGCTTGCGTCGCGATACTGACTGCCGTGTCCGAGTTCGTGTAGGATGTAGGATTGTAGGCTGTAGTGTGTAGATTGAACTTAATTGATCAAATACGATAACGCGTTCGGTTTCTTTTAACTTACAATAAGGAAGTAATGGAATTGTTAATTTACACAGTGGAGATGCCGACAGGAGAGTTTGCAATTGCCCTTAATTTTGTATGACACAATAATAACATGTTTTTTAGCGCGTCCCTGACACAGATGTGATAAATTGATTCTCATTTTGCTAATATTTAATAATGCGTTATTATGGATGTACGTGTATTGAGTTAAAGTTTGTTGATGTAATATTCGATTAAGTCTGTAGTAGAATAGCAAAACTTTATACATAAATAATACAGCTATAATATATCTTTCACTAAAACTAAGTTCTTTCACTTACGGTAGCTAAAATTACTAATCCCAAGACTATAACGGAAATTGAGTGTTCTATTTTGTATGATGGTAAATATATTGATTTATCTATCTTATGACGTTTATATAAACTGAGTGTGGAAGTAAAATCTTTTTGCCTTTATTGCCTCGCTACGGTATCGTGGCAGAATGCGGCGTTGAGTTCCACCTCAACACACAATGGCTCCAGAATTCGACGGAAAGTGGGGAAATGATGTTTCATAATGATGATATAGTGTCTTAACACTAGGTCCTCTATATGCGGTATACATCGTAAAAATATTTCCTTTTCGGGGAACGGGGGCGAAGCCGCAAGTAAAAGTGACATTTATTGTATAAGCAAGTGACATTTATTGTGTGTCTCAACGACATTGCCGTATTCCATACATTATTCTTTGCGTAATTATTTATACACGTATGAGTTCTAAAGTACTTCCATATAAAAAAGTAAAGAGGGAAATGTTGGAAAGGAATCTCTTAACCAAAGCGCACTCTTAATCGCCTAGGAAACGTTGAAACTGGCAACCTCTACGTAAACAACTCTTATTAGTTTAGAGGTAAGGGTTAAAATTGAATAACCGTATTTATGTATATCACGATTATATTATGCTAGTGAAAACTGAGATTAATGAAAGCTTCAAACGAAGCAAAAGTATTTTATACTCCTAAGCTATACAATTTTAGTTTTTAGCAGAGCTAAATTTGAATGATCTGTTATAACGTTGTTTGTTTTGATTGCAATAAATATATTTATTGATATAATGTGTGCAACAATATAACAAAATATTAGCTTGTTTTATAATGGATATAATAAATAGATTTTAAAAGCAAAAAAGTAAACTATAGCCATATGGATGTAGAGGTCGGATAGAGTCGCTTATAATTGTAAAGATATTGCGGATAAATTTTAGACAACAGTTTTGGTGTTACTGTTAACGTGACTAGGTAATGATGGTTTAGATATAACGTATCTAGAAGGCGAGATAAATTATACGAGTCGATTATAAGAATAATAAGGAATATACACAGGTAGTGTAAGAATTATCATAATATTTTCCTTACAAATGAAATAAACCATAACCAAAACATGCCTTGAAAACTCGTCAATTATATTATATGATTTGATGGACTTATAATTTACAAGTAATTAAATAATAATTAAAATTTAATTTAATAATTAAATTTTAAAGTTTATCATAACCTCGCCGAGGAATTTGGATCAAATTCATGGTCAATTATTAAATATTCATATACATAATATGACACTTATTAAAAACCCTATATATGGTAATTAAATAAAATTACGATTTTTATTGCCTTTATGACATATTTAATCGCTTTATCCGCATAATTTAAATATAAAAGCTAAAAAACATGAAAGATTAAACATGTGCCTTGAATATTCATTGGAACCGCACTTCAATATATTCGGTTTATTTAATCTGTGAACGTTTACAACTCTAACGAACGCTGAATGATTTAAAGCGGTCGTATTTATTCAGCCGACAAAATTTTCATGCTTGTGATTTTTTTTCGACGCCATGTCGCCGCACGTCAAACGATTCGGTATTTCATCATTTTAATCTATTGCATGCGGTTTAAATTCGTTTTTATGAAAAAAAACTAACATAAACTACTATAATATTATAAAAAATAAATAAGTAATACTTTTAAAGACTGCAAAATTCAGCGGGAAGTGGGGAACGGAGTATTAAGGACACTAGGTTCCTTCTGGCTGTCCTAATGTGTGCGACTGTATGTCGCGTGAAGTTGATTTATTTTTTTTATTCAAATACTAAGTTATAGAAAAATATTTAAAACGCCCGTGGGACATAGTTTTTTTTATATGACAATATAGATGATAAATATAATTTTACACCCACATCGTGAGTCAACCATTCAGTAGTGACAAGTAGTATTGTAACAGACAATAACCTCAGATGGGAGGCATAAATTAACTTGAACGCGTTCTGTATCTTTATAATACTCATGTTGCTTCAATATTAAAATAAAATATTTTTGACAGATTAAGATGACAAACGAACAAAACATTTGGATCGCGATCCATCGCTTTGTTTAAAATACTACAAAAAAGAAATATTGGTAGAGCTGTTTATTAAGTTTTAATTTTGTAAATTCTCATTGCTTCGTCAATGTTTTTAATAATAATAACAAATAAACGATTCTTTATTAATAATAATATATTATAATAGTAAAAGCAAGAACAGATAACTATCAATAGAGGGTTTAATGTTTACTATAAAATAATGAACGACGAACGAGAGAATATTACTAAAAATTCAGTATATTAACGTGAGAACAAAATGTTTACAAAACTTAAATCCAAACATAAAATGATTTTCCATGTAGCTCCGGTAATTTGAACTCACCGAAGCGAAGTTACATACATATTTAACGAGTTCGTGTGAAATGACATAATCTACTTTGTTTTCTAAATATAGATAATAAATATGACACACTTTTAGTTCTTTTTTGTCTGTGGAATTTAAAAGAATAAATTATATTTATAATAAATTGCGTGTCACTGTTAACGCGGCGGTTGTGAGTTTGATTTAAAACATATTTTTACTGGATAGTTTTTAAAATTTTTCAACAGAACCAACTTTGTTTTCAATATTTTTTTTTTCAGTTAATTTAACCTAAACCTATAATAAACTAAAAAAACTATATAAAATCAAAGCATATTTCACTTTGTTTTGCTAAAGGTATGTCTACCGACGTGCCTAATCATAAACCGACGGCTTTCTACAAGAGAAAAACCTACAAGTACGTCACGTACAGCTTTTATCGCACACGCTAATTAAAGTACTTAAAGCCTAATTAGTTACGGATTTTTCACTCGTGTGACGTCAGATACTCCGTCATTGTTTCAGCATATATGGAGGACAGAGTGACGCTAGTGTTCAGACACAACATTTCCCAATGTCTGCCCAATTTTTTGGAGAATGCGTGTTGATGCCGAAATTCAACGAAATGAAAAATGATTTATTGCCTCGAATCAGGATCGAATCGACAACCGTCGCGTTGCCACAGATGCATTCCAACTGGTTCACGACGGCCACTGTGTTATATATGACAATCAACAACAAAATTAATAATTATCTAGGTATTATTATACTAATATTTCAACGAAAAAAATAAATACATATTAGTATTGATCGATAAAAAGTATGTAACGGTCAAAACACTAGCATTTTGCCAAATCACGACACACTATAACGGCGATACATCCTGAGCCACAAAAACGCCTGAATCGTGTCGAATCGACTTTTATTTCCTTTTAGTATTATTTTTGACCCCATTGTACTGGCGTTTGGACATGTTTCAAAATAAGCATTGGTTATTGTGTTATATTCTATAATTATAAATTAATATAAGTCTTCTTCAAAGAATTTTTTCTCTTCAGGAATAAATCACAACTCAAATGTATATCTTCAATGCCGTTTTTTCTTTTTTTATAGTATTTCTTTTATAGTGTTCTTTGTGATTCTATCAACTTGAGAGCAGAATGTCATATAACTAAATTATATTTGCTCTAGAATGACTCCTATATTTAAATAAAACATATTTAAATTAAAAAATGTAGTAAGCGTAAATGTTCTTTAATTTGTATTATTATTAAAATATAATTTTTAATAAATAATGATATTATTTTTGTTGAATAATTAATTAATTAATTAATTAATTAATTAATTAATACAAAACATATTTTACGAATTCAACCTCGGAAACTATAACCGGAACCGGAAATATTACCGGATATATGAAAACAAACTTAATAAATTCCTAATAAATCTCTTCTTATCAATATACCTATATAATTTTAATGACAAGAATATTGTATGTTTGTTTATTTTAAAGACTTTAACTTAAGTCAATTATAATTGATATTTTAATTTACTGCTAACTAGTGAGGTCCAAAATAATGACTTTTTGCTCATTCTCTTTGGATTTCCGTGACAATAAAATGATGTTATAAAATAACGGTTATTAACATAATTTTCATTCTATAGAATTAACAATGAATAACAATTGATCTAGTAACTGTGAATCATTAAAAGGATGTCATGTAAGTTGTTTTCTTATGTAGGTGGTTTTTGTGAGATAAAAAAATATCTTAGAGTATAATTTATAATAAATATCTCCTAAGAATATATGTAAAGATATTATATGTTGTTTTTAAATATTAATCGCTTCTTTCTAAAGCAGCAATTCCACTTTCAATAATTACCATAAGAAAATCCGATTATTTAAAACAGAATTGTTCATAAATGAAAGGAATAAATCAGAACAGAACAAATCAAAATGTCAATTTGAGACTGCAGTGGTAGTCACACACTTTCTATCTTCGCCATATAAAAGTAGAAGTAACGTTATTTTGCTAAAATATAATTTAAAAAAAAAAAGTAAATTCCATTGATTCATTATAGGAAAAGAAAAGTAAAATACCATATATATTTGGTTTTATTAAAGAAATAACATTAATAGACGTGCCTCTTATTTATGGCGGTTGTATACAAAGCGACCTCCCGCTTAATTCAATTTATTTGTCCAATCAGTGTCCACACATTCGTATGGCTTCATTACATTCGGGTAATTGGTAGTAGAAAAAGATTTATCTTTGATTCCATAGTAATGAACATTGATTAGGGTGTGTAGGCACAGGAAACCTGGGAACCTAGTTAAATCTAGCGTTCCTCGCTTTCCGCCAAATTCTGTAGAATTTGCGTGTTGATTGGCGAAACTTAACTCCGCGTTTTGCCTTACGTTAGCAAAGCGAAAAGAGAAAATATTAAATATTTCATTTCCTCGAGTGGACAGAAAAAATAATATGTGTGATTGTACGTGATGAAGAAATCCGGGAACAGAATAATCTAACTACTATATTATCTATGCCTGACTACCGACTACGTGAATTGTATGAAATAAAAATAAAATCGTCTGTCGATAATTTAGTCTTAGTCGATATCACACATCACTAATTACCTTAATTACTAAAGTTCTGTGTTCCCTCAAATAAATCTGAACTAATACAAAAGCGTTAACTAAAACAAAGTTAGTTATAGTACTTTGGAAATTAAACGTCTGTATTGAATGAGGGTAATTTACGTCTTTGTTTTGGAATTAATAGTATTCACCTATACAAGAGTGTATTTTATAAAGTAATATCCATAATTTCACTATGAGAATTTAAGTAGTCTATATATGTATTAACATAGTAAAAATAAACAGTCTTATTAAAAGATAAGTTATGAAATATAATTAATTCATAAATATATTCTAAAGATTATCTCAATCACAGTTAAATGTTATAAGTATTTTTCAGCATATTTATAATCAGTACATATTGATAACTAAAGAAACTACATAAAAATATAACCATATTAAGAAAAAATATTTTAAATGCCACAAAGTAACGAATCATGCTTATTGTAAAAGTCAAAAGTGCTGAGGCGTCGAGGTTGCGGCATTGGCAATGGCTGGTTTTTTTCTCAAATCACCTTATACCGCCTTAAGTAGCAAGGGTATCACACTGCCCTTATACGGCCTAGCGACTTGCGGATACATAGGGTGTTTGCTGACCAAACATTTTAATTTAATAAAATTATTTAAAAATTTAAATAATTATAATCATTCATGTATATTTCAACTTATGGAACAGTATAAGTTTCATCAAAATCCGTTTAGTAGTTTTTGGAAGCGTTTATTCACGCGTTTCTTGAGGGGACCATTTAACCATGTATCGGATATTTTTTACTTATAGTAGTAAAAAGTTATAAAAAACGTTTTTTTTTTTTTAATTTTTTCTAAATTTTATTATTATTGTTAGAATTAAATATTTTTAATTCTTAACAACGGTGTGTCATAGCTGTCGCAGCGGTGAGTCAAGTGATAGAAGCATATGTTGCGCTAAGCCCTGTCGAGAGTAATTTTTAAGTCTATATTCTCAGATCGCGACATCACACCATATATGGACGTGAATGATTTAATGTCGTCGTAAATAAATGTTTGTATAAATAAATTCATTATAATATAAATATATAAGGATATATGGTAAGTTATTTGAGTCGAAATGTTACTTTTATTCAATTTTATGGCTTATTACAAGGCAAGGAAGCCCTCCAGTTAGGTAAAAATTAATTAATTCACGCTGTATTTAACAGGGTATTCAAAGGGAACCAAATGTTGATTCCGTTCCTCATTTTCTACCCAGTTTTCAAGACATCAATGAGGCGGAACTCAACGCTACGCTTTGTCTTGGTAGCCAGCAGTCATGAAGTGGAAATTCATACCTTTCCGAGTGGGATTCGTACCCACAACCGTCGTGGTTACAGTGAGAATGATAAAGAGAATAAACACAATGTGAGTAGCTCAAGCCATTTTTTCTTATTTATTTTCCAAAAAATTATACGGCCATGAAAACTATTTTTATTTTATTGAATAATATATTAATTAACATTAATTTAAATAATAATAGGTAATAAAGATATTGTTTCAAGTGGCACAATAATTGCAATAAGTTTTCCATTGCGCCTTGATAACATAATTAATTTTAGCTAAATAGATAGTGTTTTTAATGCGATCGGAAAGTGGAGAACGGAATGTCTTAACACTATTTCTATTATTTATTAAACCATTGTAAGCCTTAATTTTTCGCCAGTGTTCTAATTTACTCACAAAATATAGTTTAAATTAATTCAGTGGTTCAACCATTAAAAGAGAACAATTAATGTATATTTATAAAGCAATAACTTAACATCAAAACGCGCGCATATTTCTAAAGCACTTACTAACAATTGTAACAACAGACTGAGATTCATATAACATTATGTAAGAACCATGATTGTCCTCCACGGGGGGGAAATACCCTTTAATTTCAGTTTGCTTTGCGACTAGTAAAAAGTTGAAAGGACTCCTAATTAAGCTGGGCCCGTTTAATATTTCCACGTCGGGTCGGATTTACAAAAGAAAAGCGACTCGACTCGACTACAGTCTATTCAAAGTTACAGTCAGTTATTTATATGATGAAATTTAAATGTTTCATGAAGGGATTTTAATGAGATAATTAATTTGGTGGAGATATTTTAATGAGTTTCGTAGTTAATGAATTTTTTTTAAATGATATTTGACATATATAAGGTGTTTTCCCAATAATAACGTGTTAATTATTAGTTTGAAAAATTGCATCATTTTAAATATTATAAAATAAACTGGGATTCCGTCCGTTCCGTTCCTGGGATGTAGAGCTGTAGTGTTGAGACACGTCCTTCCCGTGTTAAGACATTACTTTCCGCCGAATTATAGAGGCATAAATGTAAAATATTCAGTATTTAATTTTCTCGAGTAGGAATCGAACCTACAACATGTTCTCCTCGTGCCCCTATGCCACGACCGGCCTCAATTATTATATATTTAGTCATATATCGCGGTGAATATTTTTTCATCTCCCAGGCCTTTTTTCATTTTGCTATACAAAAAAAATGTTGAAGAAGTCGAACAAAATATCAATGAACTCACCAGCACGGAACACTTCTCCGCAGCCATCGCAGCGGCTCGCGAACTGCGCGTCATAGCAGTTACCGCAGTAGATCTTGTCGAGCTTGGACCCAAACTGTTTGTCCACGAGAGACACGCGACACTTCGCGCAGATGAAGCACGCCTCGTGCCAGTGTTTGTCCTTGTAGGATAAGTCCTGCAAGGAATTATTGAAATATTTACTTGCTGGTACAAGTTTGTCCAAAATCGCAGTAGTTTTCAGAACAAATTCCACTTATACTGGTCACATTGGAAGCGTTAAAAATATTGACATTAACGTTCCCAGCGTAGAATGATTAATGAGTTTGAAGTGATGAGCAAATATTATATGTATAAGTAAATGTATATAGAATGTGGTATTCTTAACACGCAATATAACTGGAAAAACCACCCATCAAGTAACTAAACAATAAGTTGTGGGCGTCACTTAAGATTATATGATATAATAGGACTGCCACAGGCAATAGTACTATCGAAACAATACGAGAAATTATTCCTACAAAAACACTAAAAACAACGTATTTGTTTACTTCATACAATCATTGTTATGATTTTTGAAATGTTAATGGAAGAGCGGAGTCTTCTCGTACAGGCAATAACATGCTTAAAAGGAGGGTCCAATCACTAGTGGATTTTGTAAGAAACTTGCTTAATAAACTATTTATTATTTATTTATTTATACAAAACTAACACAAAACGAGAAAATTTAAAATATTTCCCACTGTGCATGTTATTCTAACAAACATAAGACATTATGTAAACACTCGCCCTTAACTAGTTTACGGCTGCATCTAATTTCAGAATTTCAAAATAAAGCCCCCTCATTTAAAGTTCTATTCTTGGCAGCATCGCGAGATGAATCTGATACACGCGCTCTTTAACCAAAGTGGATGTCGTAATGTCAATAAAATATGAAAACTTATTTTGTCGATTACGAAATGGTAAGTGCTGTTTGTATTATGCATAAATCTTAAAAGAATCGCCTGACCGACCCACCCGCGACTGTTCAAGGTCATAACTAAACGAAAACATTACAATGATTTTGTTTCCGACCCAAAAATAGTATCTTTTTTTTTCAACTTCATGTAGTAGGGTAGACAGAGGGAGCCTAGTGTTAAGGCACTTCGCTCCCTATTTCCGCCGAATTCTAGAGGCTTTGTGCGGTGGAGTGGTGGTACTTAACGCCGCGATTTGCCTGGTACTTAAGAGAAAAAGAAAGAGCGAAGAAATGAAAATATTAAATATTTCATTTTCTCGACTAGTAACCCTCATCAGTCCCGCTTGTACCACTGTGCCACTGCCCCCAGCGCCCTGCTGACTGAACTCCAAAAATAGTATGTGATCTGCTATATGTTCTTAGTGTATATTTATTACAGTATTATGCAAAAAGCATAGTTAACGCTCTTACATTACGTAAAAATCTTTACAATACTATGCATTATATTTACCCAATGGTGTTTTTTTATTTTCAAAAAAATATGTAATCTTTTTAATCTTTAAAATCTACTGAGGATCACATTTGTAAATCAGTATTCACTAAAATCGTTTGACTTTTATCATTTTGCATAATTAAATTTCACGTTTATTCAGAATGAGATAAACATGAAAACAAATTTCACATTTGAAGCCTTTTATCGTCGATGACTGTTATACCATCTTGGCGTACAGTTCAAAGTGATTTGCTATACAATTGTAATATTGTAGCTGTTTGTTCTAACGGGAGTAGTCATTCGTCAGTTGAACGTATAGGTATACTCGACGTTGGCAACGTTCGGCCTGGGGCCGTGTGCAGAGGTACGCCCAAGAATCTGGGCCGACTGGAGTGACAAAACTAAATTTGATCACCAACAAAGCTCTGCAATGCCACTAACTATGATTCTGATCTAATTTGGGATTATTTAATGTGAAGTATAAACAAGCTAACAGCAATACAAGAGCTACAAATTATGAGGAAATCAAATTCCAGTTAAGTGGATCTTGGTAGAGGCAAAGTGGACGTCAAAAATTCAAATTCAAAATGTATATGCAAATATATGTATTTTTTATTTGTAAAATATATAAGCAAATAAATGTATTTTTGAGCCATCACATATAACTATCGCTTAAAAATATATTCCGTCAGCCAATACATTTAAGTGTATATAAAATGAAACGATTTATTACAAAACTCAGTTAAATGATAAATTACCTTAGAATCGATGCCGATGGTCTTGCTGCACTCTTCGCAGCCGTTAGCGAAAACGCTTTCGTAGCAGTTGATGCAGTAGGGGTGGTCATCCCTGAGCACGTAGCGCTGTCCGGTGAGGGACTCGTCACACTTCCAACAGCAGAAGTGACCGCTGTGCCAGTCCTTGTTCATCGCCTTGGTGTATTCGCCGCTGAAAATAAGCTGAAAGAAATTGTCTTTATTAATAATTTGTCCTAATTGTATAAAATTGTATCGTTTGTATGTTTTATTAGGTAAATGTTATTTTCCTAGTAAAATTATACTCCATAATTTTCGGTGTTCGTAGTTATTTATAACATATCATATTTCGCGTAAAGTATAACATAAAAATGTACATGCTTAACATGTATATTAAGAACAATAATTTAATTATCATAAAGATCTTAAAATTTTATAAATATACCTTAAATAAGGTTGGGTATGTGACGGTGGCCAGACGAAGCCTAACATGGTAGACACTATATATGGTCTATTGAATCGAACACTACAGACTACAGACGCACTGGTCACATCGCACTATGCACGAGGGTCAAGGTTTAGGCCACCGCTACACATACCCATCGTCGTTGGAGGTGGTGGTGTTGGTCTGTTCCAGTTCTGTCACGGTGACATCACCATCCTTGGATTCCCTACGCTTGGAGGTCTTTTTGACCTTCCTGGTCTTTCTTTCGGTGGTCGTGTACTGGACTTGAACGTCAACGTCAGCCATGGCTAGGATTTGGCTGTTTTGCTAAATAAACGATATCACCGAACGCGGTCGCGACCCGATTTCGAATGGCGAGAACCAGTGGATGAATCGCAGGAATTATTCCAGAATGTAAAGCGCTCGCACCGGTGGGGGGAGATCAGGATTTAAATTTGGATGAGTGACGGAGAGGGCAGGTGCGCGGGCGTTCGCGAGCGTCCGGGGAATCGCACGTTTACTTCGATAACCCGATCAGTTACCCCACATCTGTAGACTTTTAAAGGTTCCGAGATAATTTGCTTGCACTGATGAATATAGGCCGATTGCATCTGAGCTATTGATATTGAATTGGGATTAAAAGTTCCCAAACTGCTTCATTGTATTTCTGTTCTGTTTCATTGTATTTAATAAACGATTACTGATTTACGTTAATATATTTGCTTTATAATATAAATAAACATCGACCTAAATACATGTTACAGATGCATTAAAATAGATGTATTTTCAAGAATTCGACCCTATCCATCGTCAACTTGCAGACGAAGACGTTATGAACGATTCGTTAACATCACGAAGGCAGCCAATTATAATGTGACAAGTTCATTTTATTGTCATCACGCACATCCCGCATTTTCGGAGTGGCTGATAACTATTAGGTGATAAGATTCTACACTCTCTATTTTACGTAATTTATACTCATTTTAGGTATGGCCATCCAATACTGTACTTTATAATGTATATTTTTTCCTAATAAGGAATTTGATTTCGTAACTTTCGATGTCAATTACACTACCAACCCGCATAAGAAACCTACATAGAGTAATTGATTTTATTAAACGTAACGTATAAATAATCCGCATTTTAAAATTAACTTTTTTTTTTGTTCACGTTGTGTTCCGTAGGGAGAGGGAACTTGGGAATTTAGTGTCAAAATACTCCGCTCTGAGTGGCGGATCTCAACGAAAGAGAGCGAGGAAATGAAAATATTAAATATTTCATTCTCCCTAGTGGAAATCGAACCCCCAACCGTCGCGTTTATAGCAAGCTTGTGCCCCTACGCTACGACGGCCTCAAGCTTTCTAGCGAATATTAAAATACATTATTGTTACAGCAACAGTAAAAATAACAAACAGAAAAAGCATCAAAGCGAGTGGAAGAATTCTTCAAAACTCAACATTTTGTGCCAGCGTGCATTTGTTCACTTTATTAAACAACTTCCAAAAAGGAAGTTATAAGTTTTTACATATATGTTTTATAATTATGTGATATTGTTGGGATTGGGTAATATTTGATTAAAATGTATTTATGTTTGCCAAATAACTTTTCGAAAACTATAAGCAGGATTAAAATGCAGATGTACTTTGATTTAAATCATTCTAACATAAATTTTAACTTGTACACTGTGAAAATAAATGCTAACCTAATTTAGTGATTTAACTTAAAAATAAAAACAAATAGACAGTAATAGTAAAACAGTAAAATTTCAGTATGGTTTGTAACTAGAATATAAATTCATTATGTCAGATTCGAAAAATATTTTTAAAAAAGGATACAAAAATATTTTTCGAAAGAGTTAAGGAATCCAAAAAAGAACAAATAAATAATTTGACCCTAGATTAGACTAATCTTTGATTTAAGATCCACTACGTCTCTAAAATTGGCGATAATAGAATAATCTTTGATAAATCACTTTGAATGTACCATATTTTTAGCATTTATATTTAATTTATTTTCGTGTCCCGGCTCTAGCAAAAAAGCGCGGCGTTGAGTTCTGCCATTCAACAAGCAATAAATCTCTCGAAAATTGGGCGGAAAGTGGGGAACGGCCTGTTTTGACAATATGATATGATCTATGCTGCTGTACTCAAGAAAAAGCGTGAAGCTGATCATTATGTTCTCTATTCCATATAAGGAGATAAACGAATAATTAGTTTTTCAAATTCATATTTTTTAGACAATTTAAGAAAATACTTCCATTCAGTTCACTCAGCAGAAGTAACGAGCCTACCGGATGCTATTAGGGTTCGTCACTTATCGACGCTGCCTTCATTTTTGTCTAGACGCAGCCGGTCGATGTCTTAGCGGAGAAGGTCTTGGTCAACGTTCATTCATCAGTTTATTTTTACATTTCGCTTGCGTTTCCAAGGAGATGGTAAACACCTGTTCACGAGGTTTACTTAAAAGATATATTTTTTTATTCTATTGTATTTTAATGATTATAAAGTAATGGTTATGTCGCCGCTGTTATTCGATACTGTTAAAAATTTTAAATGTAAATTTTATGGAAAGTCATATCGAAGACAATAATTAGTAATCATCTTTGCTTTTAATTCAACAACGTTCCCATTGTCCCTGAGTTAAGCTTTGCTTTAAATTAAATAATATGACATAATTACTATAAGATATTTTTTTGGCGGAAAAAATAGATTTGTAACATAATAAATTTTTAATAAACATTTTTTTTCAACTTCGCGCAGTATACCGCATGGAGCAGGATAGGCAAAGTGTTCTAACAGAGTGTCTTAACACTAAGTTCCTCTCTTTTCGCCAAAATCTAGAGCGCTTTGCCTTGTTACCAAGCTGAGAAAATAATTATATTAAACAATTAATTTCCCCAAGTGGGAATCGAATTCACAACCGTTGCGTTTAGAATCGCACGCTAATGCCCCAGTGACGACCTCAAAAAAAAAAGTTTTAAAAATATAAGTACTAATGTAAGAAATGCTCTTTTAAATAATATTTAATTTGTTTAAGAAGATTTCGGAAAATATTTATTTCTTGAAGGATTCCTAGAAAATTTTATTTGTTTATCAGTTGACTTTGACTTGGCGTCGTACTGTATCTAAATATAGACTATGATGAATATGCCCGGCGGCCGAAAATAAATTAGAAAGGGGATAGACAATTTAGTTTTGATGGATACTAAATAACGTTAAGAGAAAGTAATGGAAAAGGGAGCTATGTATAACGCCGCTCTATATGGAATATACATCTCTGATGTGATTGCTAAGAATTGGTAATTATGAACTTGTCCAACAAGATCTTAGCTTTCTTTTTGGGCACATTAATAAAATTTGGCAGTGTGATTTTTTTTAAGAATTTTGAAGCTCGCGTCCTTTTTTCTTTTTTCAGCAACCATAGCATATGTTAATGTCATTTTTTTCAAAGAGAAAATTACGAATTTACTAACAGAAAGAAAATATAACACAAAAAAGCAACTTCACGCTTTTTCTCGCAAAGCAAGTTAGGCAGAGAAGACAGATTGAAGTTACCCACTTTCCGCCAAATTTTTGGGAATTGAATCCCAATTAAAAAACCACTGTCTTTGCAATCTGACGCTGATCCATAGCGCCACGGCCCTCTCAAATATCTGTACTGTCAAAACGATATTTAAATTATTATTAAAATATGTCGAAATGAATAATATTTTGGCAAGAGGTTTCCTATCGTAAAGATTTACTTCAGTAAATACAGTTGCGGTTACCAGTGGCGGTCTACTCAGTATGAGACGACCTTTGTAACTATAATATCAGATTCTTACCACATTTCAGTTGTATCTATAAACGTGACTGCGCACATGTTATTTTATTTTCTTGTGGTTTTGAAATTAAGAGCGCACTTAAAATTTTCTGGTACTAAAGTAAAGGAAACTAACGACGATTTCAATTTACGAGTCTCAGGCATATAGCTAAAATATATTTTAAATATTCTGTCTTATATCAAATACTCCCATGAAGAGATGCGAGAACAGAAGGTCGGCGTCACATTAAGAACAAGTGGGTCGAGGTTCGAGCCGAATGCTTTATTTTAGGATATCTTGAGCAACACAGTGTGTTTACTACTAATGAACCTTATTGGTTTACACATTATAAAAAATATCTAAATTTATAATTTAAGAAAATATATATTTGATTACGTTAATTATGCTAGAATTAAAAATATGTTTGATAATGAAATATTTTCGATGTATAATTTTGACAAATGTATAACTGACTATCTACTTCGTATGAATGTGTAAATATCTAATTTTTAAAAAGCCATTCTAAGCTTATATAAAACTGTTTTTCCTGTCGGAAAGGAAAGTATATGCTTAAAGGGATTATAAAACAAACTAGAAAAGAAGGGATTTATCATTTAATGTCTTTAATCAGTCATGCTTATAAAGCAGTGGTGCGTTCGTGCTAGATTAAAAAGCGCTTCTAATCTTCAATGTTAGCCCAAAAATCAACATCTTCTTCTTCTTCCTTTACCTCAGGTATATCACTAGATTTGTCATTCTCGTCAAGGGACGAAAGTTTGGGCATATCCTTGATGAACGCCCTTGCGTCATTTAGTCGTTCCTCATCTAGGCTGTAAGAGGTTGCTTCTGGAATAGTGCCTTCGTTTCGCCTCTCACGGGATTTCTCTCGCGACCGACTTCTGGAATAAGAACGCGCTGCTAAGTTAGGGGCACTGCCAAATCCAGTATAATTTTCATCTTTGTTCATGCGTTTGAATTCATCTTCCTCGAGTGAAGTAAATATTTTAAGTTCCTCATCACGGGACGCTCGAGAATCTCTGGATGAATTGGATGAAGACGACGCTCGTTTTCTAAACGATCTCCGTCTAAAACTCGGGTCGCTTCGCTGCAGAGGTCGATATTTAATCCCATCAAGAGATCTTAAACAAAATTATATATGAATAGGAAAATAATCATGTGAATGTAATGAATCCTTATAGGAAAATCGTGTCCTGAACGAATATTAGTGAATAGGGTACACACGTATGAACTAAAGATATAGGTCACTACAGAGAGTGGTTTATGATTTGATATTAATGACGTGCAATATGAGTGCAAAACGTCAAGTATATTAAATATTAACCTTAAAAAGTCTTCGCTGTACTTTATATCCCCATTTTTATCTCCACTATACGATTCAAACAGTATTTCGGGCAACGTTGAAGAAGGTGTTTTAGGGGTGGATTCTGTCGAGAGTTTTTGTTTATTTTTATTTCCGTCATCAAGGTTTTCATCAGGCTCAGGATTAGAATCTGAAATGTTTCCAGAAGAAGTCGGTGATCTGTTTCTATATCCCACACTAAAAGATTCTGATGAGTTCGAAATGATTGTTTTCGTTTTCGTTGGATACCTGTCTACTCTGTAATCACCATTTGCTTGAGCACTTTCTTCAAATGAGTCTTGGCCAAAGCTGGATATTTTAGTCGAAAACAATATGGCAGTCGAATTCGGTTGTCCGCCATAGAATTTGACAGCGGCAGATTTGAGAATTCCATTTTTATCTTCAGTCAAACAGAGGTAACCTTGGCCCGGTTCCTTAGTCCAGTCTCGAGGTGAGGCGTTCGCTGTCTTTTGGAGCAGTCGTGTGTAATATTCGACGAGATCATTAAAATTGGGTTCCGTTTCTGGTATAATTCCACTTATAATATGCTTCATGCATTCTATAGCTTCGTGAAAGCCGACGTAAGATATGATTACTGACAACAACAGTCCCATTCTGTATCACTTTCGAAAGGGAGAGGGATGGGTTAAAAGTTCGATAAGGGGGTTAGGTGCAGCGATGTAACGCCGGGACTAGATATGAACAACTGAAATTAAAATGCAGTACTTGCCAAAGATTGTGTCCACATTTAGATAACAGTTTGGCGTTGTGACCGGGCATTATTACGTTTGTATTGATCCAAGGTTGTGTATTGTCTATTGTTTAGGTCATAAAATAGACTAGCATTTGATTTAGCCTAATTGAAATCATAAAAAAATACTTTTTTACTTTTTATAAATAACAAAACAGCAAATATGCTATTCATTGAATTATACTAATTACGTAATTGACTTTCAAATTAATACGTTGTAGTTTTAAATAGATGGATGGGCTGAAAAGAATATACCAAATGTGTGCTTTTGAAAATCTTTAAATATTTATATAAACTTCATAAAAAGAGATAACTAAAATGCGTAAGTAAAAAAAATAAACGTACTTAATTAAAATGAAATATTTATTATTTTTATAAGAATATCTTCCTATTTCCTAAAGAATTTCCTTTATAATTTATCACGAGAATGTTGATTTTTATGCACAAAATGTCGGTAATTAATGGACAAGTGACAACTGCAAGTCGACATTGAAATATTTGGCAAACACCGAAAATAGTATTTTAATTTGATATTCAATTTTGACGTAGCACATGAGTCATCGACCTCTTTGGATAAAGAATATGTAATAAATAATACTGTAACATTTGCGCGCGAAACTATTTTCTCGTTAAAAAAAGTACGAACTCAAAAACAGCGCAATGGTTTTTGTCATACTGCCAAAGATTTTATTATTATCAGTTACTTCTAAATGGCGGGATCATTTGATCGGGAGAATATTCATAAATTAAACGTGACATTAATACATAAATCACTTTTACATTATTCAATTTCACCGAATCAGAATTGCATTGTTTGTTGTTTAAGCTTTGATTTATTGTTTGATTAATTAGTATGTTTATTTTGTTCTTTAATGCGAAATTATATGATATAATTATACAATAGTCCTAAATATTGACTTAAAATATTTAAAAAAAACCGACTTTGACCGGATCCATAATTAGAACCTAACCAAACTCTCGTCAAACTATCCTTGAAGTGTATCCTTCCCAATAAAAAAAGAATCATTCAAATCGATTGGCGGGATTTTGTTGGAGTTATTCGTCTGTATTTTTTTTATATCTTTACATATCATAACCCTAGAGGTTTCGAATTCGTTAACATTACATTTCTTTTCTTTCAAACCTAATTTTTTAAGAAAAAAAAAATTAACATTGTGCTCAGCGCATAATACGAGACGTGAGAGATGAAAAAAAGTATGTGTTAACTGTATTAGCACAAAAATATCTTCATAATGTTTTATGGTTCTTCTAATTACAGACATGACGTCACAGTGACGAAAGCTCGTGTATACATACAGCTTCTACTGAAGTGTAATGTGTAGGTGCCATTTTAGGTGCGGGAAATTGGGCGAATTGTATCAGTGTTTGAACAGACATCAAGATTTATTAGCATCTGTTTAATGTAGTACGAAATAATTACAACTTAATAAGCTATCTTTGGTTTTGGTCTTTTAAGCTTTAAGTACCGCTGAATGAATCCGGCATGCCGCAAGGTAGGCAGGGAGATCCTTGTAACCTTGTGTTATGAAATTCTATTTCCTTTTAAGACACTTCCGTTCCCCACTTTCCACCGAATTCTCGAGTCATCGCCAATTGAGTGGCGGAATGGAAATGAAATCTATATTATACATATATTTTGCGCAAAAATAAAAATCTATGCACCAATGTTCAATATACGTACTGAAACTGTATCCAAGAATGATTAAAATTTATGAGAAATATTATTTATTGCTTTTCCTTTTTAACTTATCCAAAAAATAAAGAATCTGTGCCATTAATGCGTGATTATTTTTCATAGAAAGTGCCGCGTGCATCGCGCTGCTGTAAGTAGGTGGTAAAATATTTCGAACCATTAAACGTTGTAAAATGCGTTAGTAAAATAGACTCATCAACATTATTAATCAAATGATTCAAATAGTTTTTAGTGTAATCGCTTCTCTGAATGTGATATTTGTGAAAAAATATGTGTTTCGCTCTGGTCTCGGAAACTTCGCTTCGGTGAAAAGTGGGTAACGGAGTGGGTTCCACTCACACAAGGTTCCCTCTGCCTACCCTGTTGTGTCCGGGATATAGCGTGAAACTGATTTGATTTTGATTTGCAATTAAATCATTGTTGCACCAAATGAGCGATATATCAAACTGTTAAAGTCGGAGCAACGATCCAAAATAAATTTAACTTGGCAAACAAAACTAACTAAATAAAGGAATTGTTTATATTGCTTTAAATTGTTATTTATAAGTCACTATATTATTAAAATTCTATTACAATGCCATATAAAAACTTAAATGTATCTATCCTAGTTATTTAAGTTTTATTTTTGTTTAAACTTTACGCTGTATGCTGCACTACGCTAAATAGTTAGCGTAGAGAAATAGCCTGGAGACAAACCACTCCATTCTCCGCTTTTCACCCAACTCGCCACATTACGTGTAAGGAAACGAACTCAAAATGAAAAAAAAAAACAGTCGAATTGTGAAACGAGTTAAAAACCATTACGTTTTCGGTGAGATAGTGCCCCACTGCGCCACGGTCGCATTTATAAAAAGTACCTTTACATACTTATTCTAAGATCTAACATAAAATATAATATTTATTATATGTGGATCCAATTCTCAGGTAATATTTAAAAACGCGATAAAACCACAGATTGGTTAGTAGGAAGGTAGTCACCATTCAGTACGCAGACAGAAAACAGAGTAGGGTAATCAGTAGCGCCTTTCTGTCTATACCGCAAAATATGAAAAATTCTAATATCAAAAAATAACTAGTGCAGCTAACTATTCTATTACAATATATATGTATTAATTACATAATTATAATTTTATTATAATAAAACTGTCTATCCTAAACTATCTATTAGCTCGGCGTTGGGTTTCGCGACCCAAACCCGCACTGTCTCAAATTGAGGGAAAAGTGGGAAATGAAGTGTTTTAACACTATATTGTCCCTGCCAACCCTGCTATATGCGGCATACAGCGTGATACCTAAAAAACTCTCCTCTTCACACCTAAATCAGAAAAGGCAATAAAAAAACAACATAAACGTGCTGCGTGCATATCGTACGTGAATATCCCGAAAGTGACCTTGCCTTTGAGATGGAGTGAAAGTTAGCGTAACCGGACACCCGTGACGTCACCGGCGGGCCGTGCGCACCGCCCGCCTTATACCGGAGGGAACCAAGCACGTTACACTAACAATAAGAAAATAATGAGAAACTCTTGAGTATTTGACAAAATTA
This sequence comes from Heliconius cydno galanthus, assembly GCA_036379175.1. Taxonomy (NCBI): domain Eukaryota; kingdom Metazoa; phylum Arthropoda; class Insecta; order Lepidoptera; family Nymphalidae; genus Heliconius; species Heliconius cydno. The sequence continues at coordinate 403,487 of JAKRZM010001329.1, forward strand.
AATAATTACAAATTTTAGAATTACCGAGTGATTTTAACAAAATTAAGTTATTAAGTCATTAAGAGGCTAAATGATTGATATGAACACAATTTTAATATACAAAAAAAAATAACTATTTTAGATAATATATAGATAGTAATTTAGCTATATTGTTTTATAAAGTTCCATAATCATATGAATATAAAAGAAATTAAGTAACATGCCTCTATTTACATATTTAATTTAAATAAAGTCATAGTTAATGAATGAGTAAGTCTTCCAAGATTTTTTTCTCAGCATGTTAAATATTAATGATTGTAGTGATATTTCAAAATGCAATTTGTAATTGAAAGGTTATTAAATTAATTTTACGGCTATTTTATAAGGAACAAAAACTTTTCTAAGAAAGAATTTTAAATATTAAGTCCGACGTTCAAGGTTCAAAGCCAGTACAATACATTGAACTACCGAATCTATTTTTCACGGAACGTAAAAACAAGAATTCGAATTATATAATAAGAAAACGTATTGTACGTTTGTACGCTACAAAAAAAATATTTACGAGTTTTGTCACGTGGCTGCGTCTGCCGTAAGCCACATGTTTCTTACGGCATGACATCGTTCGTTCATGTTTTTATCGTTTAATCCGAGTTGGCGCGCGCGCGTATTTTTCCTCACACTGTTGCTCGCTGGTGGGATAATTTACGTCTGCTATGTGTTTCTCAAGTCAAAACTAAATAGATAATGAACTTGAATTTAGATATTATTTCTTATATTTATGAAAGATTTTTTTTAAGTTGTTGCTTTGTTCGCAGGTAACTTAAAACACATTGTTTTTCGCTACTGATACTCTCACTCTTATGATAAATATAGAGAAAAAAATTGATATAACATTTTGTTTTAGTGGCGTTCTGTGTTAAAGTTTCCTAAACTAACTAAATCATAAAATGTCAATATTTAAATTATGAACGTTGAAGAGAATTTGAATATGTAATTTGAAATCACGAGAAATCCTCACGTCTCCACTGCGCCTTGGCAATTTTCATTATGCTTACACGTAATAGTGCTTTTCTATAGAACTTATTAAAAAATAATTTTGGCATGCATTTTATAAATCGAAGACGATGCGTTGATGGACGATACTGCCAATATATTATTTATATTTAAAAACATTGGCAACGAGGCTGAGTCAACGACCTCCATTTCAATTTGTTACTATGAAAAATAAATTCTTTTTTATAGCTTAATGTATTTTTTTTTTGGTTTTCAAAAATATAAACATATGTACTCGTAAGTGTTTATTATTTACGATTCATATTATGATCCTCACTGGTCGTAAAGAGTACGAGAGCAAAAATGATTAATTATAACAAGAAAATGGAAAATATACAACTATATATTAGTCAGAAAAAATTAGAGTGCCATAAGGTTTTCTCAGTAATATTAATAAGATAAATTTTATTATTATTTTTTTATTGATATTTATATTTTTATTTATATTATAAAACTTAATAGTTATTGTTGATTATTATTGTTATTAATAGATTTTTTTAATGTTGGATTCTCTATTTAAAGAGGAAGGCTGTATGACTTTACGCTACGAACAGTATAAGCAAAACAACAATAAGTACATCGTACATCTCTACATTTACATAAATTAGACCACGCGAGCAAACCACAGGAAAGAGGTAGTATATTATGTAAGCAAGTAATTACTCAAACTATTACTTATGTTAGATATAAAAATAAATAAGTTGGAAAACATAAAACTTTAATTTTTAATGAGATAGATTTGTATTATCGCCATCATTAAAAAGTTTGCAATCTCGGCACTACAAAGAAGTAACTAATATCGCGATGGTAGTGAGTTCGAGTCTTAATCGTGGTGATGCGTAAATTTCAAAATGTTTTTGTTTTTCCAATGAAAATTGATTTCTGTTACATAGCAAAGAAAAAATCACAAGAAATGCGTGAAGGAAAAATTACTATTTAAATCTCCCGTAAGCTTTCTTCGCATAGCTGGGTAGGCAGAGTGAACCTAGAGTTGGTTCCTTGTACCTATCGATTTTATATTTACGATTATTTAGGCTATTCATTATGTTTTACTCCTACATTTTGTAAATATTTTAAGCACTTAGTAACTAAGGAAATTACGTAATTTACCTAATATTTGTTGTCGACTCCTACATAAATAAACTTGTAGTGTTTAATATTTTATTACAAAACCGTATTTCATGAGAATCGGTGTTAAGGTCGGATAATAATACTAAAATGAACATCTAGTGTGATGAGTTATTATCGATCTATTTAGAAAATAGTTGGACGTATTAATAAAGTGTTATGAAATTAAAATTATATTGTGACATAGATCTTTTATTTTTAGTAAAAATGAGGAAAATAATAAAAAAAATAAGTGGAAACGTAATAACACAATTTTAAAATAAAACCAACGGTAGCTATGGCTGTAGCTAGTCGTGAAACACTGTGATTAATGGTACTGAATTGCAATAGGATAATACATTAAATTTAAGTATAAAAATAAATAAATTGGTTATGGTTTAGTGTATGGGATAGGGATGAGTTCGATATATCAAAACGTAACTTAAAACCGATATGTTAAGGAAAACATAACGTATCGATATATGTTTTTAGAAAACCGTTTTTACAGAAACTTAAAACTCAACATATCTGTGATCTGAACAAAACCGTAATAACGCAAAACTTTTGAAACGTCAAACGGTTTTATATTAAAACTAACTTCCTCTCTTTCTAACTAACTTATTCCGAACGGGCGTAAATGAGATAAGGCGAATATCTGATAAACTGATATTCGCTACCTCTCTT
>JAKRZM010001329.1:407900-428364 GCA_036379175.1 Heliconius cydno galanthus
TAATTCTGCACAGTGCTGTTACTATTTGAGTGTTATATTTATTCCATAAGCGAATACCGCGTAAACAGTACGAAATTCCAGTAAGTTTACTTACAAATAGTTAGCTTAAATATAAAAATATATTTTACTGTATCTTATACAGAAATAATATTCATTTTCTCGGTGTGATAAGATAAAGAGCGGCGTTAAGTTAAGTTTCGCCACATAACAAATGACACGAATTAAGGTAGAAACCAGAGTATTTAGTGTCTTGACACTATATTTTTTTTACATTAGTGCCCGTAAGTGAATCACATTTGAACAATAGTATTACGTAAAAAATGGTATTTACTTAACTTCAGTTGTAATGAGAGAAGCTCTCGAGCGGATGGCCTCTTTATGACTAGATCATTTGTGGTGTGTTCAATTAAAATGGATACCCTACAGATATTTAAATAATCATATTTCATTCAAGTTACCTATTATTTATATATTTGTTTGACGTTATTAAGAAATTGAACATAATGTAAAAAGGCTTGCCGTTTAAATAATCCACGAATAGAAACGACATCTCAAGCGATCTTGAGATGTCGTTTTCAATCTTGTCTTCAATCTTGTTTTTTCAATTTAATGTTGAGAGCGATCTCTCAAGGTTGATCTCAGGATTGAGAGATTTCTAAATACAGGTCTTTCATAAAGTGATATTTCGTACCCAATTTTCTTGACATAGTACGAGTATGTTGAATGGCGGAAATACATTAAATAGGATTCGAACCCTAAACCATTGCATTTACAGTCAGACGCTGTTTCACTGGACCACAACGACCTCATAATATCTATTAACAAGTTTTATTATTTATTGCACACAGCAGGGCAGACAGAGGGAACCTACTGTTAAGATACTCCGTTCCCCACTTTCTGCCGAATTCTGGAGGCATTGCGCGTTGAGTGGCAGAACTCAACGCCGCGCTTTGCCTCGACGCCAGAGAGAAGAAATGGAAATATAAACGTAAAGAAAAATTTCACTTCCTCGAGTGGGATCGAATCCACAACCGTCGTTGAACCTCCAATGTTCATAAGACAAAGTAAGATACTTTCTCATGGTAACATTATTCTTTTTTTATGGAAATATAAATATTTCGTCGAAACGAAATCGTTAAGTATGCTTAGGAAAATACAGTATAATTATTATATTAACTAATCTTGTATGAATGAATCATCTATTAAATTTATTGATTCATTAAATATACTACAAATGTAATTATAAGATTTAATAAAAAACCATATGCTAAGTTTAAAAAAAAACTTTCTTTCCTCCCAAATTCAAGACACTTCTGTTGAGTGGCGTAAATAAAAGCCACACTCTTAACAAACCGGCGCTATATATTCCCCGAGTAGAAATCGAACCCACCACTATCATATTACAAGGAGCCACTATAAACAATTACTTAAATAAATTCTATTATATAATTTGGACATTCGGACAAATTGTGAAATAATTGGGCCACTATTATAACGATGTGAATGTGGATTAATTTTGAGATGTGTACGACACGTGTATGAATGAACAGTTGCACTGCATTAATAATATCATTTGTAAAGCAAATTACATATGTTTAAATAATTTAAAATTATTAAAGTTGCTATTATATCATGGAATATTATAAAATTAGGTGCAATTAATATTTAATTTACATTAGCTTAATATTTTAAAGTGAAATAATTGTTTTATTCCATTTTTATAAATCTTTAAGAATACTAAAGGGAAATTAAAGTTTAAGGACAGGGATTGAGTAGGTATAAAATAACCTATATCTATTTACTCTATCAGTGCTTCTTAACCTAAATATACCTAATAACTAAAGAAAAACGAAAATAAATCAAAGATAATTAGAGTACCTTCCCGTAACGAATTGCACAGACATTGAAAACTACGCAGAGCAGCCAATTCAATGTCAATATATTTGTGAATCAATAAAATTGAAGTTTAACAAAAGTTGGCATGTTAAACACCTATTACATGTATCGATTGGTATTTGATCGGTATCGGGACGATGAAAGACATCGCCTTGATATTTTCATTTCGTTTCCGCGACAAATCAATGCGGATAAGTCAAATGCAGAAAATCGGCGTCATCTTTATTATTTTTTCGTTGTACCTACATACTAATATATAAAAGGCGATTTTACACTTTTTTTCCCGAATAGCAGAGTTGCTAATTACGTCTTGACTTGCGGAACCCAACGCCGCGCTTCAACCAGGGTGGAATAATGAGTGTTGATAGAATTTTACATTTACGTATGCTTATACGATATACCACTTGTGATTGTAAAATGAAAATATTGTTTATGTTATTTCCTCAAGTGGGAATCGAACCTACAATCTGTCACGTTTACAGTCACACTTTGTACAGGGGTCCCGAATGGCCTCATTTATTGAGTTGCTTAGATGACATAGTAAGAGTAGCTTAGAAATCTGCAACTTTACTTTAGTAAATAAAATAAAAAAGGACCACTATATTCTTGGTAGACGGTCTAAATCTAGCCTAACATATCGAGGTTACTCACACGTCGCGGCACAAATCCCTGTACATTTCTAACTAACTGTGCCTTAATTTAAACTCGAGTTGAAAACAACGATAACAATTTTATTTTTAATCATCTATTATAATATAAAAAATATTTTAAAATTTTATTTTGTCATTTCTATTTAAGTAAAACTATTTGGAAAACGAATATTTTTTCTTATTTAAAAAATAGTCTAGTTTTAGTAAATTAGTAAAACAGTTATTTAGTCTTTTTAAAACTAAAATAAACTTAATGGACCGGAGTATATTAACGCTAGGTTCCCGGGTTCCCTCTCTTTTGTGCTATGTGCGACATATAGCGTGAATCTCACACACAACTATCTAGGAACATGTGTAAGACATAGGAACATTATCGTATTAAACTATTTATGTACCTGGCATATCTAAATACAGATTACTATTATATATAAGTACTTCATTCCCTAGTGATGTAGATTCTATTATTAGAGCTTAGACTATAGAAAATTGTTTTTACTATGTACTATTTCATAACAAAATGTTTTTGTTCTTTACTTTTGTGTAGCACAGCACTGTGGAGTAGTTGGAATGCATCTTAAACGATTGTCATGAATTTAAATCTGTTTTTTTCGACATGACATTTTTTTTATTTTCGAATTTCCTGTGTAGGTATATCGGTAGGAAGTGACGTTATTCTGATAATTTTTTTACGTACCTTCACGTCGTATTCCACACAGCAGGGTATGCGAAAGGAACCTGCAGTCGCTAGTGCAACACTAATTGTTTATAAATACATATAAAAAGGGCAACATAAGCGAGTGTTACTCATGAAATGACTCACTTGCTACCTCAAGTAATTGGCGGTGGTTCAATCATGTGATCAGAATTAGGTATTAAAATTGTATGGATTATATAATAAACAAATAAATAGATATAATATATTAGTATTTAACTTAACGCATTTCTCATATCTTATGAAATAGGCAATGAAAACCCACGATTCGCTATTCTCAGAGTTATTGAGTTTCAGATTATAGAAATCAAAGCCTTATTCTGTTCGATGAAAGTAACAACGCAAAACAAAGTTTAATTATAAGTTTACCTATTTCTGAAGTAGGATTCATACCAATTGTTGTCAAATATGTAGCGATAAAATAATAAAAAATGCGATTGGTTTCAAAATAAATTTGTATATCATAACCTTTTTTTTTACTGTTTTACCCCTTTTCCCATATATAGCAAGCAGGCTTATTGTTGAGATATTGCTTTCTCTTCGTTCGGTACCTTCCGTGTATAGGAGCTCAATTATAATTTAAGAAAAAAATAATTTGGTATGGATAAAACTTGTGTTTAGGCCTTTAACAAGAATCAACGTCAGGCAAATGATAATTCAGACCAGTCCAGTAATAAATTATATGATAGCCAGTTCTGACGATGTAAAGCATCTATGGTGTACTAGATTATATTATTGATCATTAAATATATTTGTGAAACAATGTATTCTTTCATTACTTTGTAAGATGTGGAATACTTGTTAGTTCAGATATTAATTAGCCTTCCGTATGTGAGAGAAACGCCTGTTGTATATAAGGGTAATAGGGGTGAATAGGGGAACTCAACACCTTGTTTTGTCATTCCCGAGTGATGAATTAAAAATAATTTATTTCCCCGTGTAAGAATAGTATTTACAATCATCGTATTTACAGTCAGGCGGTGTCCCACTGCACTACAAATAAAGAATATATTTTGTATTTCTTACCTCATCGCAAGCATGACACCTCGGGTTCAACCTTTCCCCATAATGTCGTACGCAGTAAAGACGTCCATCACAAGCGCAGTACGCGAGCTCCACGAGGAGCTCGTCGCACTCTGAGCACGTGAAACACGCTGGGTGAAAGAATGCCTGTGAAGTAAATAAAAAATAAGTACAAAAAATAACATGTATTCCTTTATAAAAATACTTGTTATGAAGCTATAGTCAAATGATCGCTGATTATCAGTTATTAGATAGAAATTATTTAGCGCCATCTATCCACTGGCAGCGTAAAAAACATTTTTAGTATATACATTCATATTCTCGCCGCCCAACGAAAGATGGCGCTGTTGCGTTTTAAGAAAATCTAAAATTCTCACCTCTTCACCGATTCTTGGGGCCTGAATAGCAATATTACCATTGCGTATCGTTTTATTGCAACCCATACACTCGATCGAGGAGCCGTGATGTTGACATGCCAGTCCTGAAAAATTTTAATTCGATTAATATTATAATTTTGACGTACTACTGGCATTTATAAACGTCAATCATAGTAATATAGATATTTTTTTTTTACTTAAGTCTTTTTATTTACGGCCGCTATGTTGATATGTACAAAAAAACGCTTGGATCACTTCTATCGGCAAATACTGTAAATTATGTTACGATTTGATTAAATAATATCGACGATATATTTAAAGAAGGTGTTTGTTGAGTTTGTTTACTATTTCATGAATCATTGACTAAAATATCTGAAAATCGTCAGTATTTCAATATGACCACTTTATAATGTGTTGACATAATACATAACACTAGTATAAGTTAATAAAAAAAAATTCCAACCACTCAACACTAGATGGCGCCACATACCGATATCCAAAGCAATTTCATTTCTAGCTGCCACAAAATCTTCAAATTGTTTCCGATAGGTCTCTTCAATGTTCCTGCAGTGTGCTAAGGACAGATCCTGTTTCGGTAGCTGGGCGGCCAGGGCTCGCGTCCGCCAGGCGCGCCACGCCGCGGTCCCGGTGGCGCCGCCTACCGCGTTCGGCGCTCGTTCTGATAACGCTGACCAATATAATTCTGTCTGTAAAAGTTGTTTTTTTTAGAATTAATTATTAATATTAACAAATAAGACCAAGGGTTAAGTTGCTAGTCAATGTCCTAGCAAAATAAAGACCTGAGCTCAATGACAGGTCCTCTCTGCAGGTCCTCCCTGCAGGTCCTCTCTGCTTATGTGGGGTAACGCATGCATAAATGCAAATACGAGAAAAATCTTTTTTTTTCTTTCTATATAAAATTAATGTTTTGTTTTTAAATGTAAAACTAAACATAATTGCAACAAGTGTGAATATTTGATTTCGTGATTAAATTAGAATTATAAAAATAATAATTATGTTAGCAATTTTTACAATTATTTTGAAACGTATCTTGCGTTCTGTGTGATATTTCTATCACACAAGGGGATACAGAATGAAGAAAAAAATCTTTCTGTCTTTAAAATCATAGTAGGTAATAAACTTATATTATATTTTAGAGCTGAGTGGAGGTAATCACACGGTCATTACCATGTTTAATTTTAACAAAGATAAAGTTCATCGTTAACAAAGCTATCGCGTAACATTTATACTTAACTTTTGTTTAAGTAATTAAATATCGGCAGAAGGCTATCATCATACTGTATACAAATTACTGTGACTTTATAATGTACAGGTCAAATAAATTACGATTATATTAAAAATAAACTTTTACGTTATAATAATATTATCTTATACAGTGGCTAGGCAAGGCACTGCGTTGAGTTTCGCCATTCAACATGCAATAAGTATATCCAGAATTCGGTGGAAAGTGGGAAACGGAAGTGTCTTAATGAGAATGGAGTTAAGACTAACAGAAGGTTCCCAGGTTCCCTATACATGCACTGCTGCGGGATACAACGTGAAGCTAAAAACTCTATACATAACACTTACTTTTTCAAAGGAAATAGTCGAATAGTTTATTCATATTTTTAGTTTGATAAAACAAAGAATTTGACTTAAAACGATACTTGAGTCTCATGTATGAATTTTAAGGCTATTTAAGAAGATTAATGTGATTTATTGTCGATACAAAAGATTCAAAACTTAAGTACACAAGTTATATTTTTGGTGCTTTTCATGAATATCGATCATCTATTGTTCGTAATTTGTCCAAATACGCTCAGTGATACTTGTGTCTGAGAGGTCGGAGTTTGCATCCAATATCCATAGAATAATTAGGAAAAATGAAGTTATATTTCAAGTCGTAATATTAAATTACCTGTTTAGCAGTAAGTCCAGGTGGGCTGTTGTCATAGGAATGGTGGGTGCGCGTGTCCCGCAGACCGAGGCGGTCCCGCACCGACCCGAGCTCTTCGTGATACACTGAGTGCTGGAGGCGGTCGCAGCCACACGACTTGCAGGTTTTCCTGTGAAAATGGAAAATAATTGTTTGAAATATGATAGTAATCAAAATATTTAGAGTTTACTATAATTAATACATATTAACTGTAAATGTGATGTAATGTACACATTCCATCAAGAACTATCAAGAGTTGGAATGTTTTTTTTTTATTAGCTGTTTAGTTCTTTTATTTTTACAAGCTTTTTTGGTACAAGCATGCGATTGTAGCTTTGCTAAAATGACGTAGGTGTGGCGGCTCCGGCATCTTGGGCTACAGTAAAACGTAAACCTATTAGTCATTAAAAACATCATTGTAAATATGGTAAATATATGTATATTAAAAAAATAAAGGTAAATACTTATCAATAAGTTAGAAACGTAACTGATTAACTCAATCTCACACGAGCGCAAACAAGACCTTGTACCGATAGTTGTGGTAATTTGATTTTACAACCGTTTGTTTTGTTTCACAGGTATGTGCTATTCAGCTTGTTAACAACAACGTTAATTATTTCTAAACATTGATGTCACAAGCGCCAAGTGGCTTATAAAATACTGACAACTTGGTAACAATCTGGTGCTGTCTTGGTAACAAGACACTCCGTTCCCCATTCTGACAATTCCGATCGCCACTTTCCACTGAACTCTGGAGGCATTACGTGGGATTGCGGTATCCAAACCCATGCTTTGCGTTGTTACCAGAGTGAAATATTAAATATTTCATTCCCCGAATGGGAATCAAACTCACAACCAGTCGGTTTTACAGTCACACTTTGTGCCGCTGCGCTACGACTGGCCTCTAGTCTTAATTTTGTATACCTATAAAATGCATTAATTATTTGAAATCGTTTAAATAAGCTAATTTATATGTACAGATATAAAAAAGATGCCAAACATAAAGAACAAATCGTGGGAATGCAAATAAAAGATTTTGTACTGTAATTAACCTCTTGTTTACATTTCTTTTACAACGTATTTAAGTGACATAAAGAGATTACGACCGGACATTAAAGAATCCAAATTAACATAAATCATAAGAACAATTATTAAAAAATTGTAATTAATCTATAACTTTTCAAGCGCAGTAAAAAAGATGTAGAACAAAAGATAATTTTTTTCTTAATGGATACCATAAGTAATGAAATAAGCACTTATGTAAAGAAATGAAATAAACATTATTTATTTTGAAAAAATACGAGAAAGTAATATACCTACTGAGTTATGACGAAACTAAATTTATTTTAATTTAAACATGTTTATCCAAAAAATAAATTTTGTATTGATACTTATATTTGTAATGTTTATTCCATATTTATTACATGGAAAAATATCTTATTTTTGAATTAAAATTTATAAGTAAATGTTAAGACAAGTGCTTGAGATAAACAAGTGCTTGGGTTTCCCTAAGGAGTGTATGAACACTGTATACCACTCTGCCTACTCTACTTTATGTAGGAGATGCATTTTTAATTTGACATTTTTTATTTGGCATAATTAGTATTTTTATGGTCAATTACTCACAGCCCCTCAAAGTACGGCGGCTAATATTGAAATGCTAACAATGCATGACGACCGGCTGCCATGAGTGAATGAACACTGATAAAGTGATTCTTTGTACGAGTACTTGAATTTAGAGGCAAGAGGTGACATTTTAAAAATATAACACCTATTTTATTAGATGGCTATTCTAAAAAAAAGGGGTATAGTAAATATTATTGTTTCGTTCAGACAATTAATTTTGGTTGCTTATTAAATATAGTTTAGATGAAAGTAACGATATTACAGACATGATGATTTCTAAATAAAATTAGTAAAATAAAGACAATGTGAATTGCCAATAAAATAAAGTATGTACATATTTATATTATTAGTGAGTGCGTCCTTAATAAAAGTACCTAATAAAGTATAGTCAAGTAAATACTATTTAATTGGTAAATAAAAGACGACAAGGTGTAACAAGTATTCATAAATTTAAAGTTTTTCTATAAGCATTCATATAGGGAGCATAAAAAAAAATAAAAAAGTAACGAAAATTTACCTTTAAATTCAAATGGCACGTGAAATTTGTGGACAAGTCAAGGTTTTACGTTAATAATACGTGTTATTTTAATTTCCAACCAACCTAACCGCATTGTAGGCCACAGGGTAATAAATTGCATGGAATTTTTTAACTTTGATGTGGAAAGGAAGTGGAACACAGGAAACTCAACAAGTAAACAATGATAATGCTAGAGTTCATTCGTTTACATAGAACATTGTTATTTTTTATTAAAATATTATAATATATTAAAACATAACAAACAGACATTTTAAAATATATAATAGTTTTGTCTATAGATGACATTTCTTTGTATTTAAATTAGTAACATATTTACTATTTAATAGCAAATAATGCTTAAATAATCTACCTATGCCCATGCCCATTATAACTTTTAAAAAAGTAAAAAATAAGATGGCGTCGTCGTCACTCAAATTTATAAAGATCAAGATATTTGCGTTAAAGCTAGCAAAAAAGGTAATATATAAAAATAATGAAATATAGAAATTTATAACAATTTTAAATTTCCATAATCTTAAATATAATATCGTGTATGTCCGCAAGCGGTGTTTGCAAATGTAGCATTACAGTAAGTGGCACCGAGGGAGGACTTGAGAAAATTGCAGAGGGGAACGCATGATTGTCGGCCTGTGAAGAATAATACCGTCCTTATATGTACCTACATGCAAGAGTCGCTTCAATATGAGAGCATATAGGTTGCAGTACAATTTTACATCGCTTTAGGAAGTTATAAGCTTTTAACTAACCAAATAGGGAAAAATTCTGTACGTTGATTATTTTTGGACGTAAATAATAATTAGTGTTGATTTGTTATTTTTATTAAAAGGAAGGGAACTGAATTTGCAAATTTCTCTTTATATTAATAACTTTTTGCTTAATTTGGGCGCAACAAGTACAGACAGATCAACAAAATTCAAAGAATCTTCCTGCCTTACTCTATTTATTTTCGTAAAATTACGTAGGTATTATTATGTTGAGATTTCCTTAAAATTTATTACAAAACATTTTTATTTTACAAAAATATCTAAGACTAAATGTTTTAGAGCAATGAATATACCTAGCAGTAATTTTAAAAATTAAACAAGCTTGGTTATTTATTACAGCAATTTCCTGTTCACAATGATCTATGTTGTACATTACACTAAGATGCAATTACAGCGGCTATATAAAAATATGAATTTTTCAAAGTCTAATTTGTCAATATGATAGCTCATTTTTAATTCAGCTTTTTTAAAATCTTTATAAAGAAATATATGCAATAATATGTACCTATATATTAACTTTGTTATATAGTGTTATATCACTTAGGTACATCACTATATTCTGTTGTGTTAATTTTAAATACGCTTGTATGTATTCGTATGTATCATTTATTTATTTACGCTCTTATAGCTAGCCAATTTTCATAAAGGAGTTACGTAATAATATTATTATGATGTTACTATTTCCTACTCGAGTATCCATTTCTTTAATGGGTTCAAAGTCAAAGTCAAGTAATTTTAATTAAAATAAAAAGTTACGAGCTTTATTTTATTTTGAGCGTGCTTACTAAACTACAGTAGCAAATTATTTCACGTTCAAATTTTATTTTCATTTTAAAGTAGGTAGGTACATTTGACCAGAGAAAACCCGTCCTCAGGAGTTCGAGGACTTGGATTTTTTTTTCAGTTATTTTGCAGGTTCACAATTTTTTATTAGTGATAATGATACCTCTGAAATAGACCGGAGCGAGCATTTTATTCCTAAGGCGTGTTATCATAAACTCAATATTTGAGTAACAGAAAAACAGAAAAATGTCTTATTAAATGTTATATTTTTTCAATATTCCACCACGCGACCAGTTGCCACGCGTTGCCAGAGATCTTTCTTCATACCTGAGTGACACCTTGACATCAAGCTATCACCGACGTATCCACCAACAACATAACAAAATAACAATGTAAATATGTTATTTTACACACGCAATTTCGCAGACATTTACTAGTCTTTATTTATAGCTTACCTGGCTTGCGTCCGATAATAACGTCATCCTGACGAGATTAAGTGACTCATTCTATTATACAGCCAATATAAATAGTATATGACCTAGCATTCCAGGTGTAAATTACTCAAATTTTTTTTGCAGCTTTAAACTATAACCCACATATAACAGGGTAGGTATAGGGAACCTAGTGGTCAGTTCCTCCGTTCCTCACTTTCCACCAAACTCGCCTTCTTACCAGAGCCAAGAAATGAAAATAAATGATAATTAATTTCCCCGAGTGGGAATCGAATCCACAACCGTCGCCTTTAGTCATACGCTTGTGTCACTGTCGAGGACGGCCTCAGAATTTGTTTATATTTTATTAATTAGATGACACAAGGCTCGAGGCCATTTGGCGTGTGAAACTCAAAAAAAAAATATGAACCGTTGTTTCTATATTTATTATTATTTACGTTTATAAATCGCATGTTTAGTTGAAAGCGGTTTAAATAAATTGGGTTAATCTATCACTTTGACAGTAACTGACGCGGACGTGAGGTTAAATATTGCTTCATGGCGAATCTCATACTTATTTTAAGTATTTGGCTTTAGTACTTTTACTTGTCTTTTGAGCCATTTGATTTTTTTAAATTGTTTATTCCTTATTATAATTATATTTTAATTATAACATGAATAGTCATAATAGGGCAAACGACAAAAAAGAAGTGTCCAAGCACCAGGCTAGGCAATTACAGCGTAAAATAAAAAAAAAATAAGTTTAACAGATTGGCTTCTTTGCCTAAATTTAAGTTGCCCTGTTATCAATAATTGAACTCTATAACTTTTAATTTTATTGACTTCAGTAGAACTTAAGACATATTTATAATTCACCCTTCTTAAAAATGGCTTCCTTTTACGACTATGCCCTTGCACTTATACGATTTACTTATAAGAACATACGGTTAACTCATAATTAATGAATATTTAGAAAATATAATAGGTATACTATTGTGAAGACTGAACAAAAAAGATTAATAAAAAATATTTAATTAACTAAAATATACCTTTTAATATATAATATTTAATTAATTATGATTTGTATATTAAATACCTTTGAATAAAATTTTTTTAGGATAAATTCCAACGCTACGTTTTTAAAAGGCCAGGATTGTTAGAGTTAGAGCGCGAAAAATATTTCACGATTATAAAATATGAGTGTATAGAAAACAAACTATTAAAATTATAGTATACAACACAACATTAAACAGAGATGTACTATTTCAGGGAAGATTACGTAACAATGTTTTACTGAAACTATAGTATTCGAGATACATTCGGATAGTAAGATAAATAAGAAATCATTCACAAAGGTACAGCAAAATTGTAAACATTCTATTTGCGATTCAAAATGATATATGACGGTACACGCTACAGGTTATGGGTTTGATTCCTTCTAGAGGAAATTAATTATTTCATTACTTTGCTTCAACTATATATCTCAAAATCTATGTCTTTTTAAGGCAGAGGGAGCGTAAGGTTAAGCATAAAACATTCCGTCCAATTTAGTAGATATACCGTGTATAGTGGCGGAACTTAGCGAGTTGTATATCAGTCAATAATATTTTATAATATCTTATCGTTTTCGTAATGTAAATATTGGTCATTTTAAAACTATTTTACACAGTATTCCTCTATCATGCGTTTGTGACTTATAAAGATACAATAACTCACCGGAAGTTGTATCTGTATGGCTAAATGAAATTTGATAATTAATTATAACGTTTAAAAATATTTTACCATTATTATGTTGTATTTATTATCGTATCGTGTAGCAGTGGGACTTCTGACTACTTGCGACGATTCTAGGTTCGATTCCCACACGAGGAAATGAATAGGTACGTACTGGCGGAACGTTGCGTTTTATCCTTTTACCAAAAATAATTGAATAGGATTGAACCTACACTCGTCGCAAGCAGTCAGACGCTGTGCCGCGGCAACACGATGATCGTTTTTTAAAAGTTTAATTACAATTTTAGAAAATTTTAATCTACATACATGTTACCAATTTAAAATATTAAAATGTTTCTATTAAACAATATAAATTCGCTAATATTAAAAAAAACCAAAATAATATAAGTTATTCCGGTAACTGGCTATATAAATCAAAGCACGTAGTTAGCACAACAAGAGTACAATGATATCATCTAATAAGCTAAAGTGCGGCGCTCCCCGTGCCCACCTTAACCCTGTCACGTAAACACTATGAAATACCTTTACAAGTTTATAGATTTTTCTATACTAGTAGCTTGCCGCAACTTGGCTGCGGAGATTTTACTGCCCTTTTAATATATTATGGGCAACGGAAATGTCTTAATTGGAACGGAGTGTTTTAACACTAGGTTATTTTCTAGTTAGTTTAGGTAGTTTCCAGGTTACATTAGCCGACCCTGCTTTGTGCGGAATACAGCATGAAGCTAAAAAAAGCAATGAAGACATTCGTTTCCCCACTTTTTACCAGAATTTGACGTGTTCTTGGTACGATTCGACGTCTTTCATTTGAATTAAATTTTTGTGAAACAAAAATTATGAAATATCCGGACAATTATAATAATTCCAGCCATTAAAAAAAGAAAATTTGAATTATTTGTTTTCTTAATGTAGTTTTTCAACCATAGTGCTCACAGAAGATTTTTTAGAGCGTAAACGCATATTGTATTTCTATTGTTCTAGACATTTTCATTTCAAGTATCTCAATTTATATCCTAATATTGAAGTCTCCATAGTTTTGCTTAAGATGTACGAAGTAAGATTCTTTTTAATAGCAAATAAGGTGGTTGTTATAAATATAATGATGATAAATTATCTGTTTGTTATAACATAGCCATTATTTAAAATTAGGAACACCAAATAATAGTTTGTGCAGCATAAATATGTGTATTATTTTATATTTCAAAAATATGAGAATAGCGTAGGATATTTACCAAGGGTTAGTTAAGAAATGTAATTCTTTTAGTAAGGATAGAGAATAAATTGTAATAGTGAAAAGTAAACATGGCGTTTCATTGACAGTAAAATCTAAAGCTACAAGTTTCTACTACTAAAGTTGTCAATGTCGAACGATATAGCAAATGGACTTTTAAAGTAGTTCATCTTGGCGATCGTTAAATAGAAAGCCTTGCAACTTTGTATCTGTTGAAGCTTATACTATACTTACACTTTTAATTAAAATATTTGTACGGAGGCAACTAACTTCCATAATTAATTTAAGTGTGGGGATACTATAAAAGGTTTTGCTTAAATGAAGGCGAACGTTCTCGCGGCTTTCTTGAAATCATAAAAAAAATACTTATTTTTATCAACTAATTGATAAACTGTTATATTTACTGTAGTACCTAATATATGGCTTTTTATAAATAACACATATATTCGATTTTAACACTGAGGGCGAGATTTTGTTTGACAGCGAACATATTCAAATCAAATAGATAGATGTAAGGGGGTCACGTAAAAGAATGATGACCGCCCGGAGTCGTTGATTACAATGGTTACCCTGCTAGGTGATAAGGCAGGAAAATAAAAAAAAAAGTCTGCCCAAAGAGATAACGATTCCACTAGACTGATTAAGCCACACTGTGTTTCATCAACCAACAATCTTGCCATATATCGAGAAATCAATCAATCAATCTTGCCCTAATAGCTAAGAGGGGGGAAACAGTGACTAGTGACTAAATACCCTTGTTTTGCCCCTTTAGTAAAAGTATAAAGATGAACGAAACGTTTCTTATTGATGTTTTTATGCGAACGTTACCGCGATAAAATTTTTAAGTCGCGAATTTTAGCATTCATAAAATACGGTCGTAAAATCTTTATTTACACTGACTGACCTCACAATAATAAAGAATTCAAATTAAATTATATATTAATAACACTTTAAATTATGATATGCGAAATTGTCATAAAATATGAAGAGGTTATAAAAAGTTTTCAATATAGCTCATCTACTTTTTCGCGTGGCTTTGCTTACATTGAAACTCGATAAAAATTCTGCGTGGTGTTAAGGAAGGAAGGATTCAAAGAAAGTTCCTAAAATTAAGGTAAAGTTTTTTGTCTTAATTATTAAATGTTAAAAAAGTACTGACTTCATAAGAAAATATACTGAACAGACTTTGCGAAAAAATAACTGAAAGATTACATTCTTTCCTTTCTACTTAAACTAACATAATTATAATATAATATTTATGTGTAGGTATAGTGTAATGTCGCAGTTGGAATTACACTGAAATTATTGTTTATATTTAAACGAGACTCATGTTGAACAATGTAGAGAGAGCATTAGATTTCGTCACTGAACAAGCTATAACTCATATCAGCCTATGAGATGAAAGTGATGCCATGATGGTTCCAGAACCCAGGTTCTAAGTCAAAATATATAATTATTTCTCTCACTCTCTCTTTCTCTCTCTCGGATAAGACAAAGAGTGGCATCAATGCTACAGGAAAGCGGTGTCCCGTGTTCGGGCAAAAACGCGACTTAACACTAAGTTGTCACTAAAAATATACGTACACCATGGAAAAATTATGGAAAATGATTATTATTTAATCTAAATCACCAACACAAAAGCCCCACATAATAGAGCATATTATGATGAATGTAAAATAACATGATTCTTAATTCCCATAGCATAATACCATAAATTGGTATGCGGCTGCGACGGCGCCATCACTGCAGCGGGTTCGTCGACTCGCGTACGTGCTTACTGATCATTTCTCTTAATCCTCGTCAACAAATCCTATACAGATTACCATATCACAGAAAGATTTAAAGTAGAAATTTAATATTTAATACAATAGAATAAAGACGAAAATAGCGTATTGGTTACCTTACAAGCCAAGAACTCACTATAATCTGCTGAGAGTGTAATTGATTGTATTAATTTGCATTACAAGCTGTTCGGGCACAATATTTATGAGTAACATCGTGATTGAAATCTGCATTTATATGGAAAGTAAGCTATTATGCAGTGTTAGTTTGTGTTGAGATACAGGTGTGGTGCCTGGTGATGCACCTACTGCGGGTGTTGTAGAGTGTAACGTCCTATCGATGTTTTTAGATCAGTTTTATTGATAAAATATATATTTACATACAAACATACGAGATTAACATAATATAATTTATAATTAAAGCAACTTTTGTTGCCGGTACAATTATATTATATAAACGGAACCATAGATAAGTTTTTTAGGAATCATAAGTAGACGGAACTTTGCTCTGAGAATATTATTTGTTATAAAAAAGAAAGGTTTACGCTTTTTCCTGCATGGCAATTAGGCAGAGGCACGTAGTGTTAAACACTCCTTTCGCCGTTTTCCGATCACTTTCCGAGACATTGCTTGTTGAGTGGCGGAACTTAAATCTTTGAGAGTAGGAGTAATGATAATAATTAGACTGTTCTTTTTTTTTAAGAAACTACATATTTATTAAGACAATTCACCAAAAATGGACTCTCTCTCTCTGTCTACCTTGCACTTACTTCACTCGACACTACATATTTTCACTCCATAAGTACCTGCATGAAATCCATTACTCGATCGATTTTCATACACTCACGACATAAACACAAATATTCTTAATTATATTGACATAATAATAGTGTTGCACGTTCATATAGATGCATCGTTCACTTGCCCTACATACTGGTCATGACAAATCTTATTATCCGGTCCACAGCTCGCTCAGTGCCCATTGCGCTCGGCCTCGTGACATTGTCATAAAATATATTTGAGACTTGGTTAATAGTTCAAGGTAATAGTAAAAACTCATATTTGTTTTGTATTTCAGAGTACTACGCTACGATGAGTATAAACTCATCAGACAAGTTATACTGTTGTGTAAATGTACGCTGCCTGTCTCTCTTCAGATATTTCATTTGTTATAGCTTAACGCTGTTTGCAGGGTAGGACGTTCCATTTCCTATTAAGACACATCCGTTTGATAATTTTTGCCGAATTCTTGAGGCCCTGCGTGTTGAGGCAGATTGTGGGTTGTTACTTCCTCTGGTGGCGAGGCAAAGCGCGTCGTAGAGTTCCGTCACTCAACACGTAATATCTCCAGAATTCGGCGGAAAATGGAGAGTGGAGTGTTTCGTGTTTTCAGCGTGAACCTCGTTTCGTGTTTATTATATTAATTATAATATATCTAAATCTTGAAAATAGTAGGCTTAAACATATATTATTTACTTATGAGAAAATTTATTATCCACCTCTAAAAAGTTTGCGTAGGAACACAAAGCGAAATATACATGACAGTTTTCTAAATATAAAACCAATATGCAGAGTGCATGGAAACGATACGGAACGGTTCGAAAAAATACGTAGACGGTCATGCTTTCAGGACGATTGGTCACATTCGAAAGTGAAGGTAGCCAAGGTGGAATGTCTTTTATTGTGCTATACTGTTTTGTGTTATTATATGTATAAGTAAGAGAGTGAGATTGTAAGAGTTTATTTGGTTGAACGCGCCAATCTCGGCAACAATAGGTTTGAATAGGTTATTTACTCTTGAATAGACCATTTATGGAGAAACGTTATAAGGCTATATTTAATCACTTTAATCATATCAATTCAAGTGGGTTCCCCATTGCGGTATCTGCGGTAGTAGTTATATTCATTTAGCAACGGTGGCGATGCTGCAGGTAAATCTAGTCAAACAATAAAATTTTAACTTTTACATTGATAAGTGCAAGTGCGACTTTTTTTAGAAGGACAACAGCCTTCTAAACCAGTTCATTGTCTAAAATGTTATATGTAGACTTCATTTGAATATATTCTTTAGTTCTTGGTCTTGACTGGAATAAATACCTGTTACTTATTGAGTAGACACCGCCTAATTTAGGTATTTTAATTATAAACGATGTATAAGCAATCTATAAATATAAAAGGACTTGTCCTCACTGACTGAGGTAAGACGCACGCACAGCCGTAACCGCTCTGCGTAGAAACGTGAAATTTGGACAGATGTTTACTTTCGTAATCTGGACATCCACTAAGAAGGGATTTTGGAAAATTTTAACCCTAAAGGGGCGAAATAGGGGTTGAAAGTTAGTATGGAAAAAAATTTAAATCGGCACCGATTCTTATAAAATTTGAAATTCAGACTCTTAAAAGTATTTAATTGAACACGTGTTTCATGGTTTTCTAGAATTATTTCCATAAGGGTGCAAATAAGGGGTTGAAAGTTTCTATGGAAAAATTCTTAAATCGCCACCGATTTTTATAAAATTTGAAATTTATACTCTTAAAAATATTTCATTGAACACATGTTTCATGGTTTATTAGAATTCACCCCTAAATACGTAAGCGAAGCTGCGCGCGTCCGCTAGTAAGTTAATAAAAATGTATGCCTAAATTTTCAATTAAAAATATGATTTCTTTATGAATGTCACGAAAACCTCTTACCCTTTCTTACTATTGTCATAAATAACAAAGGCTTCACGGTCTATTTGATAACTGGTAAATATATAATTAATAGTATATATAAATATATAAATATCACAGCCGCGGTAGTCACTTTCTACATTCCATTTTACTTGATTTAATTTATAAAAGCCAAATGTTTCAAAGACAAGATTAATTCCATACAACGCTTAGAGTGACACCACTGTAATTTATTTAGTCACGTCAACAAATATATACGTAATGTAAACTCTCACTAATACTTAGAAGATGACGAAACTAAGAAATCAGGTCAATGCTTTGATAATGGGAAGATTTTGTAATTTTTTTGCACTATTTACAGCTTACAGCAGAACGACCCCAGTGTTATTCTTAATGGCTTTCCCAAGACGTTCCCTATCTTCCATACAATTTTCGAAGACGAAGAAGAAGATGTTCGGTCGAGCACTATGAGTTTTAGTGGGTTTTACGGACCCGTAAATGGGTTTCCTCACAATAAATAACTAGGTACTAATTTCAATAACCTAAAATATGCGAAATGGTTGGCTGAATTTTAATATATAGGTACACCTGTACAGCTTATACTGACATAGGCCTCTGATGCAGTAGGCTGTGACGGTCACTCCATAAAATTATTTTAAATGAAATTAAATAAAGTTTCAATAAACACATAACTCACGTGAGATTTTTAATCTTTTACTATAAAAGTAATAAATATAAAAATATCAATGTTTTTTTAACTAATCGAATATTTTTATGACACGGTAATTGGCTTAAGCCCAATGATATCGCAAAAAGCGACTGTCAGCGACAAAAAATCAGCAAAAAAAGTAAATAAATATTGAAGATTTATATTCTCGTGAACAAAACTGTGCATTGCAGTAAATAGCGATTGTAAATTAAGAATAGATTTATGAGTGTTTGTTTTGGCCTGTGATTGTTCGATTGCTGTATGTGTTCTTTGGCGATGTGCGTTTCCGCCCGTCCACACAAGGCTTGGTCATTTTTGGGATTTTTTATACTATCACAGGTGCCTTTTAAAAAGTAGCCAAGTGCTAAAACAGGTTAAGGAACCACAATGTGATTTTTAAAGACCTATCTGTATACACCTGTATTGCTTATACTAGAATAGGCCGAACGAAGGGTATAAATGGGAAACCACCGCTGCAGTATCTAGGTATTCTGTGATGGTCACTGCAGATTTTTTAAAAATAATTTAACGTCAAAAATTTCTAAATTTTCAAGTAAACATAAAAAAATCAGAATACTAATATCTAAATAATTATTTGACCTGCTATCTTTATTTCCATGTATTTCAATATAAAATAATTCGTTCCTTCACACTTCGTATATAAAATAAGCTATCATCTAAAATAAATTAACTGTGAAACAATTGTTATTAAATAGCTGTCTACAACGGAATATATACAGAAAAAAATATTATTTATTTTTAATCAAGGTTGCCGAGTTGCTAAAATTTATGACAGTTCAGCGGAAATGAATATATTAAAAAAATGGAAAATAGCTTCACTTTTGTATAATAACGAAGAGGTGAGAATAATGTAAAAAATTATACATATAAAAAATAAGATTGTATATGCAGTTGTCGTTTCTATATATAGGTAATTGACTTAAAGAATATTCATCATTCATGAATACAAAAAAAAATGCATCCAAAATTCGGCGGAAAATGAGGAACAGAGTGTCTTAACACTAGGTTACCTACCCTGCCGTGTGCGGGATACAGCGTGAAGCAAAAAATAAATTTCATAAATACACATCTCATATACCTACTTTTATTAATAATGTGCAGCGATAATTTCTTTACAAATATGTAGATCACCTCCACCCACGCGTCTCATACAGTGTACTCATTCAGTCAAACATTATGTCGCATTTTTTAAAATAGCACTGTTTACTTCTAGTTAGGCGAGCTGACAGATAGACAGAGTGGATTCGGAACGTATACACGTCCAATACACGAAAATAGAAATACAGTTATGACAATAAATCAATAAAAAAAGTATAAAAAAAATTTTAAGTTAAACGGTTTTATATTGCAGATAAATGTACTAAAAGCTAAAAAATAATTTCATAGAAATTATGATTACTAAAATTTAATCGTGGGGCACGTCCAATATCTACAATTGAAAGACATAGCGTGAGACTTCACCCACCTAGTGGTAAGTAGCAAGTGTCCCCACGATTTTATTTTAGTAATCATAATTTCTATGAAATTATTTTTTAGCTTTTAGTACATTTATCTGCAATATAAAACCGTTTAACTTAAA
>JAKRZM010001329.1:430028-477274 GCA_036379175.1 Heliconius cydno galanthus
TTTCATGGTTTTCTAGAATTCACCCCCTAAGGGTGCAAATAAGGGATTAAAAGTTTGTATGGAAAAATCTTTAAATCGCCACCATTTCCATAAAATTTGAAATTTAGACTCTTAAAAATATTTCATTGAACACATGTTTCGTGGTTTCTTAGAATTCACCCCTAAATAAGTAAGCGAAGCTGCGCGCGTCCGCTAGTATCTAATAATTCGGCGGACATGGCGGCGTTAGGTTCCTAGGTTCCCTCTGCCTACCCTGATATGCGATATACAGCATGAAGCTGAATATCTTGAGATATTATGTTTGAGTGGCAAAACAAAACGGCCCGATTTTTCTAGTTACAAGTTAAAATAATTTATTCCCCCAAATTGAAATCGAAGCGATAGTCATCGCGTTTATAATCAGACGCGGCCGCTGCTCCACAGCGGCATCGATTAACATTTCACTAATGTTCATAATTATTAAGACTATTAGTTTTAAAAAGCTGACGTATACGGAAATGGGGAAGGTATTATAAGATTAGGAATTTAAGACATCGGTTATATAACGTGCGCATTGACAGACTTACAGTTATTTTTATATTTCTTAACGAAGCATATACGAGTAAACCAATTTTAGAATTGTATAATTGATGTTCTAATTTTTAAATGTCATAGAAATGTCAGCTTGTAATAAATTAAAAATAAATAAAATTATATTTTTTTTCACTGTTATATTTTTTTTCTTGCCCTAGGAAATACATTTAAATCAAAAGATTGTATAAACCGAAAGAACATTTAAAGAGATAAAGCATTTCATTCTCTAATTTTCATCATTTTTGGCTTTGACTTCCTAAAGTTGTCTTTTTTTTTTTAAACCAACAAAGTTTTAAAAAGTACGGTTGCATTATTATCTTCTTATTATATTCAAGAAACTATTTCAAACGCGTTATTAGTAAGAGCACTTCAAATTTTCTTAGGATAGTGTTCGAGGAGCTCGGTCACTGCTACCAGCTCCTCGCATCAGTGCCTAAGATTTGTCGATCACAAGGCTGGACAATCGCAAGGTGAATCCATAGAATGCTTAGAAGATTGTTCTTTTCACGATATTTTAAAAGGGATTTTTTTTAAATACATTTACGCATAAGTTTATTGTTTACGTCACTGATAAACTTATACTTCATTTCATTCCCACTTCCATTATAATAAGAAGCACTTGAATGAAAATCAAATACAAGATCCATTTAATCTTTCAATGTGTATCATTACTACGTCCGGCATTGAGAAACATCACATTCGTATTTTCGGTACATTCAAAACAATGTAAAAATTGTATACTGTGGGAAGAATTTTAATCTACGAATTTATTCATTCACTAGAATTTACTATTTATTTTGACAAACTTAAATAATCTTCTCAAATTACCATGATAAGGCAGTAACTCCCTTAATACTGGGTAGAACGGATGTATGTATCTATATCTCAATTATTTTACCGGTGCTTGCTACGACCTTGTGAGAGTTGGACTCGCAAACCGTGGCTTCCGTACCAATTTCAGGAAGAACTTAAGTTTGCGGGCACATTTTTTTATGAAATAACCTACAAATATTAGTTTGTAATCATTTTTTCTCAGATGCGGCAAATGAAGGAACCGTGAAGATGAAGAGAAAATGAAACCAATAACAGTTTGTGTTATGCCCAGCGCGTCTTAAATATATATAGGAACATACGTGGCCATGATAGCGTAATATCTCGTTATAAAGAATATTTACATACTTTTCGACCGATGTTATTTTAACATTGCCCTTCAGACACCATATTTGTAAATAGCGTGTTTGTTAGTGAAAAACGTAAGCAATGAATGGACCTGTTAAATGTTGTTTAGTAAACAATTCATTCTTTCAATGCAATTTCGGCTATTGTCGGACATTACTGACATATCAATGAAAGATTTTGTATCTTATCTTTTTTTTTATTAACACACAGCAGGCGTGCAAAGCAAAAGCAAGGAAATATTAAATATAGTTATAGTCATCTCCTCAAATGAGAATGGAACCCCACAAACTGTAGCGTTTAGAGTCACATGCTTGTGTCTTTTAAATTTTGGGGCATTACTCATTATTTAATTATAATTTGTTGGCAAAAGAGAGGACTCGATTGACACACGAAGGCCAACTAGACTTCCATAACAAACTGACGCGGTAATGAAGCGGCGCGTGTCCATCACAAGATCAAAAGCAATGATTCAAGTCCAGCTATAAATTTATTGTGATTAAATTTAATTTGAGAAATAAAGATTTGATTTACTTATGTATCTTTTTTTGTGTTTACTTAACCTATATATAATAAGACTGACTCTACCTTATGTATGTTTGTATAAATGGTAGGGGCGAAGCGCCAAACGCTACGATCTTCGGTCTTTGCATACCTCTTTCGCCTCCTCCACTGTTATACACGCCCTCTGGGGGTCCTCAAGCTTTTTACGTCACCTTCCTTTAGTATGATCAATACTGTGTTTTCGAAGGTCAACCGTAACAATAAAGCAAATAAAAATATTTTGATGATTTTGCAAGTCAAGTATTTTATTAAAATGACACAATGCCCTAATATATATTAAATAGAAAGGTATAACCTAGTATATATATTTATAGACATAAAGTAATAAATATCGCTTTTTGTAATTTTTTTAATCTAATAAGTGTGTGAAATCTTTACATGTTTAAGATAGCTTATATTACATGTAAAGATTTCACAGGAGCAATTTGAACTCATATCCACTCATGTTTCATAGGTATCTAAGGAACTACAACGATGTAATATTACACAGTAAATTCAAATAAAAAAAAATGAAATTATTCCATCAACCATCAATCCTTGACTTCGACCTTTGGCACAATCTAATGGAACGCGCCACGCCAAGCCCACTAGGCATGCCATTTACTTTGCATCTGTTTCAAAGCTATTATCGTTTCTTCGCAGTTTGCAATGTCTGTAAATATTAACATTGGTATTGCACTTTACCGGGCATTTAGCTATTACGAGGGCCGTGGGTTTGATTTATTTAATTAGAGAGATGCTATCAGAAAAAGGGATATCGTATATTAAATATATTAATATTTAGTAATTAGTGACATATTACAGAGCTTTTCGAGGTAATCGTGTCGAAGTGGAATAGTGTCTGACTTTTGTTAACGCGATGAAGAATCTAGGTTCGATCCCCGCACGGGGCAATTATTGTTTGCATTTCAACGCTCTGGCAAAATAAGACCCGGAGTTAAGTTACAACACGCAATGTTTCGAATTTGGGTCCAAAGTAGAGAAAGGATTGTAAGTGACATTAGTTTCTTTCCGTCTATTCTGCTGTGCGTGCAAAGCGTGAAGCTACTGTGCCATCTTACTTTGATATTGATCACTAAATTCATTGATACTAGACAATAACACTCGGTCAGAGCAAGACAAAAGAAATCAAATATTTTTAAATAAAACACCAAACTATAAAATGTGTTTCTTAGGAAAATATTAAACATCAAAGGCATTTAAAAATAATCCATTGTGTTAGTTTCAGTAATTCATGATATAACGACTTTGACATAAAAAAACAAAATATCATTCAATTTTATTATAACGCAAACGCAACGTTGTAGGTTCGATTGCTAATCATGAATTTCCCGGTATAGTAAGGCAGAGTGCAGCGTTGAGTTACGCCACTAAACACGCAAAAATTCTATTTATAGCCAACAGTGGAGAATGAAGTTGACATTGGGTTTTTTCTTCTACCGTGCTTTTTGCAGGATAAAGCGTGAAGGCAAAAAGTGTAGACGATCTATTCTGTGTGACTTCATACTTAGAATGCTGGCATATGAATATAAATATTTACAATTTCTCTGCTATTCTAAAATGTAAATATAAACTTTTCCACTACTCTGTCCGATTTTTTATATTTATTTATCAAAACGTCAGTTACACTAATATAAAAATAAAAACTTTTATTTTTTTTAAATAATTTTTGAATTTTACTAAAAAAATTACTAATTATTTTAAAACTGAGTTTCTAATTCGGTTAAAAAGTTTTATCTAAAATGTGTAAAAATCAAATATCTTAATGTTTAGAAATAATTTAGCAGTGCCTATCAGTGTTCAGAAATAGATATTTAGCGTTATTTTTACAATTATATTTCAAGACAATGTAAACTTTTGAACTACGAAACAAAGCTTTAACAATACCCAGTAAAACTTTATTTCTAATAAAAAAAGTAATTTACATTCTTGATTTATAAACGTATCCGAGTAATCACCGGTCTCATTACGCGCAATGTGTTGAGTTTTATGTTCCTCAATTATTACCAGAGACTGATCTCTCCTCGTGGGTGTTTTTTATTGTTACAGTAATTTTTGAAAAAAAATAGTGTTTTTTTGATTAATTTAAAAAAAATGGGGAGTAGTGTCATTGCTGTAAATATTTCATTTACGTTTCATTATTAGATATTTATTTACATATAGTTCACATTACAATACTAATTAAATTGAAATTTTGATTAAGAAAACTCCATTCTCTATTTTCCACCTGAATTCAAGTAATTGCATGTTGAGTAGCGGAATTCAAACCGCACTTAGTCACAAAAAATGCGAGAAAAGAGATCGAAAACGGAAATCTATACTTCTATACTAATATAATAAAGCGGAAGAGTTTGTTTGTTTGTTTGAACGCTAAGATCTCTGGATCTACTGGTTCGATTTACTTTGTTTTTGTTTTGTATGAAAGCTGCATTCTTCAGAAGTGCTATAGGCTATATAATATTACATTACACATATATACTAATAAATTAAAATACTTTCTAATTTGACATGCAATTTATTCTGCCATGTTAATAACAACCGTCGTCGCTACGCGACCGCGTTCGTTACCGCGTCATTTTGATATTCATCCTTAAGAAAATAAATATAATAGTCACTTTTAGCATTTCATCTAGATTGAAATTATATTTCTATAGAAATTATATTCTTATATTTCAAGCAGGCGTAGCCGCGTCCGGGTCCGCTAGTGTAAGTATATAATAGAAAAAGTTATTATCAATTTATATCATTTAAGACGATATGATGATATTGTAATCATCAAATTAATAATTAAATTAAGAAAATAAATCATAGCATTGAACTAGAAAAAAAAGTGTACGTGAAAAAGACGTATGGAAAATTTATCTGCGTTACCAAGTAATATAAACAATGGTGTGTGCTGGTTTCCTCAATCCGATCGGAATGGGCGATGATGGCAACACTAAACGTTTTTGCGGGCATTAAACTTGGCGCGGCCGGTCGTTACTTTATTGATACATGTTAATGAGATATTAAACATTTTTTTGTCGTAGATTTCTTTTTCAGGTTCACGCTTGTTCCTAGGGAGCCTAGCGTTGTAATCGTTATCTCGTTCCCCACTTTGCGTCCCATTGTCTATATTCTGCTTGATTAATAGTTGGACTTGACGCTAAAATTTGGCTACTGGAGAGATGAAATAAGAATAATTTTAATAATTAAAATTATTCCTTTTAGTGGGAATCGAGTTTATAAACATTTACAGTCCCACTGGGCCACATCAGCCTCATTTTATCTTAGATTTATTAGCTTCACGCTGTATTCTGCTGATTTAATAAAAATAGATAAATCGTATATGAAAGTCAAACAGTAGGTATAATAAAAATGTAGATACCGTATGAAAAAATATATTAACTCAACGAAATAATGTTAATAGTCCTGCTTTGCCTTTCTCGTAAAATACTTCACTCATAAGTTGATTTAATTCATCTCTTAAAATTATGAAAAATTAGATTTGTATTATTGCAGACACGTGCAAAAGTTAAAAAAATAAATATGTCAAGTCAGTAATCTGTTTGAGGAAGTATTTAATATTTTTATTTCTTCGCTCTGGTAACGAGGCAAAGCGCGGCGTTGAGGTCCGCCACTCAACGAAAATTTTTTAATACTAGTTCTCAGATTCCATCGGCCTATCATGCTATGTGCAGGTACTGAATGCAGCTAAATAATAAGAAAAACATTAATAAAAAACGTAACTTTAATTACTTACCTAATAACCATTTCCAATACATCTTCTCTTTCAAACACCTTGCAATACAAGTGCAATATCTTCAAGCAGCTGTACCGGAGACCAGTCCAGGTCAGTTCTGCTGATTTCAAGGCTTCGTCCCAGGGGCAGTTATCGTGTCTCGACAGGCAGAGCATGCCGTCGTGGGTTTCCGTTGGAGGCATTTATTCTTTGGTATTGAGTGTTTTTTTATGAACTTTGGTTTTTAATCAGTCTTTTATTTTAATGGTGATTCATGAAGAAATACAGCTTTGACTAGTTACGAAAGTTGTACGTTTTTGCCATATCTATTTGTAGATCTAATATCATGTAATTATAATATTAGCTTACTTTCTATTTGTGTTAGGGGTTTCAGTTTTAAATCGATAAAAAAATGTTGCGATGGATGTTTTTTAAGTTTAACGCACTATAAAAATCCTATAGCCATATTTTAAGAAGGAATTTTAAAGTTCCCTAACTGACGTACATACCTACTCATTATCTACATCACAGAAAATAACGAAAAACATTTGAAAGGTAAGAATTTCGCACAACCACACGAACCCGTATCAAAATTTTAGCTTTATTTACACCGAGTCGAGCTAATGTCTATATACGTTAAAAACACAAGTCTCGGGGTAATTGCTTGAACCTTCAAAGTATAGTTATTTATAATGAGTGGCATCAAAAAACTGACATTGATGATGACGGACAGGGTTGTAATTGTTTACAAAGTAAAAAAAAATGAAAATTACTATAGCTTCACGCTGTATCCCACAGCATGGTAGGCAGAGAGATCCTGGTATTGAGACACTCCGTTCTCACTCACTGCGTAATTTTAGAAATAGGAATAGGTTGACGCCGCGCTTTGTCTTGTTACCAGAGCAAGAAAATTAAAATGGCTTATTTCCCCGATTAAGAATCGAACTCACAACCGTCGCGTTTACTGCCAGGCGCCGCCGCCGTATCGCTAAGTCATGTTTTGTTAAATCTAGTTGGAATAACTATTAAAAAAATACACGTGAAATAAATTTTATATGACAACCCTAACGAATTTACCATGCCGATTTCATTAAATAACCAATTAAAGCTAAGTACGCTTCTGTAAACTTGTTACTATTCTTCTACTCGTATATTACCAATCAAGCGTATAAATATGTTTAAACATTAAATCAATATCTAATTATAAAGATAAATAGAAATATCAAAAGATTTTTCAATTTCGCGGTGTTACCGCATATCCTAGTGACCAAACACTTCACACTCCATAGAATTCGATATTTTGCGAGAGGAGTGATGCAACTCCACGTCACGCTTCCTCTTCGCGTTCTGCCAGACCAGAGATATACGAAAATAATTTATTCCCCTGGGTGATGATTCACAACTATGGTGTGCACAGTTGACGCTGGCCCACTGCGCCATGACCGTCTATATTGAAATGTGATATGCTTTATAGTTCTTCATAGCATTTAGTCACTACTAAATTGAAATTTCAAGGCACTACAACTAGGAACCCTTATAATTTTGCAATGACTAATCTACACCTGACAGTGACGCCAGCGTAGCGCGATTATCTGTGAACCTGTGCATGGTTCTGACTCAATGTGATATTTATAGGTTCAATTCCTACATAGGGGAATATTTAACACCTTTCGCAATTGTGTAAAACTAAAACCTACGAACGCGTTTATTCGTAAATTTGATTAATTTATCTTATTTTATTTCGAGTTATTATTGATAGTAACAGTGAAAAACAATTTGTCAAGACTAAAAATCTCGAAGAAACCCAGGAAACCTACGAACCTCGATTAGCTTAATAGACTTTAATAGCTCTTAATCAAACGCGAATACTAATAAAAGTATTAAAGCACATCATGCCTTTTAAGATGAAGCTGGCTGGATACGGCTAGTACCAAACGCAGTTGAGTCAGGAAGTTCCAATTTAAACAATTCACTGTTGACATCTATTGTTTCTGAACTATATTCGCCTTAGTGCGAAGTGAGATAAACAATTTAACATGTCTAAAGTAAATATAGCATATTATCATTTTCATAGATAAAATTGTATAATTTATGAGGTTTGAGATGAGTTCTTTTTTTCAGCTTCTAGAAGAAATGGAAATATACATTTCAATTAATGTTTAATTTCCTCGACTGGGAATCGAACCCATAACCTGGCGGGTCTCCAATCACAAGCTTGAGCTGCTCTGCCCTGCGCCTCGACTGGCCTCAATACATATATGCCTTGTACACATGTTTTATTTCAATTGTTGAAGTATTATTGTCCGTTCTCTTTATTGTAGTCTTTGTTTGTACTTTGTCTTAATTAGGATAGCGCAGCTTAATTTATCCGTATAGTACCATAACGAATTAACTTAAACTAGAACGAATTGATTAGACAAATTGAACAACAGTAATAAAAAATATGCACTGTGCATTGCACAATTATGTCAATTATGAGCTCACATAATGTGAATAAATTAAAAATATTGATTTCCTTAGCGTTTTGTTATAGAAAATGGTATTGACGCTCTAGCTTTGTTGTTTGTGACAGAATAAGCAGTCGTAGTTAGCTTGATTCCATGATGGCCATTCGAAAAAAAAATGTAAAAAAGGTCAAAATCATTCTTTACATTTCTTGGTCTAGTTAAACTAAAAACAACATTCCCCCATTCCCCGATGATAATAAAATCAAAGATTTTTTTTACTTTCTTTTAAGAATAGTTTATTTTACAATTTATTCGATGACACCACCTTAATTTGAAATAAAATTTTATGTCGCTATTATAAAAACGGAATAAAATATTTATTGAGTAATGACTCCTAAGAACCTATATACGTATAAATTATATAATATTCTCAACAATAACTGTCTATTTTATAGCATGACTCTAAATATATTTTTCTCATTTTAATTTAATATTTTTTAAAGTATGTATTTATCTTAGTTTATTAACCCTTTCTTACTTTTGTTATAATATAGGTTATTGTACGGATGTAGGTCATTTACAAACATTAGTAGATGCAGTGATGTAAGGTTTCTAGCATTAGGCACAGTAAAGAACCTTGAAGACGTCCATTGTTGTGAACTAACGACATGTAATCTTATTTAAAATGAAGATTTATTGAAAAGAAATATAATTATTAGAATAATGTGTAAACTTTTAATATATATTTTTTTTATTTTAGAAATTTCCTGTCAAAATAGTGTTAAATTAATACTTATAGATTTTTGGTTGCTGTTAAAAAGCACTGGTAACATCCTAATATACTTAATACTTATTGAACATTTTTTAATTTCAATTCATTTAAAGCGCGGCGTTGAGTTCAGCCACTCAACACGCAATGCATCCAAATTCAGCAGAAAGTGGGGAACGGACTGTCTTAATATGTATTAGGTTCCCTCTGCCTTCCCTGCTGTGTGCGGGATACAGCGTGAAGCTGATAAAGAATTTATCAAAGATTTACGTTTAGGAAATAGGTACTTTTATTATAACTTGAAAACTATGTATTAAAAAAATGGAAATGTCATAACAAAGATAAATAATACATAAGAAAATAAACCTAAAAACTTTAAGCAATGCGAAAATTATATGTTTACAATTTTTTTTTACTTTTACTTTATCATTAAATTAGATATGACCGTATTGAACCCTAAAGAGTAAACAAATTGGTAACAGTTCAATAACAAAGGATCATAAATAAAAACGTTTTCATTATCTTTTGATTCTTTTCTGTTTATTTATAATTAAATAGATTTTTGAACTTCTAAAAAATGTAAAAGATAAACAAATACAGTAAAATAAAAATTGTGGAATGTTAACATATTATAGAAATAATAAAAAAATCATTCGTTTACTACATTCTTTTTACGTTGAAACCATTGATCTTTAAAATTCAATAAGGTTTTTTTTTTCAATTTCTTATAGTAGAGTAGGCAAAAGAACATAGTGTTACAATTCACTTTCCGTTGGAAATCGAGAAATTTGCTGTTGAGTGGCGGAACGCCGCTCTTATTGTTGCTAAGACAGGGAAATAAAATTAATAAATTCATCGAGTAGGGATCTAAATCACAACTATCATCAAAACAGTCGGTTGATGATGACTCCAGTCATTATTATTCAAAGTGAGTGTAGTAGAAAAGGTCTTAGAGAAAGTAATTCATCAGTCGATAATCAAATAGTCCATTACATCGAATAAAATATTTATCAACGACCTTATAGCACCATGCCACACGTTAGCTATAAAGACGGAAAAGATATTTAATTAACTCGTGTTTATGGGCGCGCTGTGTATAAATATTAGAACAATCAGAGAATAAAGCTTTATGTCAGGGAGGGGTCGTGACTGATGCTTATGTGGTGGTGTGACATTTTTTATTGTATTATCTGTATTTCTTGTCATAAGTATGTTTAAGTTATTATACATATAGGTGTAGACGCTATTTTATATGTTTCTAAATTCTATCAATTATTTTAATGCAATATGACAATACAATATAATTCTATAATTTGCGTCGCTAGACATGATTACTTAACACAAGCTGTAAGAACATTAATCCATTATCCAAATTTTAGGAATATAATAAACATACTCGCAACACACAAACTTTTAGAAAATTTTCACAAAATGCTTCTACTTACGTGGCGTCACATTATTATGTTTAAGCTAAACTTATTAAAAAGTTAACTTGTTGTCAAACTGACACCGTGCCCTCGGGCGCGCCAAGAATAACGTCACTTTGACATGTCAAATTACTTTTCAGCTTATGATGTTTGACAGCACAATAGCTTTTTAAGACAATGCCTATATTAAATTTGTGAAAGCGAGCGATTTCCGACCAACATCGTTCGACGTAAGGTAACAAATGAGAACGCAACAATTTGTCTCGAGATAAAAACTGCAACTAATGCTTCTAAGAATATTTTAGTATTAAAATTTTAAATTGATCGTTAACAGTAAATGTGGTTGATCGTCTTTGAATAGATACATCAAATTATGTAACTAAAATTAGCCTATTACTTTTAGAAATAAAAAAAAACATGTGCATTAGATTTTAGATACTTAAATATAGAAAATATATCGGTAGCTTGACAAGTCTGATAAATTTAAAATAAGGCTTAGTTTTTATGTTGTCTATCAGTTGTTTCTTTTTAAATTAAAAGAGATTCCGGAGAAATAAAGGATGAGCAAAGAATAACTTTTTTAACCCAAAAACTACTGATAGAAAATTGTAAATATAAAATAAAGTAAATATATCTGGCAAATGCTTCATAACGGAATGTAAACAATTCCGTCACGTAACAATATCGTTAAAATAGCTTTTGTAATTAAATATCCCTAAAGGAGTCTTATCTTTTTTAGATTATATAGGTACATGCCTCGAGAATACAAGATGCCTACTTTAAAATGTATAGTTTTTTTTTAGCGTCACGCTGCATCCCGCACTACAGGGTAGGC
This sequence comes from Heliconius cydno galanthus, assembly GCA_036379175.1. NCBI lineage: Eukaryota > Metazoa > Arthropoda > Insecta > Lepidoptera > Nymphalidae > Heliconius > Heliconius cydno. The sequence goes on from JAKRZM010001329.1 coordinate 441,541, forward strand.
AGAGAGAATCTAGTGTTAAAACACTCCGTTTTTTTGATGACTTCATTAAATACCTCAACGTCAATATGCAATTCAAATGTTGTACTAACATTTGGAGCAGTGTTTCGGTCTGATCTATATAAAATTACAAAAATACGTATTGTAAGTACTGCAATTCCGTATTACCGGATAAAGTTACAAAAAAAAAAAAACTTATCTCTCTGTCACATATTATCATAAAGTTACCTGTCTCGCATGTCTTTGTAATGCAAAACTACGAGTTACGAGTATTACTCTAACGACATGTTTGTTCCTAATGCTACGTCAATATTTAGTTTTAAACCGTTTTGTTATAATTGGAAGAAGAATTATATGTTTCCAAGAACACAATTTAATTTATAAATAATACTTTGGCATGTAAATGTTCGTGCATGATTGAGATATTTAATAAATTTTATATTATAACTAGCCACCGCATACGGCTTCGCCCCTTTAGTCATATGATGATAATGAATTCTCGAGCTATGTCTGAACATAGGTGCAGTAATGTTATATAGCCTATGGTTTTCCTTGATAAGTGGGCCTAATATCTATATATTAAATTGTATCTATATATTAATATGTATATATTAAATTGTAAAAATATTTTTGCACTATTGCAAAAATATTTTTACAATTTGAACTAGTAGTTTGTGAGATAAGCGCGTTTAAGCAAACGAACGTAGTGTTTATAAAATGTATAAGTATATGTACATAGATACGATGAAGAAAAATTATTAAAATTAGAAGAAATTTAAGTATACTGTCACTTGCAATATCCGGAAATGGAATTGATTACCTTTTTGTAGAAAAAAAATAAGTTATAAGTCCGGAAGTTTTATAAAAAGACCTTTGTCGCGATCGTATTTAAGCATAAATTTATAATATTTAATTAATAAAAAAACACTGCATAATTTTCGATAGAAACTACACCTTAATTAAGATAAATATCGAATCATATAAATATTGAACCCTATAATTAAAACCTACTATACTTACTAATTATTTATACATTTTCTTATGTATAAATAAGTAATTAGTAGGTATATAATTGCAATCCTTGAGCTCATTCATATTTTTTTACTACACACTTCGGACTTATTCCGGTTCATAGAATTCATTACCTTTAAAAGGATGTGGCCTTAGACCGTATTTAAAAATAGATATTATTTTACGTTAAAACTGTCATAATCGACTGGAACAAAAAGCTAGTGTATATTTCTGATCCAGTAATAGCAAAAATATACGTTGAAACTGTTGATATACAATTGTTTACTTTTTTTTATTTATGTTAAGTACAGTACTTAAAGTAACCAATATGTAAGTAGGTATAATAAAATAGTTCTTATATTTAACGGTAAATCACTGTCATGGGACAATAATAGTTCGCTTTATATTGAGATAACTTTAAAAATTTATAGCAAAATAATGATAAGTTGCTAATATAAATACGATTTTGGTTTTAGCATTCGTCCAGAAAATACGTTAGGTTTGGAGCTAGTGTTGCCAGACTTTTCGTATTTCATGGGATTTTACGTAGGTACTTTCCGATTTTTAACTTTAGTGTCTCGCCAGGGCTAATTTTGTCATGATTGTTAGAGTTAATATTATTTCGTGTAAAAGCAATAAAAAAATAATTATAGCTGAGCAAAATTAAAATCAATAAATGACTGTTTTAGTTATTGTAAGTTTTTTTTTCAAATTATTTATTGAAATCTTAAAAAAAATAATATAATCTGGCAATCCTAGCCAGAACCCTAAGGATAAGTATATTCTTGAAAAATAAAAGCAAAAGCAATTGTATAAGATTTTATTACACATATGATAAGATAGATTGAGAGGCCAACGTGGCCCACGGGCACAAGGGTGTGACTGTAATGCGACGGTTGTAGGTTCGATCCCCATTTGAGGGATTGAATTATTCTTTATTAATATTTTCATTTCTTTGCTCTGGCACCAAACAGGCAATGCCTCGAGAAATTCGGCAGAAGGTTAGGCAGAAGGAACCTAGTGTTAAGACACTCCGTTCCTTCTGCCTAACCTGCCGTGTGCGAGATACAAAAGATATTACACAGCTCATATTTTGCTCTGGTTACTGTTTACTTATATCATTATCCTGATATAGGTACTACAGACGTGAGCCACTAAATCACTTTGATATTTATTTACTTGCAAGATTAGGTACTCTCAAAACGTCGTATAATTTAATTTTACTTTTACGATTCAAATATGTAACAAACACTGAGTCTTTGTTTGTTTCCTATTTAATAGAGGAAAATAAATATGTTGACGTTTCAGTTATCATGCATAATGTAGTCGTGGCCACAAATTGAATGAATTATACAAATTACTAAGAAACCGTTACGGTACATATACTTAGTGAATAAGAACAGAAATCAAAACAATAGTTGTAAACGAATGAATGTTGTTTTAAGAATTGACATTCTTTACGCATTCTTTACCAAAAGCAACGCGTCACCGTCTCCAGCATTTCAACATGACTCAGGGTCTAAACACAAATAAGTTAAAACTTAATAGGCATGAAAATTTCTGAAGACGCATAGGCAGGCATATTTTAACAAGAAATTAAATTAAAGCACTTAGTTTATTGTATTTCACGTAAATTTATCGTATCTAACTCGCTCGGGTAAAGTTTGCTTAAATAAGTTTTTTTTAATTACATTGTAATAAAGAACTGGTTGAAGTTACTTAAGTATATGCACAAAACCTAGGCTCCTTAACGTTGTTTTTATGACGATAGACTTTTTCTGATTTCACTTTTACGTCTCGAGAAAACGTATCTAATTACTATAAAATTAACTTTTTCTATTACAAATGACAATTATGAAGTGACTTACGCTTATGTTGCGTTTTTAAGTAAAGCAATGGCAAAAACTTACAAAGTTACTTAATGGAAATAATCCATTTTTCTTTCTATCAAAATTAAATACAAACCTTTACATGTTCACAGTCACATTACATATACAATTATTTTATTGATTTAATAAAAACTTAGGTGCAATTCCTTCATGTACACCATATTAATTAATATTTATTTAAATAAAGAAACACTAAAATCACAATAACATACAATCACTAACAAAACTAACTACTATCGAAAAGAAAAAAAAACAATTTGAATTTGACAGTTACGTTCCGTTCGTAAATCGCGACCGGCGAAGCGCTCCAGCGACGCGTTTGCGTTCCGGCTACCAAATGACAAATGCGCGTCAACGAGTTGTTCGTTTGTTTACCTCCAGTTTCGCTCGCTCAAGTTCAAGGAATGGAACGCAACAAACCAGTTCAATATGAACTCTGATTACGTATTTACGCGCGTATTATGTATTAACGCCGCCAGGTGATACGGATCTTTAAAACTGGTGGCCGCTAGTGGAAGTTATGATGTCATGTTAAATGTACTCGTGAATCGTGATAAGAGTAATCTAGTGATAGCAAATAGCACAACAATACTAAGAATATGTGTTGTCCTCGTTTCTGTTACTTCAAATATTTGGATTAGGTAGAAGTAAATATTTTTACTTTTATTGCATGTTGTAATTAAGATGTATAAGTCACTTTCTCGGTGCAGCTATGAAATGTTTTTATATGTTTACGTACGAGCTACAACATTTTTTATTATTTTCTATTAATTACTATATTAAAATATAATTAAAAGTAAATTATTGTAACTTGTAAAGTATTATATTTTATAATTATGTACTGGAAGTATATATCTTAGATGTTATAATATATCATTAAATAATACTTAGGTCATGCATTAAAAAATATTATAGCATTCCATGACTTTTAGGATTCCGTACCTGAAATGAAAAATACGAAACGATGTTGTTTGTTTGTCAGTCTGTATATTAAGATTCCATCTTTTTCCTAAAGATCAAAATCACATGCACTTTAACTATTTTTATATTATAGCCAAATTAAAGCTTTACATAAATTGTTGCCTGTGTGTTATTCTGTTTCTCTCTCTCTCTCTCTCAGACTCACATTGGACTATTCTTTTATTTAGTAACTTTGTGTATTAACGTTTTAACAAATTGTACGTAACTCTACAGGTACCTATATACCTATAGGTCGGTATATACACCGATAAAATATCTAAGTTTTAAATGTAAGAAATTTGTGTAGTAAATTCTAATCAAATCTATCATGTAAGTCTTATTAGTCCTTGTACCTACTGTTTTAATTTATATACAAGTACAAGGTTGTAATGTAATTGAATAGTCTATGTGTTTTATCAATAGCGGAAGTTTGCAAACGGCAGGCCTAGTTTTTTATCGTTATTTATTGGCAGAAATAAAAAGGAAATAACGAGGAAATTTGTTAAATTTATAATAATAAACTAAATGTACTATCATTTTGTTTTTCGATAATAAAAAAAGTTAATATTATGTTAAAAGATAAAAAGTTATTACTATATGTTAAAAAAATGTATTTATAAGTAATTTTACCATAATATAAAAGTTATCACGTACTAAAATTAGAGCGAACGCTATCTTATCGAACGTATCGTAACGAACGGAAAATAGATATCATCTATAGATTAAATAAGGGTATTCCTCGTTAATTAAAATACTAATAGGTATAAAAAATATTCCAATATTTTGTTCATTCTTTGAGATGCACTCTTTTTTATTACATAAAATTTGTATTTAATTTATTATGACTTCGCTGCCGTCTGTCACCAGGTTGTATCTCATGAACCGTGAGAGTTGAAATTTTTACAATTGATGTATTTCTGTTACCGCCACACAATAAATACTAAAAATCAAATAAAATAAATACTCAATGGGTAGCTCATACAACAATCGTACGGAACCCATTATGCATGAATCAACTCGCACTTGGCCGGTTTCTATAATTTCCTTAAAAGACATGACGCGTAGAGAAATTATTATATATTTATAACAGGCATATTTTAAACAGGCATTTAATTAAGATAAATAAAATTTGACCTTGGATTTACCGACTTAGCATGCATTGTCTTTCAATTGCTGAAAGTGCTGTACAAAATAGATTAGGTCAATAGATTCTGTTTGCCGTCGTGATATGTCTTATACAGTATACAAGAAAATACATGTTATTTTTTAAAATACAGTCTATGTAAAACGTTGATTTCTGCCACTCAATACCTACGTAATGTCTCGAAAATTATTGATTAAACGCATAATATGCATTTACATAAACGTTAAAGCAATAAGAGAGGCGTTTATTACTGTGATCGTAAATGTTATGACATTTTTTATATAACATCGTATATAGCAGCCAGCGAGGTGCTTAGATGGAACCTAGTGTTAACTGATAAGACACGCCGTTCCACACGTTCCCCACAATTTTCGAGGCATAGCGTGTTGAGTGGCAGAACTCAAGACCGTCCGCCACGCAGTCACGCAGTTTTGTTACCGGAGCAGGGAAATGAAAATAATTTATTCCCCCTAATTGGGGATCGAATCCACAACCATTACGGTGATGATCTCAGATGCCGTCTCACTGGACCGCAACGGCCCTAGTTTTAATTTGTTCAATATAATTTGTACTGCTATCTATAGTTAATAATTTTGAAGTAAACAAGTACTTCGAACGATTAAAGATTTCAGCCTATCTAGAACTCTCTATTATCACTTCATAAAACTTACTTCGAAGGCGGCACTAGTAAAATAATTTCGAATTAGTAAAGTAACTGGAGAGTTTATGAGGCCAGTCGTGGCTCAGGAGTTCAAGTGTACAACAAACGCGACAGGTTGTGATTTCGATTCCCACTAGAGGAAGTGAAATATTGAATATTTGCATTTCTTCGCTCTGGTAACGAGACAAAGCAAGGCGTTGAGTAACTCAAGTTATTATAATGTAAAAAATACATGCATATTTTTATAAGAGACATCTATGTTTTGATGATAAAACTTTAAAACCTCATAATTATATAAAACTTATAAATTTTGCTACTCTCTAATAGATGGCGTTGTTTACTTCAGTATTTTAAAAAGTTTTATTCTAAATTTCTAAGGTAATGATTTTAAACTTATTATTTAATTGTCTATAACTCTGCTTGAGGGTTGTAAATTCGAATCAATTATTATTTTGAATGTTTGTTAGTTTTCTTTTGTTGTAGTTCTTATCGAAAATGTAAAATGTATGAAAATAAAATTTACTTCAGATTAACTATAATAAATTGTTATTTCGTTTTGTTACAATTATACTTAAATAAATTTATGTTTATTTTACTACAAATGCATGCTATCATCAGTACAAAGTACATAATGTAAATAGAAATAGGTATGTAAACATTTGCACTAATTAAAGACTATGAAGAGGAAGTCGACGATAGATCCTTGCTTTCCTTAAATAGATAACGACAGCTAATGTTTTATTTATTTATTGTACTTATATTGACGTTCGATAATATCTCAAATAGTTATGTATTGTGTTGGTCATTCTTCTAACGCATCTTTAGTTTATACTATATTTTTTTCGGTTTCTCTCTTTGTTCAGTGCATATCTTCTACTAGAGAAAATCTAGTGCCAAGGCACTCCTTTAGCTAACAGAGTGCCTGGACACTAGATTTAAGTTAAGTAGCTACTTGCGCCTCCATTCGAGACATTGCACGTTGAATAGCGTAACTTAACGCCGCGCTCATAGTAGGTTGAGGAAATGTAAATAATTACATTTTTATTAAAAAATGCTTATAATTTTGTCATATAAATAATTTTTGGGGCACTATACGAGTATTTCTAACACTTCAGTATTACTTATAGTAGTAATCAAATGTTTTCATTAGTGGTATAAACATCAGCTGTGAAGCAAAACAATAGTTACTATTGAAACACAAAAGTCTGTTCAGTGATTCACAGTCTATCATACATATTTTTACTGGAAAATTAGTCATTCCCAGTAATAATATTTCAGTTATTTTATTAGTTTCTAAAATTATTATAAATATAATTAAATCACTTTTAACGAATTTTATTTCGTGATGTGATTTTATTTAGCTTGATAAATTTTGTATCACAGACCATATAAGTTTTAATATTTCTTTTACAACTTGCAATATGGAAGGAAGTACGTTTGTTTAGGTCATATCTTGCAAGCTACATTAGAAGCACTTCCTCTCATTCTACGGAATTGAAATTTTGCGTACATGTTCAGTTCTGATGACAATGTACGAATATGATAAGCATGATCAGTTCTGACACCCAGAACGCCTCATTCGACAGTTCTCCTCAACGATGGACAGCATAAATATGCAATTTTGTATATGCTTTCAACTATGACGCTATATCGAGTGAGTTTTTGCTCATTATATGATTTTTAGTGTAGACAATAAAAGCGTATTTTTAGTTTTTTAAACTATTAATTTATTATCAAATTAAATTTGTAATTAATGTATACCTCTCAATAATGTATATCTTGAAGCAAATTAGCGAGAGGACAGAGTATTTCTAGAGAGTTATTACCTCTTAATTGTCTATTCCTTAAAAAAAGATGCGCATTCTAGGTAATTTGTATGTGTAAACATGACAAATGTTTCGACTTTTAAGTTAGTTACTCTGACATACATATTTTACTTGCTAGTGATATTTATTTCAACGTATTTTATGACAGCATTTGAAGAAGTGACCTATAAAACATTGTTAGGTGTACTTAATTGAATGAATCCGGTTGTTATCAATGGTTTGAAGTAAATCGTTCATACGTAATGGGGACATCTGTTATATTATTATAATACGATTAATTTAGAGTAGGTTATTGGACATTTTTATATGTCGCAAATATTAGTTATTCAGTATAAAAATAGTTAAAATAGTTTTATATTACCTTTTAGCGAAATTAAATAAAATGTAAATTAAAACTATATGTATGAAGAGGTTGATGACAGTGGACGAAACATGCAGAGACCGTTTGGTTTGGTTCTCTTGTTCACTCGGTTGCCCTCTAAGAATAAGGCGTGAATATACAAAAATTAACAAGTGAATTTCAACAATACCAAAAGTATCAAAGTTCAGTATTAAATTACTAAAGCTGAAAGCTACTAATAAAAGCAAAAATAACCAAGACGTTATTTAATAAGTATAAATAATTAAGCTTCAAATGGTATGTAGTGTACCTACATATACATATTTATTTTTATCATAGTAAGTTGAGTATAACAGGCATCGTTGATTATTCATTATAGTACAAAGTGCATGAAACCACTCCAATAAAATGTAACACGATCTGTTCCAATAATAATAAGCGACGATATGGAGCTGAGTTGATTAAACAATTGAACATTATTTATGCAATTTAAAACTTTACAATTTATACAGAATTTGAACTGGCGCTTAGTATCAATTGTATACTTAATTGCCATAATGATTGAGGATATGACTTCCACTCAACATGCTGTATTTAGGTGGAAAATTAAGAAATATAGCCTTAAAAAATGTAAAGAAAATGATGAGGTCGACGCATTGAACAGTATATTTCTTCTATACTAAGAAGGAATGATTGTAGTTAAATTGTTTTAATTTCTTCGTCCTGGTAGACGAAGTACAAAGTAAATAGATCCATTTGTCCCTGCTTTAAGGGAAAAGGTGTGAAAACAATAAAAACGAAATCTTAGCTGATGGGTCATATTAAATTTTAAAATATTATTGTAATATAATAGGTAAGAAACTATTTTATATTTGAATAATTAAAACGTAGAACTTCTTGCCGGATTTTTTTTTCGGTCTTGAGGTTAATGCTGTTAGCCCTATTGGCTTTTACAGCGACACCGGGCGGGGAGGGAAGAGACTCTGTCCCTGAAGCTTCCGGATGTGGTGACAGCCATTTTGTAAGGATATTTTATTCTATAGAAATATATAATATATATTATGACTAAAGGTCTAACAATGATGATATATACATACGATGAATAATTAATTTACATCTCCTTCAATATGTAACATAAATTATACTTTAACATACTGTTAAAACGAAATTTTAATTTTTTTTCTTATTTAGGCACGGCGAGGGTTGATTTACTAAAAAAAACTAATGGCCAAAGATGCTGCTTATTGGATTTGCTTCATTTTTTTATAATAAATAAATAAAAATAATTAGAGCGCCTTAGACGGTAATCAGAAGGCGTGGTGAAATTCTGCTACGTACTAATTTTTAACCGACTTCAAAACGGAGGAAGGTGTCAAATCGATTGCACGTATTTTATATGAAATAGCACTCTTAAAACGAAGGCCTCTTCGTTTAGCAAGTGTTTTGTGATAACGATGTAAAACGGTTTTTCATATATTTATTTATACAAGATATTCCTCTTGACAGATGTGATATATATAGTATATACAGTGTGTTTGTGTTAAGTGACGTATAGTAATCAAGACATATTAAAAGTTAAATAATAATATTAATAATTTATTGCTTTATATTTTTCATTGTTATATTCTTTTATTGTTTCTGAAGAAGCTTGAAGTCTCTTGTAGATATTTTTACTAGCACGTCATAGTTGTAAATAAAAAATGTAAATAAGGAAACATTTTGTATTGGAAATATATATTTTTCTTGATCTGATTCAAAATGTTTCGCGTTAACTTTTAATATTAAACAGAAAAATATTTTAAAATAAACTAAAAGTATATTTCATATAATTATTTAATATATTCATATACAAGTTATAAAATAAATAATATGTAAAACATCTTTCTGAAGGTCTATAACATTGTAAGCGGTCACGGCACTTGGTTACAAAATAAGTGCTTCTTTATAATGTAATTTTTATCACAAATATTTTATTCAATATATACATTAAGACACCCTCGTGGGACTCGTTTAGCGATAGCTACGAAGTCTATTCCTAGAAAACGGAATGTTTTGCCTGAAGGATGTCTTTCCTACCTCCCAAAAACCTCGATGGTTTACGTACAGCAAGAAAACGTTCCTGCTTGCTTGTTAATATTAGAAGCTGTTGGCTTCAAATTAGTCAGATAGGTCAGATAGGAGTGCCACTTTTAATAAAAATTTATATATTTGTTTGGATATATATCTAAAAGAAAAAATATAAACCTTTGACCAATAAAATAACGTAATCGTCTATTTAAATATTTATATAAAGATCATCAAGATAAAAAATATTAGATTTATATAAGAAAAGTACTTTACAATATGTATCATTTTAACATGATTTTCATATCGTTTTGTATATCTAACATTTTAAAAAAAAAAATAGATAGAAGAAGGTTGAAAATATCGTGATGATCTCCTTAACATTAATATTTCGTATATGATACGTACATTGTCTGCAAAATTTTATATTTTTCACATAATTAACGCCTCGTAAACTCTTTTATGCCGACACCGAGCGCTTCGTAATTTCAGTATTGTAAACAAAGGCAATTGTAATATTTCGAAAATGTATGTATTGTATTTTGATAGTTTTATGACTTTAAATTTTATTTTAATGATTCATGATATCTATTAATCTATTTTTGTATTTCTTACGTTTATATAGAGCTAGGAACTGTTTCTTTATTTATGTGTAAAAAAAGAAAATACATTTTTCTTTTTTTACACACTTTCGCATTTGAACTCGAGCCTTTTTGCCTATGAGATTAATATCCAAGGGCGTCGGGTGTCGTATTTTTAAAACAATTTGTTTCTTATTTTATATAAAATACATAATCTTTATTATTTAAATCTAAAATTAATTACCTTATTAAAAAGGTACGTACATACATACACAAGATTATCATATAAATACTGTTTAGACATGCACTTCGTCATTATTACATTAGGTACGTTTAAAATTTTATATAATTTAAAACCAGTTTTATTATGCAAATTGTTTTATTAATATACATTTTAAACGTGTGGCTTAAAGATCTACTCTGAGTCTAGTAATATTTATATAACTTTTATATTATCTGCAGATTTAGTTACTTTTTATATAACTATAAAATAAAATTAGACAAATTATAGGGCACATATTCCAGCAGAGCTTATTTATAGGAAATTCAACACAGATTTTTCTTCAAATTCTTCTCTAATTTCTTCAAAAATACACATAATCAAGAGATTATCACGTTCACATTTTACACATTACACACTTGAGCAAATCGCAGTCTTACAAAAACACATAATATAGTAAAAAAACAACACAGTACGTTCATCTCGCCTCCATAGCTTTGGCGCAAGTTTGACAATTGACATGTGACCGAAAATTGTTGTTGCTATTTTTACGTCGGACCGCATGGTTCCTCTCTCTCGAAGGAAACTTTTGTATTTTCCTATCACCAATATCTTCTTTATCCGCCTTGATTACGCGGCGATATATTTCCGCCCATTCCAATTGTTTCAGCGATAAGCACATTGTGATAGTACTTATGACAATAATTATGTGTGAGCAGACGACTGTTCGCCGCCGACACGCGTATGACAATGACGATGTAAATGTAAACTAAGTAATGCGCCTGCGACCTCTTGATCAAGGTTATTATTAGAAACGGTTACAGAAGGTTGTCGATTTGCTGATTTATATAAATATTTATATTTAATTTGATATCATATCTAGACTGTATGTGCACACTGTACGTACGTATTTCTTCCTCATTCGCCATTAAATTCAGTGATAAAAGATAAAAGTTACAGATTATACTTACAAAATATATATTTGTGTCGTCTTACAATAAAAAAATGGTGAAATTTTCATTTTTGTAATAAAACTATAATAAAAATTGTAACATTTTATATAAGACTAGCGGACCCGGACGCGGCTACGCCTGCTTGAAATATAAGGATATAATTTCTATAGAAATATAACTTCAATCTAGATGAAATGCTAAAAGTCACTATTATATTTATTTTCATAAGGATGAATATCAAAATGACGCGGTAACGAACGCGGTCGCGTGGCGGACGGTTGTTATTAACATGGCAGAATAAATTGCATGTCAAATTAGAAAGTATTTTAATTTATTAGTATATATGTGTAATGTAATGTTATATAGCCTATAGCACTTCTGAAGAATGCAGCTTTCATACAAAACAAAAACAAAGTAAATCGATCCAGTAGATCCAGAGATCTTAGCGTTCAAACAAACAAACAAACAAACAAACAAACAAACTCTTCCGCTTTATTATATTAGTATAGAAAATTACTAGATACATAATTGCATATTACTTATTATGAACCTAACCGTTTCCCGCCATTTTTCTTTTGACATTATCTTACTTTCATTTTAAAAAAAGGGAATAAAAAAGCAATCATTATATTTTTAAGTAACATATGACTATTTACGTGAAAATAGAATTCTTTAAAAACAAAAGATAAGTTATCAGTGACCCGGATGGAGACCCTACGCTCGATAACGCCTATTAGTGCGTATGTTTGCTCGCTTAGTTTGTAGATTGTAGCGCTTGTTAACCTAATGATACTACCCATTACGTGCAATTGTAATTTGTATGTAAATAATGTTTTGTTTGGTTCCCGCTTAGGTAGGGAACCTAATGTTAAAACACTACAATTTGAAACGTTGCGAGTCAGAATGTGCGGGCGGAAAATAATGCTGCGCTTTATGAATACTCTAGTTTAACATCAGAGTATTCATAACATTTTTTTTTTAGTTTTATTTTATTTTTACACGCTGTATCCTGCTCATAGTAGGCTAGGCGGGGGAAACGTAAACATCTAATTTTAAGACATTGAGACACTGACGTATCCCACTTTTTTTACCTGAATAATATATTTTTTTACCTAACCCTGGATTGAACCTACAAACATTGTGTTAATAATCGAACCCCCAATTGGCTAGCTTAATATATTTTGTTTATATGACAACATTTAAAATACAATTCAATTTAATCAAAACAACATTATTTCAAATCGCACATATCAATCCTCATATTAATAGTTGTTATTGTCTTCCACAACAAAGACACGACGGAATGTTATTTTTATAGCGTGACTCACCTCCAAGGGTGTGAAATGAAGCCGGGACAAAGCTCGGGACAGTTGTCACACGGCCTGCCTTCTGACACCTCCTTTATCCGGACGCCCTGTTAACAAAAATACAATGAGAATGGCGTCATTTGGTAAATTGCTAATATATTAGGGACCCTTCGTGCTCAGTGGAGCAGTATCTGATTGTAAATGCGATGGTTGTGGTTTTGATCCCATTCGGAGGAATAAATAAATTTAAATTCCCCGCTCTGGTACAAAGAGCGGCGTTAAGTACTGCCAGTTAAAACGCAATGTCTCGAATTTGGGGATAATGCTGTGAACAGTATTAAAATATAAATCACTATGACAAAGAAGTATACGATAAATCCATGTAAGGTTAAAAAAAGTAAATAAAAAATTTCGACTTGGTTGGTTTCGTTGCATGTTTTGATGCTTAAATTAATTATTTAACCAAAATATTGTTATAATAAATCATACATATATATATAAATCGTGTTTCATATTTTCATTGTGAGTAGGGCAGTACCTATAGAATATTTACCAAGTGATTAAAAAGGCCTGATATTACATTATTAATTTGTATTATTATACACGTAATTGTTGCGATTATAGCTTAAATTATAAAGTTACATAGATTTTTTCACATCTAAGGAAGATTTTTTTATACATTTTTTTATAAATTACCTTAGAATAATAGAAAAAAAATACAAAACGATACAAAATAAGAATTTACATTTTAACGACACAAAGCCGAAGAGTTTTATGATATTCATAAACATATTAAATTTTTAGTACCTATACCTGTTGTAAGTATATAATATTCATCTTTGTTATACAAATTATATTAGTTGAATGAAAAATAAGGTAAAGAAGACATGAATAAAGTTACCAATAATTTATTAAGTGCATCTATGGTGCTCATTCCCCCAAATTTCTCTGTAATTTCCCAAATCATATCATCCTTATCATCTTTCGTGTCGTCATTTGAATCACAATCGCTGTAGCTGTCTGATGTGTCACTGTCCCTTCGGTTGCCAAACAACTTAAATATGCCTTTCTTTTCAATCCACGATTCATTTACACTGTCCTTAAAACTATTAATTTTCTTATTTTTCTTATGTATTTTAAAAGGCACTTGCTTTAGTCTTGGTTGTATAGGATTTCTTTTGTGTGAAATAGTTGATTTCTTGTAGTGTAATTCGTAATCTTCTTCAGAAACTCCACAGTGATATAATAGAAAATCTTTCCTTATTTGTTCTTGACCTTCTACATCTCGCCAGTAGGTTTCTTTCTGGCGTACCCCCAAATAATAATCCAAGTCCCGTTCCCCTAAATAATAGTCATCATCATCATCTTCCTCATTATGATCCTCAGTTTCCTCATTATTTTCACAATCTTTCACTATTCTATCTAATAAGTTATATTTCCTTGCATTCGATTTTCTTAAGAAGTTAGCAGTGTTAGAAGATAAAAATTTTGTTGTCTTTCTATACACGGTCGCAACGGATTCACGTCTACGTTTCAAATTATACATTATTTTTAGAGTTTGAAATGATACAATTTTTTTAATAAACTTCAATACATCAAACTTCCAATGCATTGCCAAACATTTTAATTATTTTTAAAACCAAGTATTTTATGTTTTTCAACTAAAGTAAAATTACAGGAAGTTTAAATAGGTGTATTTGAAAAAACAACAGGAACTAAAAATATTTTTTATATAGCCTTGTTTTTTTATCTTCAAGAACACAAATAGGCGTGAACAATAGGGTAGTTTCACGCAACAGTGACCACGGGGAACTAGTTCACGTTTTTACTGATGTCCATTGCGGGGATAACGATTGACGTGATAATGGTCACCTGTGGGCGTGCGAGGTTTTCACTGACTAGCCTACAGAGATCCCCAATCAGATGGTGATTCTACAGTAGTTATTACTAATACAGCTACAAAGTGGGTCTAAGTAAATTGGCCGATGTCATGGTATACGTAGCGAGGGTGTGGACTCTTTACGATCATGCAAACAACAGCTAAATGTGTCCATAGTAAATGAGTCGGCAAATCGCGACACCCTCGGACGAAATTGCTTGTTAAATCCCCTCGTTAGCAGTTTTGTCTCAAGGTCGTTGACTTTATGTCTAAGAATAAATTTACTGTTACGCCTCAACTCGAAAACAATGAAGAGTTATTTAACTATTTTTTTATTAATAGCAGATAATATAAAGTTTAAAATTATGTAAAAGAGCTGCCATCTAAAATGTGATACTGGTACTAAATTTAAATTGAAAAAATATTTAATATACTAAATAATGTACAGCGCCATCTATGGGCGAGTGGCGGTAATAACAATTTATCCGCACTTTGATATAAACCTTTGAACTTACGAAGACTTAGCAAATATTTTCCAATATTGAAACGGAAATTAGAAAATGAAAATAAAATTCTATTATTATTACATATAAAAATAGATTTAAGCATTTTGATATTTTGCATATGGTAGTATAAAGAAAATTATATTGAAAACATGCGCACACAATGGGGATACTATATTTAAATTAAAGTTCCTTTGTTTCTTTTTAGATTCACGTTTTATATTTATAGCAGGATAGGTTGATTTCTTACTGTCAAGACACTCCGTTCTACGTTTTCCGTCTAAATTTGAGACGTCACAGGAAATCCAAAAAAGTCAATCAAATCGAATCCACGTCTATTGTGAATAATATCGGATGCTGTTCTATTGAACCGTGATGGCCTCTGTCAAAATATAGGGTTTTTGCTTGTTCAGGAATAGAAATTTATCAGAAAGCAAAATTTATATAGTTTTCACGATGTACCTCTCCTACATATCTTTAGGCAGAGGGGACTTAGTATTGAGACACTCCGTTCCCCTCTTTCGAGACATTAAATATTGAGTGGTGAAACTCAACGTCATGCAAATCTACAAAATCTATATAGAGAGTACAAAACCAAAAATAAAGTTATATAAAACTTTCATATCCGTAAAAGCTTTATTAAGATAAAAAAAGAAACATTTATTCGATGCTCTAGGCACTTTACGTAAAAATCCTTTAAGTGGTCACGTAATAAATTGCATATCAAATAGATTTACATCTTTTATCCTATTTTCAATAAAGCCTAAGATATTGTGTTGTCGCGTCGTCTATTTTTAACTACACTTTTAGCCTGTTACTTCTATAATGGAATATACTTCTATTATATATTAAGATATTTTGTATGTGTCTCACAGTAAAAGCCCTGGTATTTTTTAGCTTCCCGCATGTAGTAGAGTTGGCAGGGGAACCTAGTGTTAACCTATCACCATATTACAAGCTTTAAAAAATAAATTGTAAATAGACAGACAGATTATATAATGATATTATAATTATAAAATAAATATATAAGTCTGTCAATCGATAACAAATTCGCAGTTAAGCTACAACCTTGAAACTAAACCTAATAACAAAAGTTTAAACTAAATTGCCTTTATTATGTTAAGATGTCTCAAATAATGATATCATATAAAACAAAATAATGTAGGTACGTGTTTAAGTAAACAATGAGCAATAGTGAGGGTCGCTTCGCTTCATACTCATTATAACATATGTTATTTCCATTCATTACGCTTTTACAAACAAAATTACTCATGACATTTGTGTAACTCGATTATTTATTACATTTCAAGTTATGAGAGGAAGCGTTTAGTTTTAAGATAGATTTGGATTAGGATAAAGTTATTAATTATATACACAAAATAAATCATACAAGAAAAAATAATAAAATATTCACACTCAATAACACTTTTGTAGTAATATAACTAGTTTGCAAAGGCAGCCTTATCGCTATTAGTGTATTTTTTTTTCAGATAAATATCTACAAAAAATCAACATATTTCGTTTTGGTACCGTACTTCGTGATTAATTGAAAATCTAATATGTATTATATAACTGTCATGGTGCAGTGGAGAGCTTATTATTGTAATCACGTGTAATATAGTGAAGCTGTAGTGAGTTCGATTCACACTTGGGAAAGTGAGTTATACCAAGCCTCACTCGCGTTTCAAAAAAATTGAGCGGAAAGTGGGAAAAGTGTTTTAACACTAAGTTCCCTCTGTTTGCCTTGCTATGGGAGAAAAAATTTTAAGCTAAAAAAATATAGTAAATATCGAAGATCGCTCAAATAATAATACTGAATTTAAAAAAAAACGGCTACAACTACATTTAATCGAAAACGATGTAAACCTATATGTAAAATTAGTTAACGGACGAAGCATCATAATGACATATCAATCGCATAAAATTGAATCAGAAAATTCATCAATTTGACGGTATATTGGTATTCCCTTTTGTTATCATGTGTGCTGGCTGAAATCGGAAAATAGAGGTGTTTTTAGAGGGTATATAGACAGATATAGATATAGCAGAATAGGTAGGGAGAAACTAGTGTTAGGTCACTTCGTTCCTCACTTTCCGCCCAATTTCCCAAATTCTCAACTCAACGCCGTGCTTTGTCTTGTTACCAGAACGAGGAAATTAAAGCCTTGATTTGCCACTAAGCCAGCCTGCGTCCTGAGGTACGCCAGGAGTCACTACTGCGTTCATTAAAATTAAATATTATTTATTTTATATCTGTAACAGTGTTTATTTGTGTTATCTTGAACGAATAGTATTATTTTAACGAAACAATTGCAAGCGATAGTTATGTAGATGGTATATGATTGGTCGATCGTAGCTCGTTATCGGTTCATCGATTTCAAAGACTTAGTAGATACTATTATGAAGTACTCTTCTGCCTTCTGCTATTATAAAATAATAAAAAAATAATATTTCTTATAATAAATAACAGAAAGTGCTTGATATCGACTGAACAAAATGTTTATGAAAAAATAAACTAAAGTTATCTGATTTTTTTAAACTTGAATAAAAATATTTGACAGTCCTGCATATGGCAGAGTTGGGAACATGAAGACATAGTGTTAACACACTCCGTTTACCATTAAGATACCTCTGTTCCCCACTTTCCACGAATTCTTGAAGCCTTGTGTGTTCAGTGACAGAACTCACCGCCACTTGTGTGTTCAGTGACAGAGCTCACCGCCACTCACTCGCCGCGCCTTGCCTCTTTACCAGAGCGAGGAAATGAAAATGTTAAATATTTCATTACACCGTGTGGGAATCGAACCCATAATTGACGCGTTTACAGTCGCACGCTTGTGCCCGTGCGCCAAGACGACTTCTATTTGTATAATATTATACCTATTATTTAATTTTTCTCTATTTTCCCACACATTGAGTAGCGGAACGTATCACATTTTGTCTCATCAGATAGAAATGAGAAATCAAAATAATTTTAACATAATCATTATTCAAGATCGAACCCATAACCATCTCAATTACAGTCAGTCACTATGGCGCAATTAATTTTATAATGACAGTATACAATCGACTTTTTAATTATCATGTGTTTTCTTGCATATAGCAGAATAGGCATAGGGAACTTTGTATCTTTGTTTCTTTTTAAAACTCTGCTCCATACATCCTGGAAATTTTTCATGGTAATTTTTTTTAATGGGCGAACATCACATTTCTTTCTCAACTCGATCGGGAAAAAACGATCAAATATAATAATTCCCCTAAATGGTATTCGAATCGACAATCATCACGTTTACATAGAAAACACTGTCTCTACACCACGAGTTCTTTTTATATAATATGTATATGCAATACATAGTATAATCATATAATATATTTATCAAAATAACGTAACGCTTATAAAATTAGTCGTGTCCCTCACACGGTATCCCTGTAGATTGGTTTTTTAAGGTCATTAATTACTCGCATCCAATATTGCCGGTCACCCAATATTCGGTAGCGAGCTGTGCCTACTATGACATCAGGTTATAATTTGCGTTATATGAAACTGTTATTAACTATAAGTGATTAGTATTAATTTACACCGTAGTTAAACATCGTATGACTGTTAACGCGACGGTTATGGGTTCGATACCTACTCGAAGGAATGAAAATATAAATTTAAATAAATGTTTAATTTCTTCGAGTGGCAATCGAACCCATGAGCAGTTGCGTTTACAGTCCCACGCTTGTGCCCTCCGCCACGATTGGCCTAAAAGAAAAAGTTAATTTAAAATATGCCTTTAAAATTTGATTACGTAATAAAAATAATTTAATAAAAAATAGTTAATAGGCAACGACGTAGGCACCGTAGGTGTCATAAATAGTTATTGGCCTTTTAAGCTGATTGATCTGTTGAAGAAATGAGTGTGTATAATATATGAATGTCTCTATCGAGCGTAAAATCTATACTTCTATACTAATGTTATAAAACAGAAAAGTTTGTATGGTTGAACGCCTTGAAATTATGAATAAATATTATAATAAACAACCAACTTTGTATTCTTTAAATAACTCGAGCAGCAAAATCATAGAGTGGCAAAACCACTAGAAAAGATAATTATTTATTAATTAAATACTCATTTACGATATATGATACAAAATGTTCACAACATTTTCAGTATTAAACGAGGAAATTTTTATTTAATATTTCAGGTGCAACAAATTTTACGTCGAGCAAGAGCTTCATCAGAAATGCTGAAGTGCAGATGCACTTTCATATACTAATCCAATTAGAAGGTAAGTGGTTGCATAGATTATATAATATATTAGTTATATATTTTTAATAACTGTATAAAAATATATACAGGGTGTCCCAGGAGCCAACGATAAAACGAAACCAGGTGATAGACCAAGTCGTGACAGTTATGAGAAAAATATAAAAAAAAATCTTTGTCATGTATTTTTCATATTATATTGATTTTAAAAAATATCGCAAAAACCGACACCCTGTGATGGTTTTTCAAGTCCCAGGACTACAAATATTACTCTTTGTTCATTTTTTTTTCTGTAATGTAATCATGAGTAACCCTTCTGTGAATTACAGTTTAAGATTTAAACATACCTGCATCAGTTTTCAATAAAATGTGGTGTTTTTGCCAAACATTAAATTCAAAATATTTAGTACACCCAACTTTAACCGACTGTACTATAAAAAAAATGTACTACACTGTTTTTGCAAGTAACTTTAAAAGTTGGCGCATTTAATCTGGATTCCGAAATGGTACGACACTTGCTGGATTACTTCTTTGTTGAAGAGAGAAAAATCGAAATACACGATAATCGGGATGACGTTCAGCTTTTTGGTATCTTTTCCGATACATTCTAGCTGCAGCATTTGCGTTACATAACCATTCTCCATGAATGAAATGCATATTGGCAATGTGTCAAAGACCGAGTATATGGCCTGCGAGACCCCGGACTCGAGCACTGTCCTTATAAGTCCTGGGTCATCCCCTAAGTTGGAAAAGTTCAGGTACCTTGGATCCGTCATGCACGAGTCTGGAGTCATCGATCACGATCTCTATAAGACGGATAAGAGTTTGGAAAGTATCCTGCGATCACAGACCACACCAGTGACCTCCCTAAACTAAACACTTAGCCCAGGCAACGCTTATCCGACTTAGGGGCTGGCCCAGGAATTATAAGAACAGTGCTCGAATCCGGGCTCTCGCAGGCCATATACTCGGTCTATGACACGTTGCCAATATGCATTTCATTCATGGAGAATGGTTATGTAACGCAAATGCTGCAGCTAGAATGTATCGGAAAAGATACCAAAAAGCTGAACGTCATCCCGATTATCGTGTATTTCGATTTTTCTCTCTTCAACAAAGAAGTAATCCAGCAAGTGTCGTACCATTTCGGAATCCAGATTAAATGCGCCAACTTTTAAAGTTACTTGCAAAAACAGTGTAGTACATTTTTTTTATAGTACAGTCGGTTAAAGTTGGGTGTAGTAAATATTTTGAATTTAATGTTTGGCAAAAACACCACATTTTATTGAAAACTGATGCAGGTATGTTTAAATCTTAAACTGTAATTCACAGAAGGGTTACTCATGATTACATTACAGAAAAAAAAATGAACAAAGAGTAATATTTGTAGTCCTGGGACTTGAAAAACCATCACAGGGTGTCGGTTTTTGCGATATTTTTTAAAATCAATATAATATGAAAAATACATGACAAAGATTTTTTTTTATATTTTTCTCATAACTGTCACGACTTAGTCTATCACCTGGTTTCGTTTTATCGTTGGCTCCTGGGACACCCTGTATATTTTTAATAATTAAATTCGTACTTATGTATATTGTGCCTTTTTCCACATAGACTAGAGAGAATCTAGTTAAGATTTAACAATTCGTAATTCATCCAATTTCAAATCATTACCTGGCAGAAACCTGGGAACCTAGTGTTAGGAACCTAGTGCTACGATTTCTATAAATATAAAATAACATATACATAGAAACCGTATATATATTCGTATTCTATATTATGTTAAACTTAACGCTAACTTAATATTATTCAATGCCAAACTCTAAGGGGCACATTTGTCAGCCAGTGAAAACTAGCAGCGAAGTCTGTGTATGAAAATTTAATCATTTCATTATCCAAACTGCGAATTGGTTTAAAATGAATAATTAATATTGGCTTTTTGGCGTCAAATGGAGACCGCGGGGAATAACCTATGTTATTTATTTAAACGATTATTTAATATAATGCATTATTATGTTCATTTAGATAAAATATATGTATAGGTATATACTATAAGGATTATTTTCAACTTTGGCTTTATTTTGCACATTGTTTATTTTTAATCAACAAATATACTTAGAAAGTTATCCGTAAATGTTACTTATTTTAATGTGATGAAAAATTAGCCTCGCCTTTTGTTAATTAATTAAGCTTTTTTGTCACGCTACACCGCATGACCCGTTCGGGGCGTGACCGAGAATTATAGAATTACTAATTAAGTCAAATATTTGTATGAAAAATCATCCGGCGTAGTGGGACAGTGTTCAAGTGTAAACATGATGGTTGCATATTCAATCTCGTCTCGTAGTAGGCAGTTGCAGCATTGACCCATATTTTATCATTTAACTAAATAGTTCATACTTAATTTATTAGAGTAAATACGTTTTTTCTATATATTCGTTTTATTATTTAGATAAAGAAAATGAAAACAAACGAAAAAAAACACACAAGTTCTTATCGCTAATCAGTGATTTCTTCCATTGTTAATGTGGTTTTCGGTTGATCTTCTCTTTTGACTCTGTAAGATATGGAAGATGGGTAAAAATATTAAAAACAAAAACTACTGTTAAATTTCACAATTAATAATTATATATTTTATGTATAATTAGAAAACTACGATGCTTTTCAATCTAACTTAAAAATCCAAAGCTTTTTAGCCAAAACATTTTTTTTTTAAAGCCAAACATTTTTGCTAATAGTTTAATCTATATTTAAAAAGATACAAAATTGGCAAGGAGGCGCTTGGACGGTTTCCAAAAGAAGCAGGTTCAAGTTCCGAAAAGGTCGGAATTTCGTGTGGAATTTTAATACCTACATAATTGTTTATTATTAAGCTGAAGTGTAAGTTTGAAAATACAGTACATGTACATTTTGCAATAAATAAAAGAACGTTTATTTGTGTAAGTATTTGTAACATTATTCTTATAAATATTAAGCTTCTTGCGATAAAATTTTGCTCCATAAAGATGTAAACCTGTAAGGACATTTAATTTTCAAAAAAACCGGATAAGTGCGAGTCGACCACTGAGATTTCCGTACGTCAACGAAAAGTACAACTTATAAAAGTTAAGCTATCATATCGCTGCTGTGGAACAGCGCCTGACTACAAACACGGTGGTTTGATCTCCACCGTTGAATTATTTTTATTTCATCGCTCTGATAAGACTTAGCGTGGCGTTAAGTTCCGCAACTCAAATACATAACGTCTCGAATAAGGTGGAAAATGGAGAACGGAACGTCAATCAAATATCCTGTTACTTCTAGAATAAAACATGACGCCAAATAAGAAAGTATACAATTTGTAAAATTATTGTTCCAGATTTGACAGTCCAGTTTATTCCAAGGTAAGTTTTATTAATATTATACTTTTTTAAAATGTCATACGGTCAAGCGAGGCCAAGGTGTGCCAGTCATATATTATAAATGACAGTAATTATTAATAATATAGAAAATAGCTGATCCTGTAAATAAGGTAAACTAGAAACAGTATGCTAATTTACGTTATTACTTCAGACACTTATTATTTAATTTAATAGTATTTTAATAATCTTATTTGAAGTAGATACTTGGTTTCGTATAGTAAGTAAATGAACGTCAACAAAATTCTTTTACTTATACGTATCTACGAGTATATAAAGAAAATATAAATAAAATATATTTTTTTGTTGAATGATATAAAGAAAAACTTCAAATTTTTAAATTACATCCTATTCTTACCAATATTAACTTAACCAATATTATCTTAACAATATTTGTTCAACTTTCGCTCAAAAACTACTGAACTGTAGTTTTGTCTTGATACCATAGCTAGGAAATGAAGAGGTTTATTCTTTAAAAAATATTAAAATATTTATGTAATCTATTTGCAATTTGAATAAACTAAAACAACTATATTCAAAATATTCTTATTTTGTTTTAAAATACGGAAATGTGTCACTAACGATTAGAGAAAGCTTAAAAGCTGTTCTACTTCTACAACGTGAAATTTGTGACAAAAATAGACGAAAACATATTGTTGAATTTTGTTCTTCTGGATTTTTAACTTTTAAGTTTTATGTTAGAAACTTAATTAATTAAAGTCTGGCACATTGGAAACTGTTTGACTTATTTTACTGAATTTGCAATTTATATTTTTACGATTTTAAGTGCAATTTATAAGTGATATTTTTTTAGCTTCATGCTATATCTCGCATATGTTGCAGGGATACAACGTGAAGCAAAAAAATCAAATGTGAACGCAGTACCTCTAATTTTCTAAGCATTGCGTGTTGAATGGCGGAACTTAACGCTGCACCCACAACCATCACGCTACGTTTACAATCAGAAGCTGACCCACTGCGCCTCAACGATCTATATTAATAAAACTACTCAAATCCATTAAAATTAAATGTGGAAAACTAAAAGCGTTTATATTTTTTAAAAGAAAAATCAGTTTCAGCGCGTTCTCCTATTACAAGCGATATAACAAAAAGAGAAAGTTTTCTAAAATGTCACGGTCGCATGGCACGCCGTTCGAACACTTTGATATCGAATATAGTGTTTTGTTCGTTAATTGCTATAAATATAGTATTACATCATTAAAAACTCTTGACACTGTGATGGCTTAGCGTTAGTGATATCAAAGTCAAATAATTAAAAATATACTTAACCGCTTGGTTTAAAGTTTGGAACACTTTAGAATTAATGTAATCAGGGTGCAATTTTTATTCGTTATATTAATAGTAAATTTTATTTTACATATTTTATTAATATTTTGCCTGGGAAATAAGATTTTTCTTATGTCTATTTATTGCCACGTATGGCAATATCCATTATTGTTATTTCCTTTTCGCTTGTTAGTTGGGGGGGTTGGGGAGCTTGTTAGTTAAACAATACTGGTTATGTACCATTCGTAAGAGGTAGCGTTTATTAAAATTTTACTTAGTATTTACTCTACATCGCATTTGTCGATAATTTACAAAGGTAATTTCTATTTATTCCACTTTTTTCCACGATTGCATTTCATGCAAAGTTTATATTAGCCAAAAAAAAACAAACCAATATTATATTAAGTTTAGAATCTTAATACCACCAAAATCCCAATAATATGATAATTATATCCCTAACGAATCCTTAATAGCATTTAATTCTTCCATTAATGAGTTCGATACGCGCCTGGTAATGCACGATAAGCTGTATAAATGGTCGTAAAGTAGCTATTGTTAAAACCTTTTCAAAAACGGATTGGATCTAAAATAAATATTGTATTTTGTAATAAATGTAACTTCACATAAATTTGTTGAATATTTTGATTTTAAAAAAATGGCAAGTGCGGCGGTGTCGCCACAGAATATTCGAATGCAATAAATCTAAAGAAGTCACCTTTTGGGTTCATTTAATTTTCTTAAATTGTTAATTTTAATCTTCTTAAAAGCAGAGTAAGCAGATGGATTGTAAAAGTGACAGGTTCGATTCTTCCCCGAGGACATGAAATATTTATGATTTTCATTTCTTGGCTCTGGCACGAAGTACAGGGCGGCGTTGAGTTTCGCCACTTAACACGGAATGCCTCCAGAATTCGGTAGAAAGTGGGCAACGGAAATGTCTTAACGCTATGTTTCCGGATTCTCTCTGTCTACCCTGCTATGTGCGGTATACAGTATGCAGCTGATAAAAAGAAGAATCTTCAATCATTGACTTTAGCTATAAATTTTACATTAATTTTCATAGTTATAAAACAGTTCTTGTATGAAATTTATGTAGTCCAGGTAAGAAAATCTCAAGTTTGCTTTTGTTAACAAAGTTGGTTTGTTGTCCAACATGATTTCCATTTTAGTAAAACTATAAGAAAAATGTTATCTCTTTTCATTTTTATATTTTAAGTTTGTTTTAAGTAGCTTATTATATAGCTTTGGATAATGCTAGAATAATTGCTTTTTCATAGTATCACTAACTACATACGTGCATATCTAAGATATTTATTTAGTTAGCTTTATGAAATGATTAGTAAGATATTATAATGCTAAAAGAGTAGAGGATTTACAATTATTTTAACATTTTTAAATAATTGTTCCATTCTTAGGAAAGAGAAACTATTTCGTTTAAAAAACGCGTAACAATTAAAACGTATGGCTTAGTGGTCACAATACTTGGACGGTTCATATCCGGCTACGTAATGCGTAAAGCGCAACGTTGAAATAGACAACTCAACAAGTAGTATCATAAAAACTGGGCGGAGAGTGGAGAACGAAGTATCTTAACATGAGGTTTCCCTCTGCTTATGCGGGATGCAGCGAGGAACTAATATAATAGTTGAACTTTAAGCTTATAATAAACCCTTATGTCATATTGTGCTTCTAATTATACTAACTAAAATGCTAGTTCTAGACTATAAGTCTTAAGATAATGCAAGTTAAGCTTCATCTACTTAGTGTGTGGAGAATAGCGTTTATATGGGCTTATTATGGTAGGACCCGAACTCCTTTCATTTTTATCAATGTTTCGTATGCCTCGTCTATTAGTTATAAAAAGAGCATATTAGAATTTTTGAAGTATTTTTTTTTATTTGGTCAGGTTAAAGACAGAGAGTGAGATAGAGAGTGGAGATGAGTGTTGGGCAGCCGCAATGATCTTCTCTTCCATGGAATGCTAGTTTAGCCTCATATTGAGAAGATTTTACAACTTCACGTCATTTAAAATAAAAAAATACAAATTTCCATTTTTGGTCTAAGAAAAAGTAAGTTCTATGTTTGTAGTTTGTTTTCAGGACACGGTTCCATTTTTCGCCCAAATTTAAAAGAATGTGCCATTATAAGTAGCGGAAATTAACTCCACTCTTTGTTACGCTCTATGAACATTCAATATGTCAGAATAGGGTTTTTAAAATGGACTCGAAATTTCTATTCCTACCAAAAGATCCTACCAAATTACCATTATAACTTTTCGTTTAAGTATGGAAGAAGCAATTTATTGCTAAAATGGTGTAAATTGTGGTTGAAAATTTTTTTTCTTTACGTGAGCCACATACGTTTTAGAGAAACTTTGTAATTTCAAAATAGTATATAAGACTAAGAATAGTACTCGTATATATATATGACTGTCAGTCAATTAAATGAATAATCATGTAATTCAAGCGGGCGAAGCCGCAGGCGGACCGCTAGTGCTTTAATACAACATCAATAAAGGTGTTAACAAACTAACGCCATACAATCTTGGTATAACACATCATGATGTCATTTGCAATGCAAATACTAGTTAGTGAAAGGTGTACGACAATCGTCTTAGTCACTCATTGCAGGCTTCAGGGGATATCAAATGTCGAGGTGGCGAAAAATTTTGTAGTTTTTTTTTATTAAAATTAAATTTTAATTGCGTATCGAGTGGTCAAACTTAACGCTGCTTATTATCTAAAATAAAATTACCCCGATTGAACCCATAACTTTCGCTTTTACAGTGAAACACTGTCCAAATGCACCGCGATGGCCACAATTATGAAAATATTGTTAATGCTGCTTTATTAAAATACAAATTTTAACACCTTTACATTGCAGTGCAGGTATAAAAAAAAATTGTTCTCCAATTTCGGTCCTCTTTATAATTCTATGCTTTTAATAACGTAGCTGAACTGAATTCCAGGTTTTGTTTTAACAGAGAGAGGAAACGAAAATGACCCTATAAAATAATCATTGACTGAAGAGAGCTCGCAATCATCTCGTTTAAGACTGTGAGTTCGATACTCATTCGGAGAAACAAAAAAATATTATTTTCCCATTTTGACAAAAAGACGCGGTGTTGAGTTCCGCCACTCAAAACTTAAGCGAGCGGATATCAGAGAGCAGAGTGTCTTGATATTAGGCTCTCTCTAGCCCCCTTACTATATTCGACGTAATCGGTGTTGTATGCATTTCTATATTTTAGAAGCCTGCCTACTTGTCGTTCACTTTAGTTTTACTTCTAGTTTTTATTCCACAGAAATAAAGTCGATTTTAGAAGGAGACAAGACTTATGTTAATAACGTCCATTTTATCGCTTCTATGTTTATTCAAACGTTCACTCAAGTAGCCTGTTTAAACGAATATTACTCTAGTTACATAAAATTAGAAATGAATTCGAAACAACCTCTTAATACAATGAAATCTTTGAAATGTTATTTATAAATGAATATAATAAATAATAATAATAATTCCTGCATTGCAGTGAGGGTAGGCAGCGGTGACCAGGTGTTAAAACACCCCGTTTTTCTCTCTCCG
This sequence comes from Heliconius cydno galanthus, assembly GCA_036379175.1. NCBI lineage: Eukaryota > Metazoa > Arthropoda > Insecta > Lepidoptera > Nymphalidae > Heliconius > Heliconius cydno. The sequence goes on from JAKRZM010001329.1 coordinate 469,396, forward strand.
TATCCATTATCTAATCTTAATTTTTGATGCATTAAGGAGCATGTGGCGTAACTCAACGCAGTTTTAGGAGCGGAGAAATGTAGAGAAAGACATTAGGCTTTTTATTAGGCAGAATTAGAGGCTGTCACATTGTACTACAACACTCATTACTTTTTTATAATAAAAAAAACGAAGTATGGTGAGGAATATAAATAAATTTAATATTCATAATGAAATATAACGCAATTGATGAAATATAAAGGCTCTTTTGAGTAATTAAATGGTTTTTGTTGAATAAAATTATCTAACCATTTAACGAAGCCCATTTAGAGAAATTTTTATTCATTTAAAAAAAATACGTAGTAGTTGCGCAATTATATTTTTAATTTTAAAGGCAAATTTAAATTTTAATCATAATTTTAGTCATAAGACCGGGTTATCTCTGCCTACAGCCTGTGGGATACAGAGTGAAGCAAAAATAAATTGAAAAAATACGATTTAAAACGTTTTATTATAGAATAATGCGTGGGGTAAATTTCTATATAAAAGCTGGTTGCTTGCTTTTAAAATATTTCTTTTCTTTTCTTAATGAAGGGACGTTCTCAACAAACTATTTACAAAGATTCTATTTGTAATATATATTTTGAAAAAAAGCTTTGTTTTAAGAAAATATACTATATTATATACTAAATTATATAATATATATTAAAACTTTTTTTTTAAATTGTTGTATCCCGTACACAACTGGGTAGGGAGACAGAGCCTCTGAACCTATTTTTACGATATTCCGTTTCCATTAAGACACTGTCGCACCCCATTTTCAGACGAATTCTGGAGACATTGCGTGCTCATCTAAAGTCTAGGTTCCCTCTGTTTACCCCGATATGTGAGAAAGGCGGAAACTAAAAAAATAATATTTTTATTGTTTTGTTTTTTGGTTTTCGCTCATAAAATAAATGGAGTGGAATGGAAAAAAAAATGGAATGTATGTATTAACTTACTCTGCTGTATGCTGAATACATGAAAATATTAATTTTAACTATAGATTTTTTTAAAGGAACTAGTAGGTATAGAACATAAATTTAATATGTGAAAAAAACTAAAGTTAAATCCTTTGAACACTTTAGGCGTTTAACCGGTTTACGAGTGCTTTTTAGTGTTACTTGAAGCTTTAGTGTTTGGCCTCGAAGCAATCTACTCAGGTTGCAAGCTTACACAGTCGTTAACTTTTTTTTCTTCTTATATATCTTTTTGTCAAATACTTATTTGACACGAAAAGTGAGGTAACGTCATGGATTTATGGCAGGTTGCAAAATAAAATGATTACCATTAGCAAAATGTTAATTATTAACTAAAATAAAATTTAAAATAAAACATTTAAGCTATACATATAAAAAACGATATAAAAATAATAAACAATAAAGGTACAAGCAATTTTTTTTAGCGTTACGCCGTTTCCTGCATTTAGCAGGGTAGGCAGAGGGAGCCTAGAGTCGAACTCTGAAGGCATTGCATGTCGAGTGACGGAACTCAACGCCGCGATTTGCCTCAACACCAGAGCGAAGAAATTAAAATATTAAATAACTAACTTTCTCGAGTGGGAATCGAACCCACAACATGTCGCGGTTACAGTCACACGCTTGCACCCCTGCGTTATGGCTGGCCTCAAACAAACAATCTTATTCCAAATTATTTTATTGAAATCTACACAAATCTAGTCTCTATTAAGAAAATACAACCTAAAAAAGCACTTTAAGGCGACCTATAGTTATAAAGTGACAAGTAGTTATAACAAAAGGCTCGCTTCCCATATGGCGGACGTTCAACGTGTTAATGAGTACCTAGGCTACTTTGGCTCGATCAATATATAGTGCTTAATAAAAATATATGATTTGAAGAATATGGAACTCTTTGCGGACCTCCATTTTCTCTCTAGTATGACATATATATGTAGTATATGTTGGTTGGAATAATTATGCTTTTTAGTATTTGTTGTTATAAGGGAAACAGAAATATATCATTTGTGAATATTACAACTATCTAACTATCAAAGTTCATGAGATGCACTTTGGTGACAGACGGACAGACAGCGAATCTTAGTAATAGGCTTCCGTTTAACTTTTTTAGTACGAAACCCTAAATATTAACCAAATTTAGAATCTCGTACCAAAACAGTTGACTTTGACATTGACATTGTATAAAATAAACGGTCACGTGGACCATGTATTGATGTAGTGAGTATATAGGTACAATAGGCAAGCGTACCTACTTGTATACTCTAGTTGCTACACTGAGAAGGTTTAAGCTTTTTAGGTCAAAAGCACTCTACATGTTTTATTCCTGGTTGCCTCTTCGCTGTTTTGTGCTAAGTTAATAATATTTTTGAAATTATATATTTTAAAAAATATATATTGCATTAATATATTGACAGAAGTATCCCACAAGCTAGTGATAAAATACTCCGTTCTCTACTTTTCGTCTGGATTGATTTAATTCAACGTAATCAGTTAGCCAAATACCAATCGCGCTTTTATGTCGTAAGTTTTCAATGTATCCTAGTAGCGTAGCATTCCATAAATCAAATTTGGAGATCAATTTATAAATTCCACAGCTTCCCAGTTAGGTAACCATTTCACGGTACACGTTAAAGGCCGTTTAGAGAGATAAGGAACAAGTACTAGCTAGATAGGCTGTAAGTAGGTTCACTTAGGTCGTACACCCACTAATAGCCGGTCGAACGGCCTCTTATAGGGTTGGCAACTCGTTTCTCATATTACACGGCTATTGTTTTCAGGAAAGTTATAGTTTTATAATATTTCAAAGATAATTATGAATAATTTTTAGGTAATTTTTAAATATTTTTTCATGCCAAAAATCTCGAAAAGTTATCTTTATCCAAAATACCATTATTTATCAGCATTATGATTTTTTGCATAGTGATATTTTTTTCGCTAATTAATAATATATTTTCTTGTTTTCAAATTCGGCAACAGGGTCGTAAGTACCGCTAGATATGGTATCGTTGCATCTTTGTTCTATACAATGAAATAAAAAAAACTACGACGTATGGAAACGCGTGTCTAACGTAGGGCTTCAAATGAAAGACAGGCAGATTTGTACAGTAGGATCATTGTCTGCGTTTTCCTTTTATTTCTTACATGAGACGTTAACACCGAAAGATCGAATAATCTAGAGTATATTTTTTACAATTAAATTAAAATAAAATAACTATTATCTATTTACAATAGATTTCTATACATTTCTATACATGATGAACGGCGGAACTTAACGCCGTTTTTTCTTAATGTAAATAAAATAATCAGTGTTGGTTGCACTACTTAGAGAACACCTTTAGCTATAGTTATTGTATCATAAGTTTTATTTATTTAATAACATTTGAGAACCCTACAATGAGTCGCCTCGCCAAATAAGGCTCACGGAAAAGTATTGTTCGACAACATTCCTTAAGCGGACCCACCTCGAATTACGTTACCTTCGCTCATACCTATATAACAATATTTCTATCATAATATTATTTTTTAAATCCTCCTGTGACACATATATACTTACTAGCGGCCCGCCCGCGGCTTCGCCTGCGTAAACTACGTTATTATTCATTTCTGTCTCCATGAGTTGCAAAATTTGAGACTCCTAGCTCATACAAACTTTCAACCCCAAAAACAACCCCTTAGAAGTCGAATATTGCAAATTTCCGTCTTAGCAAACACCTACGTCCTATAAGTAACTCCTATGCAAAATTTCAGATTCCTAGCACACGTAGTTTCTGATATTTGGTGATGAGTGAGTGACCTTTCGATTTTATATATATAATATAGATAGATTTGTAACGTAATGAAGATATATGTAAATAATTAGTTCACAGTGTTGGATAAGAAATACATAATTTTATTATTTTTACTATGAGAGCCTTGAATTTTGAAGCTATATCATGTGAGTTGAAAGCTGTGAAAGCTTATTAATAAGATTATTTATAAATTTTATATAAGCAGGAAGATACTGCGTCAGCTAATTTCGTTAAAGCTCGCTAGACATATAGCTAGGTAGTTCTCATCCGCAATGTTCAGGCCTACATTTGCGAAATGATTAGTAATTATCTTAAAAAAAAATCGAATTAAATCAGCTTCACGCTATTCCGCACACAGCAGGGTAGGCAGAGGAAACCAAGTGTTCAGATTCCGTTCCGCACTTTCCGTTGAATTTTTCGAAGCATCACGTGTTAAGTGCCAGAGCGAAGAAATGAAAATATGAATAAATAATTATTAATTCTCTCGAGTGGGGATCGAATCCACAACTGTCGCGTTACAGCCACACTCTTTTACCACTGCCGCAGCCAGCAAAAAAATTAAGTAATTATCTTAAAAGTAGAGGGGAAGAAATTCAATTAATTGCTATAGATAAACTATCTCTTCCTCACTATTTCTATTTGCTATCATATTTCGGCTATCCGACAAGAATTTCAGTCATCCGTTATTTTGAGCATGTCATAGTTTGTTCACGTCACAGTTTCCTTTTTAATTAAGCAAATATTTTTCACAAGCAGAAAATTTATTACTATACTGATATTATAAAGCTGAAGAATTCATTTAAATGTATAACGCGTTAATCTCAGAAACTTCTTTTCGAATAGAGAAAATAATAAATATAAAAATAAAAAAGAGAATTTTGGGTTGAGTAGTCAGAGTTAGTTACCTCGGGTTATTAGTGTATATCATTTGTCGTACAAAACTCTTACTTATTTTCAAGTTACTACGTGAGCAAAGCCATATATGAGAGCTAGTTATTATAAAAAACTACGTGTTAGACATTAATTGTTGACACAAAACTTTTTACCGAAAAATTTTGTGTCAACAATTGATTTTAAAGCCAATAAGCAAATTCATTAATATTTATGTATACGACTTATAAGGTATTGGTTTTTACACTGTATACATTAATGTAAAAAACTTTTTATACATCAATGTCTGTATAAGATCTCTGTGTGAGGCATTTGTGACAGTTGCGGGTTTGATTTTCACTCTGGGTAATGAAATTTTTGAAATTTTTATTTCCTCGCTTTGGTAACGAGACAAAAGGTATTTATTACTAGGCCTCAGTAATAATAACTCGAGATTATATTTATTTTTTGCTAATATATATGTATTTAAAGCAATTTGAACATAATTTCAACTTACTATAAAAAAAAAATAAACTTTTTTTAGGTTCATGCTGTATCCCTTTTAAATATATTTATACTAAGAAAAATCAGTAGCGTGAGAATTGTAGAGATTGTCAGAGCAAATATTAGTACACCGCACACGTTCGTAAAACATTACGCCATGACCACAATTCAGATACGTAGGTATATGCGTGTACATATGTGCCTCTTTTATTACACTGTTAATGTTATTTACGGATACATTATTAATATTTTATATATCTATGGTAGTTGATGCCATTTCTTCTTTAATTGTTGTATAAAAATAATTGTTTAATTTTCTTCTATCAAAGTCCGAATAAAACTCTTATAAAATCTTAAACTATAACTTACTTATAAAAGCCAGTCTTGGCGATGGACACAAGCGTGCGACGGTAAGCGCGACAACTTGTGAGTTCGATTCCCTCCCGAGAAAATAAAATATTTAATACTAGCGGCCCTCCCGCGGCATCGCCCGCTGAACTCTAGGTTCCAAGGTTCCCAGGTTCCCTCTGCCTATGAGGTGCTTAGTATATTCTTTTCGAGGCATTGAGTATTGAGTGGCGAAACTCAACACCACGAAACCAGAGCGAGGTAATGAGAATATTACTTATTTCATTCTCCCGAGTGGGAATCGAATCTACAACTGTCGCGTCCCCGAAAATAACTAATTCTTAATTATTTGTATTTAAATGTATTTGTATTTTTTAATTTAAACGTTACACTACGGTGCAACTGTCTGCCACAAAGAATCGCGCATATCAACATTGTGAGAATTTAAAATAGAGTAGGCACTAGACAGACAGATTTGCCGTTTTTTTTATTATTACAACGTGTTTCGCCTGAGTCGTCGTAACGATCATTATATACCTCATTATTACCATTATTACCATAAAAAGCTAATATTTTCGCTGAGAGCATTAGAGGTGGTTTTTATAAATGAAGTTATTAACCTCGCTTTGGATACTTATTCGCTTTGCTTTGCAAAATTTAAATGGGGCGTTTTAATTTGATAATTCAAAACTGATTGCTGGATGTTTGTATGGATGTTTGGTTTTTTTTTAAGAATTCAAAATATATATATATTTTTTAAATAAATACACAGAAGTCGGGAGACTAGACTTAGACTTAATGTATAGAATGACGAAACCCATCGTGTCGCTTTGTTTGATTACAGCTGAAACCAATTTAAATAAAAAATCCACGAGTAAAGATCGGACAACCACCTAAGTCTAAGCGCTTTTTTCAACAATATTTATTAACCAGGCTTGGGTACCCAAAGTTTGGATGTCTTTCGTGCGAGTGGAAGAACGTTTTGGTTTCGTTCGACAATATAAAAACGAGTGTTTTTCAACTATTATTTATCTATTATTTTTTAGTTTCATTTCTTATAAAACCGCATTTTTATTATTATATTTTGTTTTTTTTTAAATGGTGGGGAATCCGACTTGCATTTGATTGGTTGTCATCCTTTATAAGTATGTATTGTGTATAATTCGACGTATCAAAGTCGTTCAAAATTACTTTCAAAGCATATATACATACATACAACCGAAGCTAATAAAAAGTAAAGCTGCAAAACAAAAACAGCGTTTGTAATGTTATGTAAGTATCATTGAAACCATGCCCTCTATAGCTTCAATGTGGAGGTCGAAATAAAAAAGTATTGAAACCAAATGTGCCCCGAGCGCAACAAATAAAATAAGAAAAAAATATGTCATACATTCGCTTTGGGAACCTTAAAACGAGTCGATATCGAAATGTGTCATGTTCCAAAACTTAGAGTACCTACCGAAAATCCAAAGGTTTTTATTCACTTTTATTATCAGTACATACTTACATATACATTTTTAATACAGTATTTCTATGTAAAGATGTATTCTGTAATAATGTAAAAATTAAATTTTCTTGAATTTATTTCGTGCCTAAGTAAAAAGAGTAAAGACCAGTCAGTAGAGGCCACCGAAGTGCGATGGCACAGCACAGCGTTGGACTATGAACCTCAATGACTAGGCAGTTTGAGTTTCACTAAGGACCAAAAGTGGATAACGGTTGTCCTGACAGTTGACACTATGTTTTCTCCACCTACACTGCTTTACGAGATAAAACGTAAAAAAAATCACACATTCCTCTCTTTCGATGAAGAAGGAACGCAGTTTAAAACAATATACTTATAAAGTAAAAAGTAAATAGTACATCCAGTAAATTTTTTTTAATTTTTTTCTTAATATTGCTGCATATATTTTTTATTATTAGGATTTTAGCTTCTATAGAAATAAACTGTAGGTACCTACTTGATAAACGTAAAATTCATACCTATTGATTTAGAACACATCAATTTTCTAATTATATGTTTTTAAAAAACTTCTAAAATGCACAATGCTAATTCCTAAGTTTATTTTTAACTTTGAAATGATGAAATTTAATTACTTTAACTGCACTTTACGGTAACGAATTAAGTAACTAAGTTAAACGTTAATGGTTATTGCCGAGTAAACTAGCTCTCGAGGGCATCTAAACTATTTGAGAGAAAATGAAAACTGTATCCGAGACTTTCATAGCTAATTTTTAATTAACACTGCAATAACTTATATTTAAAATAAATAAATGAAGTATGGAAATGCACATTATTATCCTATCCTATATCTTATAAAACAAAGTCGCTTTTCGTGTCTGTCTGTTGTTTCTAACTCTTCTTCTTCTAAA
>JAKRZM010001329.1:487835-501503 GCA_036379175.1 Heliconius cydno galanthus
ACAGTAAATTTAATTTTTAATTGTTAATTAGCAACATATTCACTCCATGTTTTATGTATAAGTGGAAACTTTATTGGCAGTTGGAATATGGATATGTATTATACTAAAAAGTACTGTAAAATGCTGTTTGTTTCCCAACTTAAAATAAATAAAAAAAAAAAAATAAACTAAACTAAAGAAAGCTATAAATATGGATTATTGTATAACAATAATAAATTTAGACTATCTTCTCGTACTAGCAACATTTTGAGAGTCAGGCAGAGTTAGAATTGTCCACTTAAGAATCTTGCATGCCCATTTGCAAATTTAAGCACGGTCACATTATACCTAACTAGAGCGTGAAAACGGCTGTATTTTGGATATAAATATACGTTGTGGGGTTAAACTTGAACCCTTAAACATTGTACAGTTAAAATGTAGTAATTTATTATTAGAGAGAGAGAGAGAGAATCTGGTATTTGAGTGTCCTAGATACTCCATTCCCATTATGAGATTTCCGTTCCCCACTTTCACTCAAATTCTTTTGGTTGTGTGTGATGAGTGGAGCAACTCAACGCCGCACCTCGTTACCAGAGCAAACAATAGATAATATTAATAATTTTATTTGAGAAAATGCGAATAACCGTCGCGTTAAAAGTGGCACGCTTGTGCCTTTACTAAATTTGATTATTAAAATAACAAGTGCTTATATTTTCAGTAAAATCTTTTACAATATAGCGGTTGATAATAAGTTAGTGACTCAAGAAATGCTAACTTCTATACTATACCTCGTCGCTTAATAAATTCAGCCACGGCGACGACTAGAGCCCTCGACTGTGGCCTCTAACGTACTGTGTATAATATGGAGATGTTTATCACATGTAGTTCAATCTACAGTATATTTTTTTTATACTAATAAAATAATAATATTATTATTATTAACCGTGGCGTTAAGTTCCGCTACTTAACACACTGTTACGAAAATTGGCCAATATCAAAGACGCGCTTTGTGTGGCCAGAACTGGGAAATGAAATTAATTAGTCTCAACTTATTATTGTACAGAAACACACTAATCTAACATTTTTTTTTTGCAACTTCTAGTTTTTTCAACTTATCTTCTTTCTTCTCTTCTTTTTTTTTTTCCAAGCTATATCCTGCATATAGCAGGGTAGACAGAGACAATTTTATTTATATTCTTTATTGCACAAAAAGATTAAAAAAAAAATGTACAATAGGCGGGCTTAACGCTAACAAGCATCTTAAATCTCTCAATGTGGATTTAAAACACTCCGTTCCCTAGTTTTCACAGGCCTTTGTGTTGTTGTTGTTTCTTACGTAAGCTACTATATACTTTTATTAATATAAGTTATTTATATTTTGTCCTTGTGAAATTTATAATCGACAATGGCGTCCATACGTTGCTTTTGTATGTATTGAACAGGTGTAAAATATGAATCCAGTTAATATTATAAAAGCTTTGTATGTAAAATGGACGTATGGGTTACAGCGACGCTCATTATCCTAAGGGCCCTCATTATTTGGTGCGAAAATATCAAGTTTTATATTCCCATATAAAATATTTCCCGTATTTTTCTTTAGAGGAGGCCTTCACCTTCATCTAAGGAGGGGTTCTTGCATTTAGCATATGTATTTTCTTAATATTAATCTTAATCAAACTGTACTAATATGCAAGAAATTAAAGGGCTTTTTATTTTATTTTATTTTATTTATTTATATTCCCGTATAATAAATTTATATTATAAGTTGAAAAAATGACAATAAAATGGTCTGTTGCCAGGTAATACTGTGGATATCTGTAACTTGTAGATAATATTATAATAATACATTTCCTTTACTTTGTCTATTTTTAAACTCGCGCTTTATCCAGCTTAATAGTTGGTTGGGAAAACTTAGTGTCAATACATTCCGTTCTCTATTTTCGTCCGAATTCGAGACATTTCGGTTCGTATGTGAACATCACTGTGTATCTTGTAAGAAAATAAAAATATGCCTGAGTTGAAATCGAACGGTGAACGGCAGTCCTCGCGTTTCTCGTAAACTCTGTCCCACCCTGCCACGACAGCTTGTTCACTATAATGATTTAATAAAAATAAGAGGTCAGGAGGTACTAGTGTCCTCTTCTGCCTGACCTATGATGATAAAAATGATTAAAAGTACACATAGATCTAGTTTAAGTGTTCTATTTCTGGGCACTAATTCAGTATTTAAGCGTTCGCTGTCACTAATTACTCTTCAGTTGCACTTGTAACGATGCAATAAAGTGCATTGCGACAGTTTTTAAAAGGTTAATATATACTCGTAAAAGTTTCCCTCTGCCTATATACCTATACTAGCGGACCCGGACGCGGCTACGCCTGCTTGAAATATAAGAATATAATTTCTATAGAAATATAATTTCAATCTAGATGAAATGCTAAAAGTGACTATTATATTTATTTTCATAAGGATGAATATCAAAATGTCGAGGTAACGAACGCGGTCGCGTAGCGACGACGGTTGTTATTAACATGGCAGAATAAATTGCATGTCAAATTAGAAAGTACTTTAATTTATTAGTATATATGTGTAATGTAATATTATATAGCCTATAGCACTTCTGAAGAATGCAGCTTTCATACAAAACAAAAACAAAGTAAATCGATCCAGTAGATCCAGAGATCTTAGCGTTCAAACAAACAAACAAACAAACAAACAAACAAACTCTTCCGCTTTATTATATTAGTATAGATAAAATATATTTTTCATTTTGATTACCTTATTAAAATAGGAAATTTTTAGGTATCGACATACAGGTATAGTTGCTTCAAGTATTAGTAATCTACCATTGAAATTTGTTTGGCAGGTAGGTTAGTATGTAAGACGAGGAGTTGTTGGTATTTCTACAGGAACACCTTCACGCTGTATCCCACACACAGCAGGGTAGGCAGAGAGAACTTAGTGTCAAGATACTTCGTTCTCCACTTTCCGCCAAATTTTGAAGTCATTACGTGTTGAGTGGCGGAACTCAACGCAGCCCTTTGCCTCGATACTAGAGCGAAGAAATGGAAATATAAATTTTAAATAAATATTTCATTTCATTCTACAGGAACAGGATTTTCCATCTTACAGTTCACGCAAAGTTGTGGACGACGACGATATTAAGTATATTTAAATTCAGATTATTATTATTAATTATTTTTATTTCAGACGTGTCTTAGAGTGTAGACCCCGTACAAAACGACCGGTGGGACGACCCCCTGCCAGATGGACCGACGACATAAGGAGGTTGGCGGGAAGCGGATGGGTCCGAAGAGCTGAGGATCGAGTGTCGTGGCAAGAATTGGGGAAGGCCTATGTCCACCAGTGGACAAAAGATGGCTGTTGATGATGATGATGATGATGATTATATTTAAATTGTTTAATACATATATTCATTTATAAATAAATAAAAAATAATAATATAAAAGAGTAGGTATATAAACAGAGCGAATCTGGGAAGTCACTTAAACGTCATTGACACGTACATGTATAGATAAGGTAGGCAGAGGTCAATAATAATGATTCATTTTAGCAAGAAATAGAATATCCATATATAAAATTTCCAATAAACAATTAAGGAAACATTTGTGGCAGTCGTGGCGCAGTGGCACAAGCGTGTGCCTGTAAACATGACCGTTGTGGGTTCGATTCCCACTTCGGGGAGATGAATTGTTATTTATTAATATTTTCGTTTCATGGCAATAAGACAGAGCTCAGCGTTGAGCTTCGCCACTCAACACACAGACAGAAAGTAGAAAACGGATTGTCTTAACAATATGTTACCTTCTACCTACTCTGCTATAGGCGAAATACACATTAAAGGTGAAAAAAAACCATTTATTTAGACCCATTCTTTCAGAGAAAAAAGCGCAGAAAGGAAACATTTATGAAAGAAACTCAACGTATGTTTAAATTAATTTTAAAAGATAACACTCATTACTACTAGAACAGTAATAAATTAATAGCAATATTATCTCAGTACAAAATCATCTATAATTTTAACATTTTATCTACTTTATCCTTTTTTCTCTTAGAAGTGAACGAGTTATGTCCAACAATTTCCTAAAAGACCTATCTTCGATGTGTTAAGCTTTAAAGCCGTTTACGGGCGGGCATTCTATTTTGGAACAGCTGGCTGTTTATATACATATTGGCAAATAAATCCTTTTCAAGTAGATAAGTAAAAATGATATTTAGTATGATTTGCTTATTAAAAGAATGAAACTACGTTTATTTTCAATGGAGAATGTTTCCATACATTAATTTTAAAATTCCTTTTAGCTTCACGCGGTATCACGCTCATAGCAGGCTAGACAGAGTGAACCTGGAGTGTTAAGACTCTCCGTTCTAATTAAAACATTTCCATTCCCCACTTTCTGCCAAACCGTTGAGCGGCGGAACTCAACGCCGCGCTTTGCCTTGTTACCAGGAATTGAAAATATTAAATATTTTATTTCCTCGAGTGGGAATAGTGCAACCTGTAAAGTCGCACGCTTGTGCACCTGCGCAATGATTGGTCTATTTTGTTCTTCAAGGCGAAAATGGAGAACAAAGTCCTAGAAAGCATAAGAACTCTTCGCTTAACCTATAACCTGTCCAGAAAAACATTTCAAACAATTTTTCCCAAATGGAAATTGAACCATGTTACGATCTATTTACGATCTATTATTTAGGGTTAATATTAAAACAGGGTTAATATTGGAAATCAACCTGCATCAGACAATAATAATTTATATTCAAAAAAAGTTCTATTGAGGCCGGCGCGCCCAGTGGCACATCAATTGATTGTCATAGTGACAATTGTGGGTTTGATTCCCATTCAGGGATCATTTTCTCGTTTACCAGAACGAAACGAAACAAGAGAAAGGTAGAAACAGGGTGGGGAAAAAAACCATTTTCCCGCAATTCTACTAAAACCTCATCTCATCTTTAAACAATCAATACATATGTATATTCCAAGTGAATTATTTGTTTGTTGAAAATTACAGGTTATATTTACAATGTCGTATGCAATATTCAGTTTAAAATAGTGTCATTGAGTAATTCAATAACAGTCCGGATTTCAGCGGAGCGTCAATATTTATGCGGGGATCGTTTGACGTAATCTATGAGGACAGCGCAAACACTTTGTATGCAATGGCAACTAAAGTTTTAAATATTTAATTTTTTTATTTAAAATTTGGTTGAGAATTCTTGTGGATTTTATTCCCGCTGTTTTGAGATTAATTCTTATTCCTTGCAATATCTGGATTTGGTATTGTTTTGATTTGGATATTGGTTTATATGCCTCATTCATGGATTGCTCCAAAGTACGGCGTTAAGTTCTACCGCTCAACGCGTAACGCTTCTCTGAAATAGCTAAAAAATGAAGAACAAATTGATAAATTAGGAAGTTTCTGCCATTCTTTCTTTTTCTAAAATACTTCCGTAATACATAAATACTCGTAATCGTTAAATCGTTGGAATTTACCTTATTGTTTTTGTTTTGTTTACAGGAAAGAGAGACGTGAATTTACTGGCATTGATATTACTGATATAGATAGAGCTGTTATAATTAAAATGGTATAAAACACTATAAACAGTTTTAAGGTAAATAAATGCAAAATAAAAGTAATATCTTTACGTTATTATTTCTATGTAAATTAACCCAAGGTCGAAATTATTATTAAACTCGTTTCAAGGTTCTCGCTATAAGCAAATTAATTGGTTTTGGTTTGCTTAATTTGCAAGACTGAGGCATTTCTCTCTGACCGTCCAATGCGATGAGCCCGGTACACGCACGGCAAATCCACGGAATCTTAAGTAGTTTCTTCTCCATAAAAATTACAATGCTATATTTTTTTATTTTTAAAAATAAATAATAAAATACTTTAAAAATATTGTATACCACTTTTCTCCTTCGATCAACTATACATATTGATTGTTGATAGAACACTTTCTCGTTATATAGCAGGACATATTTTTCGAAAAAAAGTTTAGGGAAAGGATTATTTATAAAATATATGTTATTTATATGTAAAATTAATTATTGCCAAATTTTTGTTGCAAATAAAAATGTATCTTTCTAATCTTCATAAACATATTCTTAAAACGATAATATATTTTCACACAAATTAAGATCTGATCAAAAATGTATTAATATTAAATTTATATAGATAAATTTAATATAAAGACGTATACATTTTACTATTCTTAGTTTATATCAAATTCTCATATAGTTTCTTGAATTAGAATCGCGTCTTTGGATTATTGCGTACTGAGAGAGACGCGAGTAGCTACGAGTAAGTGAAGCAAACGGAATGCTTGGAGTTTGCTGTTTCCGCTCTACATAACGTGAAACATCGAAGTAATTGTTCATTATCATTCGTCATTTTTTACTGTTTATCTTAATTTTCACTATTTATAGTAGTTTTAATTAAATATTTCTTTTATGGATTTTTTAGCTTATCTTAGCCAAATGACCACAGATTAATGCAAAATTTATTTGGACGGATTAGAAAATTCTAAAAATTCGGCATAAAATTAGAAACGGAGTGCCTCAAAATTAGGTTCCCCCTGCCTCTCCTCTAATTGCGGGATATAGAGTGATATAGAGATATAGAGGTTATATGTTTATTAAATTCATGACAAACTTTTTTCATTTACCTTTCTATTACTATTTAATATAATAAAAATGATAATCCAAAAATAACAAAAGACAATGTTTTTTCTATTTAAAATGTGGACTCCTGTACATTTAAACTTTTAAATTATACTAGATCAAAACACCTTTACAAAATGTTAAGAATCCCTCTATCCGTGTCATTTTGATATCTTTAACGTTTTGCGAATGCTTCAAATAGTGCAGTTTAAAAACATCTGACATCTAAAATATTATTGTTAAAATAGTTGACGCTTTTGTTTCTCATCAGTTTTAAAAGAAAACTTTACATGGTCCAGTTCTTGCCAAACTGTTACGTAAGTAAAATGGTTTGCACCAATTATACAATATCTATACAAGTTATTTCGCCCAGTTGTATTTACAGAAGGCTTGTCGAAGATATTCTGTTTTTTAGATGTTTCTTGCATACAATAATAAATAGATATATAAATAGATATATAAACATACAAATATACCCATAAAGATTTATACATATAAAGTTACTGAAAAGGACTACGTACAGAGTTTGTTCTTAAACTATTTCTACAGACAACGCGAGGTGATTCACTGCATTCCTATAGCAACATTCTCGCTCCTGACTTAATAATGTCGTCGAATTTCAATTGCAAAAATACAACTACAGAAGTTTGTATACCAGTGGCGGTTAAAGACATCAAAGGTTTCATGTTTAAGTCATGGTTCCTGACTACTTATATAGGAAAAAAAGAAATTTTGTTTTTGGTTTGTTTTAGTATTTTTTTTTATTATATTTAAGGAAAATATGTTCGTGTTTTAATTGAGAGGTTCATCGACTTCTCTTATTAGTAGATACTATATTCAAAAACATAATAAAAAGACATTAATGTCACATTTAGCAATAGACTATAGCTACAGCTAACTAACTTTTTAAACAATTTTCAATTTGCGGTGAAATATATTTTTATGTTAGTATTTTACTAAAACGTTTATGCTTATACTGAAATAATACAGTATGAAATTGAACTCACAGTCATCGCGTTTATAACGTTGTTTACAACTACACCACTATGAGATTAATTTACTTATGTACATAAAATATCATTTATTTATACCTTTGAATAGTAAATATTACTGGCACAATAGTATAACTGCAAGACTTCGGAGAAAACCGCGTTTGATCAGTTCATTAGAAACTGTTTTCAATTTGCGGGAATGTTTCAAATTACTGTTTCTGTGAATATCAACGCTTCGATAGCGTCTCTATTAAAGAAACATTTTGAAACTGTTTGTATGTTTTTCTATTAGATAATTTTTAGTAAACGGTATTTACATTTTTCGTTTTCAAAATTTAAAAAGGGCTGGGTTTCTTCTTAAAGCCCTGCAATTCCACACACAATTAATATTTTTTTTTAGGAAAAAACACTTGCTTGAAGTTAAAGAATCCTCTCGATTCAATAAAATGTTTAGACGAAATTATATACCGAAAGAATATTTAAAACATGACTAGTGTTTCCATCGATGCCAAACGCCAGTATAAAGGTTATAAGGTTATATGGTTAACTCAATATATAAACAAACAACTTTCATCATTTCATATCCAATATCTCGGAATTTAAGATAGTTTGAAATATTGGAATAAGTTTTAAAAGATTTATTTGATCTTTCGATTCTTTTATATTAAAAGGTTTCGATACACTTCACTGCGGCTTGGCATATGAAGACCTATCTCCACTTATTTGGGAACCTCGGTTATATAACGGCTTTATATAACACCTGCATCGCAAACGAGCCTCCGAGAGTGACAGATTGTTAAAAATGTGATGTATGCGCCAACGATTTTAATTTTACCAACCATTATAATGCAAAAATATAAAAAATATGTATTATACATATAACTAATGAATAATTTAATATAATACATTATGGTAGCAACTACATTACTACTACGTTCACTAGTGTTAAAACACTCTGTTCCCTACTTTCCCCTCAATTTTGACATTGAGTGGCGGAACTTAACGTGGTAACCTAACACCTCAAGCTTTTCCCTAAATATATTTACATAATTCATATTTATAGTTAGTTAGTCGTACAAAACATACTAATTAAAATTCTATGCATTTCTTAGACTGTGAAATATTTGTATTATAAAAGGCAATCTCTATCACTTCGTAATTTAGTAATTTTATATAATAGTAAAAATAAAAATAATTGCAAAAATGTGTCTAGCGATGCCATCTTAGCGTAGTTCCTCTGCTATTTGAAGGCTGCAGGTTCAAATCACCTTGGCTTTATTTTAAAAGTATAACATAAATGAGTAGAAACAAAAAATTGAAACGGTTCTCTTCTAGAAAATAACAATCGAGTAGAAATTTATGTAATTTTTACATTAAAATAGCCACAATATTTATCGAACCCGTAACTATCATATTATTAAATACGCGTTATTTATTTAAAATCTATTATTGCTGCATTTTTTCTTTATATATATTTGTGAGGTCGTGGTTGTCGTAAGGAAAAGAGTGTCTTACTCTTAACACTAGTTTTTCTCTGCCACGGTAGACACCTGAACCTGATTTATATATTGTATATTTGTGTTAGGTGATAGGTATGGAAAATAATATATACTAAGCGAATTGTCATAGAACAACAGCTTTCAAGAGACGGCATTAGGATTATTTACATATACATATATGTTAAACGTTTTATAGTTCATTAAGAATAGTACCTACGTACTGAAGCAGTGTGTTAGATTTTATGGAAGTAAAAGCCTTGATAACGTTTATGACGGTGGAAATATTGAAGTATATTTAAAACTACTAAATTTAAACGAAATATAAATTTAATATATTTAAATTTGAAATCACAGAAAAATTATGAACTCACAATTGTTTATATATTACTCATTTTCAGCTTCACGCTGTATCCCGCATTCAGCAGGGTAGGCAGAGGGAACCTAGTGATAAGATACTCTGTTCTCCACTTAGCACAAAATGTGTCAAAGTTGGCGGAAAATGTAGATTGTAATTCTCTTAATTCTAGTGGATTATCAATTGAATATTATCGATTTTCAATAATTAATTAGCATAAGGATACCCTATTTAAAAGCTTTTATTTATTTTCATTATGAATTACAGATCGATAATCGATTATGGGACTTATGGTTTATCGATAGTTATAATAATAGTTAAATTCAAAATATAAGCACATATAAAATGTCTTAACACTAGGTTCCCTCTGCCTACCCGGCTGTGTGAGGGATACAGTGTGAAGATGATTTTATTTTATTTATAAAGTATATAAGAGATGCTTGTATTTAGCTTATGTAGAAAATCTATAATATATTAATAGCATTTATTTATGATAAAGGTGATCGTAAATACGTTGATGAGAAACACCTATAAATATTTTATTCTGATGACCTTTGCATGTTCCATATTTATCTCATATTCTTTATTCAAAATGCCTTAAGCGGGCATTTAAGATAAGCTTATTTATATGTTACTTATATATTTTTTTTTTAGGTTTTTGCATTTTATAAGAAAAAAAACAGACCCTTTATAGGAACACTTTGTTGTCCACCACGTGGTGGGGAAGTACAGTGTACTTCCCCTAGACCTATAATTATGAATTTTGACCTTGGCCAGCAATCCTGAAATTGATACGGAACCTTCGTTGGGCGAATCCGAATCGCACTTGGCATAATTTTAAATATTCTCATATATTTTAAAGTAACTAAATTACTATTATTGGCCAGCGTCTTATTAAAAACGCGATGGCTGTGAGTTTCATTTTTATCTATCTTTATTTACCCGCTCGGGCAAATCGCTGCGTTAAGTTCCGAAACTCAATGAGTAATATCTTGAATTTTTATCCTCCGAATGAGAATTAAACCCATAACAGTCCCGTTTATAGTCACAAGCGTGTGCCACTGCACGAGGACGGCTTTCGACTTATAAAATGTCGTGAATAAAAACTAGTATGTGAGAAGTGATAAGTGGAGTGACTAATCATCACATTCTACTTACCCCACAAAATGTTTCAGATGTTTGAAGATAAAAGAGAGAGCTAATTAAAAACCATGACTGCCAGATTTCATGAATTTAAAGTTATGCTATCAGAGAACTGATGCGTCATCAAAAATGAGTCGAATAACATTACTTGTCTTCATGTTACACACTTTTACTAATAAAAAATAAATAAAATTAGAATGTTGCTACCAACAGACAAATCAAATAGTTATCTATTTAGTTGCGAGAGGTGTTTAGGGTGCGAGAGTTAACGCGACGGTTGGGGGTTCGTTTGCCACTTGGGGTACGAAATATTTAATATTTTCATTTCTTCGCTCTGGTGACAAAGTAAAGCGCTGTGTGTTGAGTTTCGCCACTCAATTCACAACGGAGAAATCGGCGGAATGTGGGAAACGGAAGTGTCTTAAAGAGGCCAGAGTGTTTTAGCACTAAAGACCCCAAAGTTCCCTCTACCTACCCTGCTTTGTGTGGGATACAGCGTGAAGCCTACAAAAAGATGTACCTATAAGAAAGTCTCCATCTTCCAGTGAATTCTGCAGGCACTTCACTTCTCTCCGTCATTTTGAGAGAAAAAAAAAAGCTAGTTCATCAATTAAACCGTTGTATTGACCTACGTTTCATAACATATTTCATATTAATTTATAATTTATGCTAAAATATAGACAGTTTTTCAACATTAAAACGTTAAATCATATATATAATTTAATACGGCCTCTGTGGTGTGCATATTAACGAGGTATTAAGCTGGTGACAGCCAATTTTCATTGGTTTATTTTAAACCTTTTCTCGTTGTTTGTTTTTTGGTTATCTATATCTTTTGCAAAATATTTAATATTTGGTTATTTTTTTTTACATTTTACCTTCACGCTGATTATTGGTTAAGAAGAAAATCTCATTTTTTTCCTCTTACCATAAGAATTAAAATAAAAAAATAATAATTAGATTCTGCTGCTGTATCCCGCACACAACAGGGTAGGCAGAAGGAACCTAGTGTCAAGACACTCCGTTCTCCACATTCCGCGGAATTCTGGAGGCATTGCGTGTTGAGTGGCGGAACTCAACGCCGCTCTTTGCCTCTCATCTCATATCATTATTAGATCGTTAATTAATTAATATATGCAAATGAAACAATGTAATTTTTAATTTTCAAATATATACAAACTTTAGCGTGACATTTTGCAGGGTTCAAGGTAAATGAAATATCGACTCGAAATCACCTCGACTAAAAACTTGACCTAAATACACTACAAAGGGTGTATTTTTAGTATTCAGCACTATTTTAGGTAAATTACACTGCAAAAAGTAATGTGTATATGAAACATATTAAATTGTATAGTAATTTACGACTTTGTAAACTTAGGTATAATGTCTTATAAAGAGAGAGTAGAGAGTGAGAACTCAAAACCACAATGCTTACAGTCTATCATATCTATGTACTACAGAATTATTAAAATCAACATAAACTAACAGAAACTTATTATTATTAAAAAAGGTAGATTCATATGAGAAGCATCTCTAAGTCACTGTGCTGTCGCTAAGCGCTATTCAAAACTAACTATATGCTGATATATACTTGAATAACTGAGCATGTGATCCTTTCTAGCGGGACAAGATAGCTCGATTAGCCTCAATTGTGTTATAAGTGGTTATTTAAATATTATTTTTTTTATTTATTTTAGTTGTTTTTGTTTATTTTCAAACAGTTCACTAAAAGTTGACTAATCAAGTTGGATGTAAGCTTTTTCTTTCATATATATATTTTTTAATTTCTAAACAAAAATAAACAAATTACGTTCATTGGACAGATATTGAATTTCTTGTTTTGATTTATATACGTTTATTATATTTTATAAATCTTTTCTTATTTCTTACTTTGTCATTTTGTCCTCATAATAAATACACGTTTATTACACATAGAGCTACATTCCAATAAAAAATCAACACATAACCGGTTTGGAAAACTATGATCATCTCTTTATTAATATTACTAAAACATTTTTTAAGCTTCCCGCTGTATCCCGCATGGCAGGGTAGGCAGGGGAAACTTAGTGTTAAGATACTCCGATCCTCAGCTGTCACCCAATTTTCAAAACATTGCGTATTGAGTGGCGGAACTCAGCGCTGCGCTTTGTCATATTTGCGAATCGAAAAAAATAATAATTCCCCTTAATGGGAATTGGTCAGCAAACCACAATCGTCGCGTTTACAGTCATACTCTGTACCACTGCGCCACGACGAGCTCTGTAATTAGAGTTATTAGAAAAAACTAAGATAAAGTTTTAAAAATGTGCGCTCCAAAACATATAGTATTGTAATCATCAACATACATATTCAAAGCGGCAAAACAGTTTAATCAAGAGGTGACCGAGAGCTCTCGGCAGACGTCAAGTAGTTTGTTGGGAACAATAATTCCATATATTATACGTACGATTATATATGTAATCTAATGATATATTACATATCATTAAATTACATTTAAAGTTTATAGAAAAAACTTTATACAATTTATAGAATTACTATAGAACTATTAACATAGCGATTCTATCGAATGTAGGCTTATGTCAACATTCAATAGAAACAATTCCCGACCTCGATTCGGACCACCGTCCTGTCATTCTCAAATTAGGCGAGGTGCGCCCCTCAGGCCCACCCACTAAAACAGTAACCGACTGGAGGAAATTTGGAAAGCTCCTCCGTTCGAATGAATCCCCTTTAAAGGAATTAATACCTGGCATCGCCGACTCCGCGGAGTTAGCAATAGACGCGGCGAATAAATTTACCGAATATATTCAAAACACAATCCAGAGCTGCTCGAAAGAGGTACCAAACCTACCCGAAGGTAGGTTTGAAATCTCAGAAAAGCTCCGACGATTGATTAGACGCAGAAATAAAGCAATGAGACGACACGACGCATACCCGACTGACGATAATCGTAGGGAATTTAATAGATTAAAGAGGAGAGTTCGATTCGAGTTCGAACTTCTGCGCGGGGAGTCGTGGGA
>JAKRZM010001329.1:517611-665495 GCA_036379175.1 Heliconius cydno galanthus
TATCTTTTAAATATATTCTTAGATACGTAGTCTACATTTTAAAGTTACAATGTAAGGTGATGTTGAGAGGATGGAATAAAAGTTAGTTACTAGGGATGCGACTCTATATGACTACATTTCTATTCAAATTTTACTACTAAATTAAATTTTTACTGTATATTCTTATTCGAAACGTTGACTTAAGTTTGGTTTTCAGCTTCACATTCTATCCCTCATATAGCACAGTAAGCAGATGGAATCTAGAGTGTCCTTACTCTTCGTTCCTCACTTTACGCTGAAATCTAGAGGCATTGCGGGTTGAGGGACGGAACCCAACGCCGCAATTCAAATAGAAATATCAAGTAATTAATTTTCCCGGGCGGGAACAGAACCCACAAGCATTACGTTTACAGTCATACGCCTGTGCTCCTGCACCACGATGACGGCTTCTAATTTCTAGTTCAGACTTTAATTTCTATATTCTATCTTTCATGATATTGATCTGGATTTCCAAGTGAAGAACAAAGAAAATTAAGTATGCATATATTTATTTTAAATATTTTTTATAGGTATATAAAAAAAGGTCTTTAATAAAATTGCTAACCCTATAAGTGAAGCATTGTGCAAGTGAATGCATCTAAACAGTGCACTGTGCAGTCGTCTGCATAATTTCGTTCAATTTAAACATCAAATGATGTGCTCGTATCGTATGCACATACAGATCATTACAACAAGGTTATATTCACGTGGTGATATAAGCAATGAAAAATTCATGAAATTTGAACCTACGACCTTTACACGTGTTTAGTGTAAATTTGAATTTGCCCCAAATACAATATGGATCACTATACTTTATTTTTATTTATTGTTTTTTTTTATATAAGTAGGTACAGATAGATACGTTGTGGCCATTGTGGCGTAGAGGTACATCGTCTGCTTGTAAAACCGATTGTAGGTTCGATTTCTACTTGGTGGAATGAACTATTTTATTTTTTCTCATTTTAATAACAAAAGAGGTTTGAGTTCCACCACTCAATCGAAACGTCTTGTAAATTAAATTGGAACGGAGTGGCTTAACATTAGGTTCCTAGGTTCCCTCTGATTTCTTTTCTATGCGCAGGGTACAACGTGTAGTTATGTTTTAGTCGACATATGCGCGACCAGAGCGCTTCGAAAATGATGTCTAAAATAAAATGAATTCTTTGTACGAAACATAAACTGTACTTAGACTATGCTATTTTAAATATTATAAAATTTAAAGAATATTTTAAAAACATACTCGGGACGTATAAATATAAAGCAAATATTAGATGTAAAATTTTATGTTAGAAAACTACAATAGCTTGAATAACTGGCGCGGGAAACATAAGCGATATAATATTTATATTTTCAGAATCAATTTTTAATAATACTTGAAAGTTTTGTACAATAAATAAGATAAAGTGTAGCGTTAAGTTCCGCCACTTAACACGCAATGTCTCATGATTTCGGACGGAAGAGAACGTTGTGATAAGATTCTCTAATTTCTCCCTAGTGTAGTAGAGAGTTTCACTTAGGAAAGTGAAAACCACACTTCGTCCTTTGCCCACCAGAGCGGAAAAAAAAATATTTATTTCATTTCTCCAGTTAAATCGTATCTACAACCATTACGCTTGCAATCAAATGGTCTTCCACTTTGTCACGATAGCCTCGTTGTGAGATCGATTCTGACTATTCGCTAGTAACACTAAATGCCCATAAACAAACTATAATATTAAAATTCTGAGCTATCTCTAGTTACTCAACACGCAATGTCTTTATTCCGGAAGCCAAGTAGAGAACAAAGTGTTTTGCCAGAAGATTCTCGCTGCCTACTCTGCTATACGGAGAAAAGCGTGAAGCTACTTTTATAAGCAAAAGTTGTGAAAATAACTTTATAACGAAATAGCAACCAGGGAAAGGTCTTGTTAAGTTCAAGTGCAATCATATAGAACACCTAAATATCACCCACTTCCTCCGTAATCGGGTAAGTGGATTAATTTCAGCTTGAAAGGCTTCAATGAATCCGATACGCAATATTAGGCACAACAGTATACATTACCTAATATGAATAATCAATAATTATTGTACCTATGCATTATCTGTCCATTTAGAAGTAGGTACTTTATCTATATTATGAAGAGTTTGTTGGTTTGTTTGGTTAATCTCAGGAACTACCGGTTTGAATTGAAAATATTTTTGTGTTGGATAGTCCAATCTCCACTCTCAATGAGTTATATAGTAAGCTTACAAGATATTGACATTTAAAAAAGTTAAAAAGA
The DNA here is from genome assembly GCA_036379175.1 of Heliconius cydno galanthus. NCBI lineage: Eukaryota > Metazoa > Arthropoda > Insecta > Lepidoptera > Nymphalidae > Heliconius > Heliconius cydno. Next base: position 519,891 of record JAKRZM010001329.1, read on the forward strand.
CAAATATAACCTATACCTCATATTCTATTTAGATGAACTTCAAGCGCTTTTTAACATTTTTGTCTTGCAACGTGTACGGCTGCGTAAGGTGGTGAAGAAGGTGTAATGATAATGGAGATATTCTTTTAAAACTTGCAAGTTTTTGAAAAGCTCACAGCACAGTTCAACTGATGCAACTATAACAAATCTCAGTAAGCTTACCAGTCTTACTAGTAGTATCATAAATGTAAAAGTTTGTGGGGATGGATGTCTGTTCTACGTCTGAACTATTTAACGGATTTGGGTAAAACTTTACATTAATAATATTATATATCAAAATAATTTATCTACAGTATAACAAAAAGTTTAGGCTTGCGAAGCTTGCTTGTATTACATAAAACGATGCAGGAACTAAAAGAAATAGTTTCTGCACAAAAGTATTGTTTTATATCTTTCACGTACAGCGTTTATAAATAAGGAGTTTGTACGGCAACGTACTACTCACTACTTAGCATTCCATGGATTCACCATGCGTGTGCCCGTCAGTACCATCATATTGCAGAGTGAGGACCTAACAGCAGTTCCTGAGATTTCCAACACAAGAGGCTTGAGGTTTGAGGGTCCCTTTGAAATGCGTAAATGCTCCTCTACTGTCCGAGCCCCTCGCTTCACCTGTTCAAATTTGAAATGACTAGTGTCGACATCGAAATACGTTTTAGAAATGAAATGATTATAGATTATAGACTTTGCCTCGACGCCAGAGCAAAGAAATGAAAATATTAAATATTTAATTTCCTCGAGTGGGAATCGAATCCCACATTCTGTCGCGCTTGTGCCCCTGCGCCACGACTGGCCTACTTTAAGATCCATTTATTGAGTAGCATACAATCTCTGATAAGAAAGTTGCTGTCAAACTTAATAATAGATAGTATCGAGTTTTGTGCAAGCAGACAAGTTTGACGTTGTCCAGTTCACAAATAAATAACTGATATCAAATTTATAATAATTTTTACGGCTTTTGCGGGGAAACGCGGACTTAAATCCCGATAAGTCTAAATTTTATACGTTTTGTAAAAATATATTCCTTTCCTTAATATGCAATATATTTTAAGAATGATAAAAACTACCTTACGTTTACAAGTCCAAAATTAAAGAGGCGATGGAAGGACATATAAAAGGTTAGTAAAATAGATTTTAAAAATTATCTTTAGGAAAAAAGTCTATAACCACTACGTGTATTTTAGTAAACGAATGGAGCGCCATCTTCACGCTAGAAATCATATCCAAACTCATAACAGTAAAGTGCCCCCATCTTGCGGCGAGTAGCAGAAGCAGTTATGAACATTTAAAAGTCTACTAGATGGCGCTAACATATAAACCTAGAAGCGCTTTAATAAAAATATTTTTTGTAATTTTAGCCCTAAGTCAGAATATACTTTTATTAAATTAGTGAATCAATTTTACATTTTTAAATATAAATTATTCTAAAAAAGATACATTTAAAAATATAAAAAACCACTCTTCCGAGGGCGGGACAAGGGTCCAAGCCATCGGTGGCTAGGGCTCCAGAGAGAGGAACCGCCGCACAATACGTGCCGTCTCAAGTAANNNNCTAAACGCGGTACAGAGTAAAGAAAACATTAAACTGTTATAAATAAACAGCGTATATCAAAATATTAAATAATATCGCTATGGCCTAGTTAGGTCATGTTGAACCAATACTTCCGACTATGTACGGCAGCTGCGAATTCAATTCTCACACAAGATATGTTTATACTAAATCTCTTCTAACAATACAATACGTAATATCTCATAATAAACGTAGAATGGAATATTAAAATCAGCTTCACGCAGTATCCCGCACACAGCAGTTGTAATAACCCTAATGTTAAGACATCAGGGTCCCCATGTTGAATGGTAAATTACTAGATTATGTACTTGGGTCCTAGGTTACCCTAAGGCAAGGCAAGGTATAAATGTTCACGTAGCGGTACACGGGATTGTATTTTCAAAAGTACCTTAGGTACCTAAGCAGTTTCGAGCGGAAAATACAACTGATCGAAATAAGTCAAAGATCTTTGATTTTCGCGATTTTACACATTTTAAGCAAAAATCTTGAGCCATATTAATCGCATATATCTCAACGGTCCCTACGTATCGATAGAGAAATTATCGGCCGTATGTACGGACGGCGTCAAAATATAAGGTTTACTTATTTTGCTTTTAAAAACAAAATAGCATTAAATTAAGCATTAGATTTATATAGTACACTTTTTATTTAGTCACGTACATATATGGTTACACATCTTTGGGAACCCGACGTTCCGAACACTGCAGTTGATCGTCACCGATAGACTCGGTGATATGTCCGAACTATTATAAATATTTATGTAGGCAGATTTTTGCAAATTTCTACTACCGAAAGATTATTTCTGAGTATAATCATTTGGCATTAAATATTTCACCATTTGTAAAGTGTTTCCAAACTCAAAAGAAAAATACGTAATAAAATATGTATAGGTATTGAAAACGGATATAAAAGTTCACGTAGCGGGATTCAAACCCGTGCCTCTTGGAAACTATCCAAGCGCTTGTCGGAAATTAAGCGACATACGAGTACGTTATATTACACGCTTGTCAGTTGTCTTAAATAATTGAGTCCAGTCGTAGCACAGGAACTGAAGCGTGTGTAAATACGATAGATTGTGAGTTCGATTCTCCTTGAGGAAATGAAGTGTTTCATATTTTAATTACTTCGTTCTGGTAACGAGGCAAAGTGCAGCGTTGACTTCTGCCACGCAACACATTAAAAGATACGAGCATTTTATACATCGATTTTGCTACATTTTGTATGAAAATCCGCACGTAATCAAATCTATAAGAATGGAATCCCCGAGGACCCACAGTTATGAAATTTGGCATGAATATGAATAAACGAAAAAATCTGTATAGTGAAAATTTATGTATACTGTTTATTGCATTTTTTAAAAATATTTTTTAACAAACACTGCAAACTTATATTTGACGTAGAGTTCAAAATGAGTACATATGCCCGCAAACTTAAGTTTATCAACTTTTATAAGATGTACTTCCAACATACAATTCTGAAATTGGTACTGAAGCCTCAATAGACGAGTCCGACCAGCACTAAACCAGTTTTTTTTATTAATAATTTGCCAAAAAAAATCTATAAAACGTTTACCCCCTTTTGCTTCTCACTAACCAATTCACATTCAACGCCTATCAAGTATCAATGTAGTTAGTGTCAAAGTTATATTGGTTCTATTAAGAATAATCTTCTCATGATACAATTTGTGCCGAATTTCAATATTACATCATACTACCGACATTGACCTGTTTAAGCCACGTTTTATTGTATTATTTATGTAGGCTTCGAACTCGTAGTGACTAATAAAGTCGTTACACTTGCTCTGTTATTAAATATTATGGATGTGTATGATTGTTTTCTTCGAATATTTACTTTTATTTTAACACGTAATGTTAATTATTATAATTACGTTTTAAAAATATTTTTTTGTGGCCAGAACAAGCGCAACAGGATATGGGTTCTCATTCGAGAAAAGGAAATATTTAATATGTTTAATTTCTTCGCTCTGATGTCGAGACAAAGCGCGGCGTTGAGTTTCACCACCAATTAATTCGCTATGCTTCCAGAATTCGGATTCCTCCAGATTTTTAAAAGTTTTATTCTGACTCTACTTTTATAATCACACACGCTCGTACAATCTCAATATAAAGCTCGGCTTAAGCTTCGCGAACTGTATGTACCATTTCCTAAACTTGTGGTCAGTCAAAGAATTGAAAACTACGCTTATATATTATTATTATTATTATCTATATTTACGAAGTTATATATTTTATTGCAAGAATTCTGACATTATTAATACCTATGTTAAATGGAAAATATAAATAATAAGATTATATCAAGTTTAATATTCAAATCAAGCGTTCATAGAAGGTATTTTATGCATTTCTTATGCAAGATGCAATATAAATTCAGGATTCTTATTATAATAGTATCCAATAAGGAACTCAGTAAACTTTTCGTAGATGGTTATGCAAAATGCTATTAAAAAAACATGAATATAACGTAATTTTTAGGCTTTCGTACACAAAGGGTAAAACGGGATTCTATTACTAAGACTTCGCTGTCCGTTCGTCTGACCGTCCGTCTGTCTATCTGTGTGTATCTCACGAACCGTGATAGTTGGGTTCCGACTGCCACCACTCAACAGGCAACATAGATAAATAGATTCTTTGTGCCCTCAACAGTATATATTTAATATTTTTATGATAATATGTTCCCAAATATATTTATGTATTGTAATAAAGAAGAATAATATTAAATAGTACATCAATAAGAAATAGAATACGAAAAATTAAACTTTAAGCCTTTACTACCAAAATCACGGAATGCCTCCAGAATTCGGCAGAAAGTGGGGAATGGAGTGTTTTAACACTAGGTTCCCTCTGCCTGCCCTGCTGTGTGTATCCCACACACAGACAGCGTAAAGCTTTGCAGCTACCAAAGTCGCTATAGTATGGACATGGACATAGTAAATACACTAATAAACTTAAATCGTATTCCATTTAAATCGTTAAATTGAATTGATCAATTGTTTGTTCGACAAATGGTATTATCATTTAATTTATTTGTTACTAGTCATTGGATTATATTGTGCGACATCTAGTAAATTTGTATGTTTATTTTATTGGTTATTTTTTAACTTTACGTTGTGTCCTTCATAGCAAAGTAAACAAAATGTCCAAATTTATGCAAAAGCCTCACTTTTTTGCTTTACCAGAGTGAGAAAATGGAAATAAAAAAAATGTTTATACTAATATTATACATTCGAAAGTAACTCCCTCTTTTTTACAGTAATTATTATTTATTTCAATATTAATAATTTCCTTTGGTTACGTTTACTTATTATTCCTTTAAGTAACAATAAGTAAAGATATTTTTAAATTTAGAATTTCCCTTAATTATTTATTTATTTACTTTATTGCACAAAATTACACAAAAACAATATACAAAAGGCGGGTTTAACGCTAAAGTTAAGCTTACTTACTTACTTCCTTTTACTCATTTTGTTTGCTCATTTCAATAGGCATTTTTTTAATATTTAGAATTTCAGTTTCAATATATTAAATAAATATTAGTATAGTTCAATCAGGCGAAGCCGAGCGAGTCCACTAGTTATGTATAAATTACAGCTTATTAAAAAAAAAGATATTGAAATTAATTACATATTAGTTTCAAGGCTTTCGTGGCATAAGGGCACAAGTGACTACAACTGTAAACACGACGGTTGTGGGTACGATTTCCACTCAGAGAGATATTTAAAATATTTCATTAATAATATTTACATTTCCCTATTCTATCTAGTAACGAGGCAGAGATTGGATTCCGCCACTCAACAAATCCTCGAATACCCGACTCGACGAAGTTGAAAAAAAAAATTATGGGGGTTCTTGGGACGTAAGCGTGACCATATCTGCGCAGTTAATTCTAATAGATACCACCATTGTTCCTAATGCTTAGTATGTTTCAGTTTTAACTTTATTAGCGTTATTATAATATTTTATTTTATAAAAAATTGATTATGATTAATCGATAACTTCTACGACATGACAACACATTGTCTTTAATCGATTTCATTAATTAGTTATTGGTAGGTACTATGCTTGTGAGCCATATTCATATACTTAGCATAAGTGTATGATTATTAGTGTAGTAATAGTCCCATATATAAAAAATCGTAAATGTGTCTATAGTTCATTTTAAGGAAAATATACTATATAGTAATTTTTAAGCAAAATATATATATATACCTACATAAGTCACTTCAACACGGCCGTGACGAATTTGTAATCGCAATAAAATGTCTATAATATTTAAATAGCCTCGGTTTGCTGAATCGTGTCGTTTTACTACATTTTTTCTTTCAGAAAAATAAGATATTTTCTATCTTATCATTCGACTCTGGTTAGATTTCCGGCCGATAAGGAATAAACTGAAAATATATTTTTTATACATATTTAGTTACACAGGTAGGTACATACTATGTATATTTGTATTGACCTTACAGATCAGAAACGATACGATGAATAAGATATTTATTTATAAATATATTATCTGTAAATATTTCGAGTACCTACCAAAATATAAATGAATAATAATCTGATTAAAGTAAAAAAGTTCTGTTTAAAATAAACATGCCAAAATTATCTTATTCATAGATCGAACGTGTGATAAATAAACTTATAAAAGAAGAGTGAGTGGTACGAGATGCAAGGTGCTTGTAGATTCGATATGCACTTTGACGGGTAATGTTCATATAAAAAAATGTTAATATGAAGAATTGAGATATTACGTGTTGAATGATGGAATTCAACGCCACGCTTTTTCGGTGTCACCAGAAGTAAAAATATAAAATAATTCATTTCCTCAAATAGGAATCGAACCCACAAACTGTCGCCCTTACAGTCACTCGCTATGCCACTGCGGCGCGACAGGCGCCTTTAGCCAGTTTATATTTTCTTTGCCTACATAACTTAACATTGAATGTAATTTGAAACGCCATATTTCCCTAACCTTGTAAATTCAACGACATGGCCAAACATTCAGCCGAGAAACAATTATATAAACATTAAATATATTATTTTCAATAAGATATACATTTCGAAATATACCATCGAGGCCCTCGTCGCGCACTGTGGTAGCGTCTTACCGTAAGCTGTATCGGTGGTGAGTTCGATCCCCATTCGGGGAAATAAAATACTTTTATTCCCTCGGTCTTTCGAGTTCAGCATCAATCCCGCAATTCTAGACGCAGTGTCTAGAAAAATTTTAGTATCTTAATACTAGGATCCTTCTAGATAAAAGGAACCTAGTATTATGAAGGGAAAAGACATGAAACTGCTTTTCTTCATATATAACGAGATAAGAAACGTTTGAAAGTGGAGTAATAAACAACAATGAGATTTAAAATTAATTATCAGAAGCTATTTTCCTACAAATTATCTATCATTCGCAGTCGTAATCCCTTAAGACGTTACTTTGAGTAAATATTACATATTTGGCGATTACGCGTTTCACACTTTACACTAAAAATGTAATGTAGATGACACATAGTGTGCACAACTGAAGTGAAAAGCGATTATCGTCCGACTCCCATCTCGGTCAGTCGGTGCCTAGCTTTCGCGAGGGGAGCACGTGTGACGACCGTCCTCAATCTAAATCGCTTAATTAAACGAATTCTGAATTAAAATCAGGTTTAATCTATCTTTAGATTGCTATAAAAATAGTGTATAGTAAAAAAGTGGAACGATATCAAAAGAAATTCTCCGGCCGCCACGTGATCGAAGGTAAATACCGGTACCGGTCTAATCTTATCAAATATTGAAAACAACGTGCAATTTTAGCGCTTCAAGATTTTTTATATAATATAATGTATGTACGTTTATGTTGTAAGATGTTTTTTTGTGTTTTGTATATTCTTAATATTCACAAGATCGATTTAAATAAAATAGTTTTATAATAGATAAAGATAGAAGGTGTTATGGAAAATAATTTTATAACTTCAATGATCTAAGCTCGCGATTTTGTATGGAGTATTTTAATAAATATCTGTAATATTTATTTTATTAATATTATAATCTATAGCCCATTGAAAGAATCGATATATCTAATTGAAATTCATCAATTAGTATTGGTCAATAAGAAAAACAGCTAACACCTTTTGACCTTATGCACTATTACACACTATAGTGCATATTTTCATTGTTGAAAGAAAACTGCTTGTATTTCATTAAAATTAATTATCTAATTATTAACGCAGGTGGAATACGTATTGTATTTACAAATATATTAGTATCATAATGAAAATATACAATATAATTAATTAATTTTATATGGCTATAAAATTATATTGGATATTTATGAATTAAATTTAACCCGTGGTTGTTAAGGTGCAAATTGTACAGAAACAAATTTTATTATTGTATACCTGTTAAGAATATAATAATATTATAATAATCTAAATCGTATTGGCAAATATTACAGATCGCTTAAAGTAATAAATTGGTTTTAATGTATTCTCTTATGAGAATTACGTCAATATTATGGTATTTTTACGTTTGCATACATATAGGTCTATAGAAATGTACCTAATCTATTTAAATTGCTCTTTACTTTAACACTTTATCCCGCATTATGCAAGGTAGGCAGCCAGAACTTAACGTCTTCGTTCTCCGCTTATTCAAATTTCACATATTACGACATGTCGTCTACCAAAACAGGAAAATGAAAATAATTATTTTCCGAATAGGAATCGAACCTATAGGTACTATCTGTAACCATCATGTATACAATTAGATACTGCCTTATAAATTCTATATACAATTAGCCCATTACAGGCACCTCAAGTTATAAAAATATATCTTAGGCATCCTGAAACTTTGAAATCATTACATTTTTTTACGTAGCTAGCGACTCGCTACAACTACATATTCATTCATTAATCTGATTTAAATTCGTGTTCTAATAATATTATAATTTTAAAAGATATAGATCAGTTTCAAGCAAATCAGTTATTTCGTAGTTTCCAAAATACAATAGTGAAAACTGCATTAAAAATGGCCAAAAAGATTACCGTATATTTTACGTACAGGCAGCGATCAGTTGCAATTTTATTATATAATAAAATTATATTAATTATATTGTATTTATAGATTTAAAAGTTGGGTGGCAAACCTTAACGTTGCATTTCATATCACAAAAAACATAGTAAATATAAGCCGATTGTCTTATTAGAACCGCCGTATACAATGAGATATGACAAAATTTCCCCGTAATGACATCATATTTAAAACTGCCAAATACGAATAGACTTATTTTTTCGTACAAAATCTTAATATTTTTTCTACGTAATTAATATGGATTATGAAGGCATTAATTATTATTTCTAAATATACAATAAAATACAGATTATTATCTCTTTATATCATATTAAATTTAATATCTATCTCTAACAACAGAAGGTTTTTGTTAAAGTTAATTGAAGGTCCAGGCCTTTGCGCCTACTGAGTAAACAAGGCGTGAACGTTTCTTATGAAATAATATGAAAAATAATAATGTTTATTAATAAGCATTCAATTTAGTTGAACAAAAGGCGAATACTTCTTAGAAATATTCGAGACTTTAGTTATTTAAATGTTCTAACTTGGGAACTCGTTTGGATACCTACATGGCATTGTTTATTTTCAAAGATTTATTGATGCGTGCGTTTTTTTTTATTTTCAATCAACGATATAACAAAATCGTTTGCTTTTATAAGAAGAGATTTGATTTCTTTATTATATGTCAATATATTTATGTTAAAATTGTTTCGGCACTGAATGATTGACTGATTGGCGACAACGTGTAGACGAAACTATTGCCCACAGAAATATGAAATTTAGAATCTAGGTTACGTGCATTTGCGAAACAATTCTTGATGGAATTTGCAATTGCTTATATTGATTTGACTAGGTGAAATTAGTTCTTAAACAAATAAATAATAATTATAATATTTTAAATAAATTTCCTTTCCGTTCTCTAATACAATATTTAATAACACGGAAAATCGGTCTCGGAATATTGAGAAAATGAATGAATGATTCATATAAACTAGGTCAAAAGTCAATTTTCCAGTAAGTGCAGCGATAAAACGAAATAGAAGAATACCTACTCGTTATTTAAATTTTTACTTTTTCTAGTGTTTACTTAAATCTTGACATTATTAGAAGCAAAAACTACAGACTATGATCGCAATGTACCAGATTTTTTATATTATACAGCAAGGTAGGCAGGCTAGTGTAGATATTTCGTTCTCTACTTTCCGCCCAGTTATCGTTGATTAGCGGCGCTCAACGCCGCGCTTTGTCTTGTTACCAGAGCTGTTCCCCCGCATGGTAATCGGACACACAATCGTCGTATTTACAATCAGACGCTCTATCTAATTCTAGTCCCCGGTTATCTTAGTAAAAGGCGGCAAATTTCGCTTCCCAAAATGAAATCTTCCGAATTTGGGTGGAAACTCCGCATATTTTGCTAGATACGTATAAGTAGAATAAAGCTTGAAGCTGAAAAAAATATATGAAACACCTCGCACACCATGATGAAATATTAAATATTATAAATTTAAAACTTAATACATTATTGTTCAGACTTCAGAGCTACTAGCAGCAACTACTTGAATTATTTTATACCGTTAGGTCTTTAAAATTTAACAATCAAATATTATTGAGCGAACGCGGACCGAGGTTATGGTTATGAACGTTATTGTACTTATTTTGTAAACATAATATAGTTAAAACTTAAAGCGTTTTATATTTAAACGTTAACAGTTGCTGTTGAGAGAAAGCTGTTCCAGACTTAAGTCCATTTTCATAGAATAAATATAATCGAATATTACTTTTATATTAACTAGATGGTAGAGATCTATATCGTTAACTAGTATCTTGCTCGGCTTTGCCCGCGTGAGCTTCTTGAATATGACTATTTCTTTATGAGGCTATCGTGACGCAGTTTGAATACGACGGTCGCGGGTTCGTTCTGATTGACAAAGCGCGCTTGAGCGCTTGACCGCCACTCAACGTGCATTTTCTAGGGAATCGGGCGAAAAGTACAAAAATATGTTTTTTACGACATCACATTACAAATATTTGACATTCTTGGCTCTACATATTATAACATTTCCTCTTGAATCATTGTCTATTAATGAAAATCCTATTATATTTCGTTCGTAGCATAGCTTGAAATATTTTAGCGTACTTCGACAGGCAGCAAATTAGTGTAATACTATGTGAAAACATATTATAGGTCTAAGATAGACTATTCCTCGAGTGGGATTCGTATCCATATTTAATTATGAGTAGGAATTGCCTGCGTATGTCAATACCTAGTCTACCTACCTAGCCTAGGCCTCATAATCTAATCATAATTCGAGACATTATTATGTGGCGAAATTCAACGCCGCGCGTTGCCTTGTTATCAGAACGAGAAAATGAAAATAATTCATTTCCTGTAGTGGGAATCGAACCCACAACCGTCTCGTAGTCGAACGCCTAGTCATACGAAGATAGTACGATCTGAGAATATCAGTCTCACTGGTGGTAACAACTTTAGGTATACCCGTAGTACGCTGGTAGCGTAGTGATGTCACCAGTCAGAAAAACCGTGTACGTGACACTAATCATAGAAAATGAAGTTCAGAATTGTTATTTAAAAAACATTCCAATAAAATATCAATAAATAGCTTATTATGTATTCTTATCCTTTTTTTTTGTATTTTATATGTTTCTAGTTAATTATTTTATATTTTGTATTGACACGTCACGTCTTTACAATTCGGCGCAAAGTGTGGATCGGGGTGTTTTAACACTAAAAACCCTCTGCCTAGCCTGCTATGTGTGTGTAAAGATTATTTATTTCTTAAAAATAAAAACGTTAGTAAAAAACCTCCTTAAATTTTCTTATTATATAATTTAGTTCTACTGCCCTATTTATTTACTAATGTGAAAAACTGATAATTATAATTATAAACCACTCGTCATCGTTACTATGAACGTACACCTACTCGTCTATCTCGTTATCTTTACGACGTGTTCTTAGACTAGATTCCGAATATCTACTTAGAAATTATATAGGTATAAGTACTAATAGACGGAGATCCCAGGACCCCCAGACCTACGTCATTTTAGCAAAGTTGAAATTTTGAGGATTAATAGTCTAATGTATAGTTAAGACAGTGTGCGTACCTACTTAATATAGTTGATAGATGGCGCTACCTCTGAAAGGACCCCACTTTCAAGTTAGCAAGTTTCAAGTTAGCAAGTTTCAAGTTAGCAAGTAAGTGCGTTTTAAGAAATTTAATTAGCCTGTATTTTTATTTATATAATTATACGCGTTATTGACCAAGGTGTACTTATTTTATTATATTCAAGTCTATGTAATGATATTCCTTAATGTTACCTGTTGATGTGCCACATCCACAATAATGCAATAATTATTTCATACAATAAAACTAAAGTATGTAATTCTAAATCAACCGACTGCAAATATTGAGAAATGCACAATTAAGGTTAGAAAAATTCTATTTAAATTTTAGCTTCAAAAATGTATCTACATATATGTAGAATATTGCCACCAAAATAATTAACTGTTTATTCTAAGGATTTTCTTTTTCCAAGTTAATTTTTTCANTATTATAAATTAAACAAATAAATAATAATTATAATATTTCAAATAAATTTCCTTTCTGTTCTCTAATACAATATTTAATGACACGGAAAATCGGTCTCGAAATATTGAGAAAATGAATTTCATATAAACTAGGTCAAAAGTCAATTTTCCAGTAAGTGCAGCTATAAAACGAAATAGAAGAATACCTACTCGTTATTAAAAATTTTACTTTTTCTAGATTAACCAAGTGTTTACTTCAATCTTGACATTATTAGAAGTAAAAACTACAGACTATGATCGCAATGTACCAGATTTTTTATATTATACAGCAGGGTAGGCAGAGGGAACCTAGTTTAGATATTTCGTCCCCTACTTTTCGTCCAGTTTTCGTTGATTAGCAGCGCTAAACGCCGCGCTTTGTCTTGTTACCAGATCTGTTCCCCGATTGGTGATCGAATGATTTGATTGAAGCAGAATAAAGCTTAAAGCTGAAAAAATATGTGAAACACCAAATACCTCGCAAACCATGATGAAATTATAAATATTACAAATTTAAAACTTAATAGGCATTGTTGAGACTTCAAAGCTACTGCTAGAACAGAATTATTTTATACCGTTAGGTCTTTAAAATTTAACAATCAAACATTATTGAGAGAACGCGGACCGAGGTTATGGTTATGAACGTTATTGTATTTATTTTGTAAACATAATATAGTTAAAACTTAAAGCGTTTTATATTTAAACGTTAACAGTTGCTGTTGAGAGAAAGCTGTTCCAGGCTTAAGTGCATTTTCATAGAATATATATAATCGAATATTACTTTTATATTAACCAGAACGAAGATATTGTTAACTAGTATCCTGCTCGGCTTTGCCCGCGTGAGCTTCTTGAATATGACTATTTCTTTATGAGGCTATCGTGACTGCGTAGGACAGCGTTTGAATACGTCGGCTCTTATTCGCTGTTCTGATTGACAAAGCGCGCTTGAGCACTGCTACTCACCACGCAATTTCTCAGGAATCGGGCGGAAAGTATAAAAATATGTTTTTTACGACATCACATTAGAAATATTTGACATTCTTGGCTCTACATATTATAAAATTTCCTCTTGAATCATTGTCTATTAATGAAAATCCCATTACATTTCGTTTGTAACATAGATTGAAAGATTTTAGTGTACTTCGACAGGCAGCAAATTTTGTTTGTTAAAAACAAAAATTGAAATTAAAAATTGTTTTATACTACTAAGATAAACTATTCCTCGAGTGAGATTCGTTCCATATTTAATTATGAATAATTGCTTGCCTATGTCAATACCTAGTCTATCTACCTAGCCTAGGCCTTATAATTTAATCATATTATACAATTTTATAATTAAAATAAATATTTCGCTTAAATTTCGAGACTTTATAATGTGACGAAATTCAACACCGCGCTTTGCCTTGTTGTCAGAACGAGGAAACGAAAATAACTCATTTCCTGTAGTGGGAATCGAACCCACACCGTCTCGTAGTCGAACGCCTAGTCACCAAGATAGTACGATCTGAGAATATCAGTCTCACTGGTGGTAACAACTTTAGGTATATCCGTAGTACGCTGGTAGCGTAGTGATGTCACCAGTCAGAAAAACCGTGTACGTGACAGTAATCATAGAAAATGAAGTTCAGAATTGTTATTTAAAAAACATACCAGTAAAATATCAATAAATAGCTTATTATGTATTGTTATTCTTTTTTTTTTGTATTGTACTGTTTCTAGTTAAGTATTTTATATTTTGTATTGACACGTAACGTCTTTACAATTCGGCGCAAAGTGTGGATCGGGGTGTTTTAACACTAAAAACCCTCTGCCTACCCTGCTATGTGTGTGTAAAGCTTATTTAATTCTTAAAAATAAAAATGTTAGTAAAAAACCTCCTTAAATTTTCTTATTATATAATTTAGTTCTACTGCCCTATTTATTTACTAATGTGAAAAACTGATAATAATAATTATAAACCACTCGTCATCGTTACTATGAACATACACCTACTCGTCTATCTCGTTATCTTTACGACGTGTTCTTAGACTAGATTCCGAATATCGACTTAGAAATTATATAGGTATAAGTACTAATAGACGGAGTTCCCAGGACCCCCAGACCTACGTCATTTTAGCAAAGCTGAAAATTTTGAGGATTAATAGTCTAATGTATAATTAAGTCAGTGTGCTTACCTACTTAATATAGTTGATAGATGGCGCTACCTCTGAAAGGACCCCACTTTCAAGTTAACAAGTACGCATACTGTCTTAACTACTTATTAAACTAATAATTCTCAAAATTTCAGGTTTGCTAAAATTACGTAGATCCAGAGGTCCTGGGATCTTGGGTTAATTTGCGTTTTACGAAATTTAATTAGCCTGTATTTTTATTTATATAATTATACGCGTTATTGACCAAGGTGTACTTATTTTATTATATTCAAGTCTATGTAATGATATTCCTTAATGTTACCTGTTGATGTGCCACATCCACAATAATGCAATAATTATTTCATACAATAAAACTAAAGTATGTAATTCTAAATCAACCGACTGCAAATATTGAGAAATGCACAATTAAGGTTAGAAAAATTCTATTTAAATTTTAGCTTCAAAAATGTATCTACATATATGTAGAATATTGCCACCAAAATAATTAACTGTTTATTCTAAGGATTTTCTTTTTCCAAGTTAATTTTTTCACATTTTTGCGGGAAGTGGAGAATAGAGTTTCTTATTGATTGTAACACTATATTAATTTGCCATAAGAAGACCATTTGTGTCACTCCCTAACAGGTGTTTCTTTAGTAAACAATATTTTGGCAAACACGCTAACTAGGTTTATGCACACCAATATTCGTGTTACGTGCTACTGTATAGAAAATTTTGATATGATTTATGTCTTTAGCCTTTGTTTTCAAATTTAAGTCGGTCGTAATTTTTATTCAGAACTAATTTTAAACGCCCACCCATTCTTGTGATCTAGGTACAATAACTTATTACAATTTTTATTATTTAAATTAAATTTCAATCATGTTTTGCTTCTTTAATTAAAAATTCTTTGAATCTAGAAATAGTAAAGTAAAAAATAAGTGACAGCGGTCTACCAAAAATATATCTCCGAGACATAAATGTGACTGAAAGAATTAGGCCAGAATGACAGAAGTTAAAAAAACTTAAAGCTAAGCATCGTAATTCGTTTATGGTGGATTTATATTATCACAAGAAATCCTTTCTTGTAATATTACCAAAAGTAAATTCAGAAAAAATTGGACTGTTAAATATTTATAAAATAAGTGTTAGAAAAAGTTGTGTTAGCTAAAGACTCAAAATCTGTAAAGCCTTTTCTTTTTCCCCCATAGAAGGGGAAAGCGGAGGAAAATTAATATTAAGACGCCAGGACCCCCCTACAAATCCCTGAAAGTAAAGGCCAAAGCTTATTCTCACATCGCTAAGTAGTTATAGTAACTAATGTTTTATCTATGACAAAACTGTAGTATCATTTGCCCCAAAATTTCTACAAGGCCAAATCTACAAAGCAATAACTTTCATTAGTAAACTAAACATCTAACTCAAAGATTGGGCCAACATGGGGCCAATGTGTGAAGGGCCATAGATTTCACGAACGTGTCGCAAGCGTGACATTGATTTATATTGGGATGTCCATCCATGACACAAATTAGCTACATCATTCAATAAATCCCTATTTATTCTTCTCGTGGTGTCAGCAAGTCTATATAGCTGTGAATTATATGAAGGAACTAAAATTATTATTGATGATTTCAGTTTAGTTTAACGTATTGTTTGTGGTTGATTTATCGAGTTTTGATGTAATGATATTACTGTATTATATATTATGTGGACTCATATTGAGTATTATTAATGATACTTATTTAATAAAATTATAAAAAAAATTACGTAGAGGGATTTAAGCCCGCGCCTCTTGGGAACGGGTTCCAAGTGCGGTTACGTTTTCTAAATAAGTATTTTCCTTTCTTAAGTGTGGAATAACACTTTAAATACATTTAAAATATTAATCATTTTGGCAATTTTTTTCATAATTTGAGAAACTCTACTATATACTTATTAGTTTTATTTAGAATTGTCCGTATTTATACAGCTTTGCGTTAAGTAGATCGACATTGACTAGTGTTGATTGAAATATGTATGCTAATTTTTATTATTATTTTTTAATTATTCTGTAACATTATTTATGTATCTTTTCAAACATCATTTTTAGAATAAGAAACTTACTAATTATCGTTAAAAGACTTTATACTGTCTTCAAAGAATCATGATAAATGTAAGTTTTTTATGCAACAAAATAAAATAAAACTAACACTATACCTGCAGTTCTTGATTCAAGTCCGATTTTTGTGTGAACGAAATTGAAAAAAAGCAAAAATAAGCCTTTCGGCACGTCCTTATCATGTCGTACGTCTAATGCGGGAACGTTACTCTCGGCCATATTTACACTACAATTAGATTAATTGGGTTTTTCAACTTTGTGAAAACCATATTTTTTTTATTTGATACTTTTTGTGTATACTGTAATTTATATTATTTGAAAATTACATAAATTGCAAATAATTTACACAGCTGCAAAAGCAGGTCAAAGAGGTTCAAACTATGCGTAAAAATATTATAGCACTGTACGATTATTGGAAATAAGGAAATGAAATAAAAGTTTTTATATTACTAAAATAACATTAACATGTTATGTTAACCGGAATTAGTTGTCTTCGTGTCGGTCGGATGTTTGTGGAACCGATATATCTACTAAAATCTGTGTTTTTATTTCTAGCAAAATATTTTCGACGATATTTCATCATCAAAACGATTTTTATTGGACCGCATCTCACTGCAAATGCCATTGTTGTGGGATCGACTCCCACTTGGGGAGAATAGAATAGAATAATCTTTTTTAACATTTAAAAATTGTTATTTTGCACTACGAAAAGAAAAACTAACGTTGAACGTACCAGAATCTCTTAGAAACCGCCCAAGCGGTCTAACTTTAATAATCGTATAAGTTCTTATACGATTATTGCGGTTTGGTAAGACAGAGCTTTAGTCAGCCATTTCGCATGCAATTTATCGAAATTTTGTGGAAAGAGGAGAACGGAGTGTCTTAGCACTGCTTTCTTTCTGCTCTCCCTGCTAGGTATATGTTAAAAGATGCGTGAATCTAAAAACATTACATCATTTTCACAAGTGATGTCAGTTAGGATGCTCAGAAATGACGTAATCTTAATAAGGTAAAAACACTTCCGCCCACATGCGTTGACAAATTAGAAACTTTTTAGGAGAAAAGTAATTGGATAATATT
Organism: Heliconius cydno galanthus; assembly: GCA_036379175.1. NCBI lineage: Eukaryota > Metazoa > Arthropoda > Insecta > Lepidoptera > Nymphalidae > Heliconius > Heliconius cydno. The sequence goes on from JAKRZM010001329.1 coordinate 537,469, forward strand.
AATATTACAACGCCCGTATTATCAAATTTATTTATTTAATAATAATAAAACTTCTGTATTATATAATATTTTTCATATTATATGAAATATATTTTATACTACAGAAAATTATTTATAATATAAAAAAAATTAAGATAAGAAAAATTTAAACATAAATTTTTAAGATTTTATGTATAATATAAAAAAAATATTATTAAAAGATACAATGAATCATATTATGATAAATTCTAAGGAAATTTTAATTAAAATCCAATAAAATTTTAACAATTTCACAAATATTTCGATCAGAAATAACTATCAAAAAAAGCAACTACCTTTATTTAGATAATCTTCAAAAAATGTGATCGACGGTGTAATTTGAACTGGTGATAGATAACGACAGCTTTTACAGACAAAAAAGTAATACAAACAGCGTTATATTTCAACACGCCTCCCCTACTGTGTTGTATAGAAAAACTAGAGTAAACTATAACATTATCACATTGTTGTACAGTCGCTAACGAAATTAGAGTTTGTAGTAAATCAAGTCGCGTTAATCAATATTTATTTAAATTAAATATTTAAAAATTTAAACTTTTTTTATAATTAAATTAGTACTAGTTTATTTACACAAGTAAATAGCACGACAAGCTTTTATGATCAAATAAATTGTGTATAATGAGGTTATGAATCTATAGTTAAAATTTAAAAGAAAAAAAATTTTTTTTTTAGATCGTTTAAAAATCTTATGTCAAAGTGACCGTTCTGCCATTTCAATTAATTCGAGTTTACGCTGATAACTTATTTTTTATCTTTGGTATATTATTTTCCAGTGACGTATACTCACTGTTCTATTGCTACTTCTATCGGCACGATACTGGGTTTTTACAACGCCAATCCAGGTCTACTCTTATTCATATATAAAAATATAATTGCTTATTAAAAATTAAAAATAGTCATCGGAAATGTAGCACCGGAAATATATTATAATAGGTGACATATTAATAGTTAATTTGTAAAAAAAAAACATCTCATGAACCTAGCGACTTCCATATTGAACACGAATAAACTTTGGCCAAATTGAACGACAATTTGAACCAATATAAATATTATACTTAAAACTCTAAATATATTTTCTATAGTAAGTGTATTCGTATACGTGAATATCACAAAAACTCGTATAAATCGTCGCGTCATACTACGGAGTGGGTACAGATGTCTGTTTGTCTATCGATCGTAAATCCGACGTATGCCCATTCATCTTTAGTGAATGGCACTCACACTCGCACCAGATGCATTTGTGATAATGATGCAACCTCAGCTTAGTATTTGATGGATTTTTTTGTCTTGTATTTGTCATATTTGCCTGCTGTTTTCATTCATATTTTGTTTTTGTACTACTAATAGCGTACAGAGACGTCAGTTAGTATTTAACTTACTTTTTAATTAAATTAAGTTATTATTTAATCATCTTCACTCTGTATCCAGCATACAGCTACACAAGCGAACCCTAGGAAACCTAGTGTTGAGACACTCCGTTACCCACATTCCGCCGAATTTTTCTAGGCATTGCGTGTTCAGTGGCGGAATTCAAAAGCCCGGCTTTTTGCCTTGGTGCCAGAGCGAAGAAATGATATTATTAAAGAAATAATAATTAACTACTTGGCTTGTTCATAAAACGAGGAGATAAAAATAATTAATTCCCCCAACAAGGAAGCCAACCTATAACCGTCGTGTGTACGCTATGCCACGGCACTACGACGGCCTACATATATAAAAACCCACTTTCACATTAGCAGAAGAGCAAAAGTAGAACATTAATTACCTCTTCACACTACCGGTATCGATCATGATTAAAAACAACAATACAAGCTGTAAATCAATTGCGTACGTCTGCAAGCCAATTTCTTTTTCATAAAATGCTACTGTCAATTGAATTGGAGAGATCAAAAATTAACCCTATTACTATTGACCTAAAGATCTATTTCATTTGTCGCAATAGATAGCTAAATGCCTGTGTTCGATGATAAAATTTAAGTATCCAGATTGTTTAATGTTGTTTGAAAGTTATGCTCTGTGTTTCAGTTTCAATTGTTTTATATTTGTGCAATGTGAAAATTCTTGCAATACTTTTTGTTGTGAAAATTCCTAACCTAGTGTTTAGACACTCCGTTTCCCACTTTCCGCCGAAATATGGTTATAATTGAGGTATTGCATAATTGATAGGTACCTGCAGTTAGTTCGATCTTTATTTACCTATACTAGGTAAAGATCAAACATTCGAAATATAAGCAATTAAATCATGTTACGTCAACTCACGCCTTTCGGAAATCGTCCAAAAATCTTTTGCTTGAAACCCGCCCCCAAATTTTATATTCGTTTCTAAATATTTTACGATGTGTTAGTGTGTGAATAACACTTTACATTTTTTTAATAATACAAAAAGCTTTTAATTAAGCCTTGTCAACGTCAATCAGTCAACTATACAAGGAAAATATATGTCTTATTTCTAAAATCTTCATCACATTTCTTTAAAAGCAATAATAAAATACGACACCAAAACAGTATAATAAAATCATTTATCATATTTCTTTACTATAACAGTAAAATAAAAGCTTTTAAAAACAAAGTCAGTTATTTTATCAAACTAAATTTCCGTCGTAATTATTATTGAAGAGCTAGGCTTATTTTCGTTTATTTGCCATAAAATTATCTTTGATCTCTGCCTTCGGCCAGCCGCTAACAGGATACTCATTTAGCGACCGCGTAACACCAAACTTGGGATTCTTTACAAACCTTATGGGATCGTTAAGAATACAACGGTATTCGTATAGTCACGACTTACATTGTATCTCAACTTCAAAGGGACAGCCACTTGGTGTTCTGGTATGCTTTGATGGTCTTCCTGAATTCTTGGAATGTGGATAGGTATTTTGTAAATATTTTCATAGCAGTGTGTTTGCTGTAAAATAAAAATTGTAGTTTCATTTATGTTTTGTGGTACAAGAAATATGAATATGCGGCGTTAGATTCCGTCACTCAACACGCCATGGTGAAAATTCGAGCATGGCTTACTGTGCCTAATTGCAGAAAAAATTATAAAGCTGTTTTCGCTTATAGAATTTTTCTCGAAATTTGAGCGGAAAGTGGAGAACAGAGTGTCGTAACACTAGGTCCCCTATGCCTTTACCCTGTTATGTGCGATACATATTGTTTTTATTGTTTCCCTAATAATAGCTATTGAATTGAATTATATAGAATTTCGATATAGTATGTTTATCATTCACAGCATTAGTTGAATTTAGTTAGTAATAGTTCTAGCGTCATACTTAACAAGATTTCAAGGAAAACGTTTGATGTTTTTCATGGGCTTTCTTAGAGTATACACGTGTAATGGGCGACTCGCGGTTGAGATTGACATTCAAGATATTTTCAGAACACTATAAAATTCTTTTTAAAAACTCAGTCTAGCTAACAAAAGCAAAATTGAAGTTTCAGTTTAAATAATTTTATTGATCATAGTTGAGAGGCCGTTCGTCGTGGCGGAGTGGCATGCGACTGTGGCATGGGTTCTATGGGAATAGAGTGGGAACTCAGGATATTAAATATTTCATTGTTACATATTCTTTCTCTGGTAACGAGGTAAAACGGCGTTTAGTTCCGCCACTTCACACATTCCACCAGAATTCGGCGGAAAGTGGGATTGGAAGTGTCCTAATGGGAAACAGAGTGTTTTAGTACTAGGTTCCCTCTGCTTATTTGCACTTGGATGGCAATATTTTCGTAGTATAGAACAGTTATTTTAAATTATAGGTTATCATAAATGGTAAGTTTCCTAGAGAAGGATTTGAATACACTACCTATTCACCCTTACGACTTTATAACGTTATCTCATTTTGGATCATAATTATATCACTTATATGTATATACGTGAAATAACGTGTATACGTTGCATTATTACAACTTCAACAAATACTACACAGCTTAGGGACCGCAAACGCCGTTTCCGCTACAAAATCCCGCCCACATTAAACATTTGTATTGCGAATGCAAATATTTGTCTCTAGTGGTAATAAAATCGTAACGTCCGGTTAGTAAATCCAGCTAATTTATATTTGGAGTTTAAAAAGCTGGATTTTCGTTACTTATTTACTCCGTTATTCGCATGCTTCGCTATTAAGCTCGGTCTACAAATAATTAATACTGGGATGGGATGGGATTATCCTGAAATATGAACATGAAAATATAAATATAAAATATAAACTTTTTTTCTTAAGATTAATACATTTTCATAATATAATTTTAACAAAGTAAGAAATTATTGTATTGCATACCAGAGAGGGGAAATGAACATAATTCCACCGAGTCGAGATCGAACCCACAAGCATCTCGTCTACAGGCAGGCGATGTTCTAAAACCTGTAAAAAATATCTTTATTCATATACGTAATTTATATACTTAGTTAATTATTTCACAGGTGTCAGTTAAAGACATTACGCGTTATTTTTGTGCGCAATCCGTGTTAATGGAGCAACTTTCATCTTTATTAAAGTTATTTTTGACCGTATAGAATTTCATTGATGAATCTCGTGCGTAATTGTATGTCGAGCTTCGTTATAGCGTTTAATTTAGAGCAAATTTTAGGTTACACCAAGTACATGTATATTCTGATATACCCACAGTAGGTACATAAATTTAGCAACACTAGTTTTACGTTGTATCCCGCATATAGTAGGGTAGACAGAGAAAACCTAGGGTTAAGACACTCCATTTCCCATTTTCTTTCCAGGTTTTGACACATTGCTTGATGAGTAGGAGAGCTGAACTTCTCGCAATAGCTTATTATTATTATTTAAAAGAATCCCCAAGTGGAAATGGAATCCACTGTCGCGTTGACATTCAAAAGCTGTGTTGCTTAAGGCTGTATCCTGCACATAGGCCGAGAGAATCTGGGAACCTAATGTTAAGATATTTCGTTCCCCACTTTACGCCGAATTCTTCTGGCATTGCGTGTTGAGTGGCGGAACGTAACGGTGCACTTGAAGCCTCACTAAGCCTAAGACTATGAGCGAAAAGTATAAATTGAATCAAATTTGCACCACCACGCTTGCACGCGCCGCCTTGCAGATTGAGTCTGGGCGTTAGTGCTGTCTTAGGATATGTCGGGGTCCTAGACCATACAAGAATTTGGGGCTCTTAGTCATTACTTATTTACGAAACTACATTTAGAGCTCTTTCATGATAAGGGCCTGGCCAGGAGGCCCATGTGCCTTGTTGTTAAAGACGGAACTGAAAATTACTGGGCGTTAATTCATGATGAAAAAAAAGGCTTCTGAGAACATGCTATATATGTTTTATACTCGTTATGTAACAATAATATAATAATAATAATCGATCACTTTGACATTTCGCTTTAACAAGTATTGCAACTTGTATGATAAAATATATCAAGCTTATCGATCGACACTGACCTATAATTTTAATGATGTACGAGAGATTTTCTTATATCTTTTTGATACGATCTTATCATTTAATGTATGCCTGCGATCACTGCAAGTCTCTTGTAGTCATGTGATTCATAGTGTCCTATTGAAGTTGTCAATGCAACACAGGAGGGTAGGCAGAGGGAACCTAGTGTTAAGACACTTCTTTTTCCATTTTTCACCGAATTCTGGAGGCATTGCAGGCAACTCAACTATAATGTATAAGCTATTCTTAATAAATACATAACCGTATTAGGCCATCCGCCATCAGGTGCACTATACGAGTACTATATGCAGTATAACCACGAGCAAGGGGGCAGAAGGCCACAGCGGCATTGTCCACTGAGATGGTGCGTCTTATTGCGTATTCGTAATAAAGGATGCATCTCCAAGGTCTGGTGAGATCATTTTGCGAAAACCTTTCGAGAAAGCGTTTCGAGCGTTTATTGTTGTGTGGTGTTAGTTTAGAGAGTTGGCGATTAATTAGTTTTCATATAAATTTTATTGTAACCCACAAGTTTGCTTACGTGAAAAACGTAATTTTTTTATTTATACGTTTTTTAAAATTAATTTAAAGAAATAAGATTAATTTCATTTCGTCTAAACATTTTTTTTTAAAAACTCACTTTACATCAGTTGAATTAAAATATTTTAAATATTAACATTCTTCAAGTATTACAACCACCTCTGCTTAAACAAGGAGAATGGAGTAATCAGCCACTAAACTCTATTTAGAAATTAATATAATTTGGTATGTACCATACATAATTTTGGATTCGTGCTTTGAATTGTGTCACTTGCGTAGATTTACGAGTGCGATACCACACAACACGTTCTGAGGGGACGTTTATAGCGAAATTTTGCTATACATATTTATTACTCGGCTAAGTGCGGTATTAAGTTACTGTAATAAAGATATTATGACGGTTGAAATGGTGGTTATATAGAAGATATACTACCGATAGTATTCCTTAATAGGTATTGCTATATGAATAAAAATTACATTAAATATAATCTATATGAATGTGATAACCAAGTTCATTTAATTTTTATTTTTGACTGTAAATAGGTTGTGGGTTCGATTCCCATTTGAGGAAATGAAATGCCGCCAGAATTCGTGGGGGGCAGAGTGTCTCAACACTAGGCTTCTGCCTACTTAAATTAAAAATATTTTTAACCATAATTATTTGGCCATTGCTTACAGCAAGGCTGAAATGCCACGCCGTGCATCTTTTTAACCTAAATATATTTTTATTTGTTTTCACAACTCGTTTAAGCAGTTGTTCTTTACATAGTAATATGATATCTAAAATATGTATATATGTATATATTTATATATTGGCACAACTTAAAAGTAGCGCTGTAATCATATCTTATCTACTGGATATCGATTACCTAGTATCAACTGTTAGTAGACTGCGTGTTTAGGAAGTAAAATAATATTTTGATTATTTTGTATATCTCTAGTTACGTTATGTAAATAATATTACTTTTGTATAATTTTATATGATAATAATTTTATTTTTCTATAGACTAAAACATTTCTACCAATTTTGAACTAACTTTGTAAAAGATTCTTATACAATTTAAATCATGTATTTTCCTGATAAAAAGCAAAATATACTGGCAAGGTTTATTTCAGATATAACCTAAAACTTCACCTCCATGGTGAAAAATAAGCGTAAGTGGTAACAGTAGGTTAAAACGACACGATTAACGCGATGCAATATAGCTTTACACATTTCTATGTACATATACATATAGATCTAGCTCCTGAGATTAGCCGTCAAACTAAACAAATCTGCTTTTTAAAAAAAAGTAAAGATTCTATAATATAGGAACCATGGCCTGCCTTTAGTACCTACTAACCGTTACTAAATCTCCTGTCAGCGATTGGCTACGAATTCCAAATTCTGAACGCCGCTGGGAAGAAACCGTAATGAATATACAAACTTCATTGTGGACCGTTCAAATTTTATTTAACTTCTCAATAACAACGATGCATCTGTGTCAATATGTGCATTTCATGTCACTGAAATAATACAGAGTGTGTTGGCACCAACTTTGCATAATCATTAGTTAAATGTTTTTTTAGTGATGCGAGAAAATTTTGACGTGAAAAATGACAACAATATCGGCTATTATCGACACAGCGCCTGACTGCAAACACGTAGATAACGCTCGGTGTTTAATTTCGCCATTTTAAATGCAATGCCTCGAAAGTTGGCGGAAAGTGATAGACGGAGTGTATGAGGTTTCTTCTACTCTGCTATATGCGGAATACAGCATGAAGCTAAAAAATATTTAATCTATTCAATATTACTATTTTTTTATAAAAGTGACACTACTTTGTCAAAAACACTAGTGATGTGCTATAAGAGACATCAAATATACATTAATTACGTCATCAAGTGCGATGCAAATATAATATACAAGGCTAATCGATATTTCAAACATAGTAACGAATACACTCTATCAAATCGAAATGGAATTCTGATAAATCTGTCAATGTCCTACACTACGCTTTGTTTTTCTCCCACACATTATAAGCGTGGAATAAAACATGTATAAACAACTTAAACAAGCCTTTTTAACATCTTTCAAGGATCACCTTTGTTGAACTTTTGACATACGTAAGGTTACTAAGTGGCCAAGCACGAATTGAATATTATAGAGTGTATGTTTCTTATTTTTTTGTTATTTTTAAATCTTTACTAATCTTTACGATTTTACTATTTATTACGATCTGACTGTACACTTCTTGAACGTAGGAATCGTGGAAAATAGAATTCCGTTGTTTATTTTCCGTTGATTGAGAATATTTAAGAAGATTATAAATATTTAAGAAGTAGACTGAAAGACTTACATAATGAACTGTAATAGAAGTGATTTTAATTGCCACAATTGCACAACAAAATAATTTAAAAATATTGGTATGTTCGTTGTTGCGCTAAGATTTATTTTTTTACAGAAAATTTGTTTATAATAAATGAACCTCCTACATAGTAATTAAATTAACAATGACCTTACGGAACCATAAAAGCTAACAAGACAATCTCGAAGCTGTTTGACATTTAAAATTCAAGGCATTGATTGTTTTATGCCTATAAGTTCATTAATAGCAATTATCGTCCATTTTGTGACATATCAACAGTATGTCAAAATGATTCATCTGTCATTTTCGGCGTTAGGTTACGTCATTTGTACTCTATTGTGAAATTATTAACATATTAAATCACGGAGTTGTCAGCTCTAAAAATATATGGGTGTTTCCGTAGCTAATACAATAGCATATAAAATTGTAGCGTCATCTGTTTATTACCAATTTGCATATATTTCCTATTTGAAAAATAAATGATATTATCTTAATGCAATTGGCACATGGCTGAGTGACCTTGATGTTTGCGGATACAAAATTGGGGGATGTATTTTACACTAGCTTGTACGTGCGGTTGGGCCCTCGTCGTCCAACCAAAGGAACTCCTGTGTTTTAATATTAGTATACAGTATAGATATACACACATCCTTTTGTTATATTCGTTTTCTTTTTTTCAAATAAATAAGGTAGAGACAATATTATTTACATTTATATTCATTTTGCCTTTGGTTAATCAATGAATAATGAATGAATGAGTGAATGGCACCTACAATTTTCATACTTTGCCTCACTTCTATCCGGTGTGACAGGTCTCTGAGTAATTGATTATAATAACTGTCGGTGTGTTACACAGACGTAGTAAGCTTAGGAAAATTTTCAACGATAAAGCTTTACTCAATTTGATGATTGATTGATTGATGAATACTTTTCTTGGTGCAAGCCTTGTTAAATTATTTGAGAAAAAGTAATTATTTAAATACTTATATTATCTACAACTTATAATTTAACATAAGTACTTTTACAGATAGTTTGGAACCGTTAATAAGAACAATTTTTGGGACAATAGTATTATTATATTTTCGAATGTTATTTATTAAAGAATAACTAAGCAGAAATTAAGGCAATATTTAAATAATTTAATTTAATTTAAAGAATGAAAATATGTTAACAGTTTAGGTATTAGAACTCCCCAACGGTTTACCTAGCATTACATATTAATTTAATTATTAAATTATGTAGATAATTAGCCCTTTTATAATACCTGAGTCATGTCTTCTGCGTGACAGATCTCTTAGCGACCACGATAGGTGGGGCGCGTTAATTGGAGAAATTTGTAATAGTAAATTAAGACGCAATAACACTAGTTTCAATAGTACATGTTTACGGGAATATTTTTTTATATATTCTATCTTTGAATTGAATATTATCATCACAATGTCAAAAATGTAAAAATATTCCTTACTTTCTCTATCTTCAAATGAACAAGGATAATATTTAACTTTTATTGCGAATGGGAAAAACACCAATATATTTAACAAGTAAAATTACTTAATAATTCTTATCGTTGATTGAGGGATTAATACCAGGAGGAGAGGAGAGAGAGAGAGGCTCTTAACAATTTACAAATATCGTTATCATGATTAACATTCTAAACTAATGTTTCCACATTGAATTCATTTTTTAAATGGTTTATTATATATCATACGCAAAGGTTGTAAATAGTTAGCATTGTAAACATACCATTCGTTGTTTGATCGATTAAAAACCAAGCCTTAATAAATTCTTAATGCACTATGTAATGTAGCATTGTGGAAATTCCTATTGTTATACTCGTATGTCATTTAAAAACAATAACATAAGATAGAGAAATATAGAGCAATTTTGTTTATTATGAGGAACGCGATGAGTGCATTTTGGAACACAGACGGTGTGCTGCTGCGCCACCACGCATAACAATATTTAGTGCGAGATACAGAGTGAAGCTTAAAAAAAATATACCTTCACATATTATTTTATTATGAAATATTAATCTATTTTAACATATTAAATGGTTCTGTAAGTTAAACTGACATAATAGGTAATGATTTCTTTCTTTATTTTATCAATGAAGCATCATCTTGGAATTTTATCATTTAACTATGTCAGCTGACAATTTTTCAAAGTTGTCACCGCTGAACAAGATCAAACATGACTGACACACATCGAGTCATCGAGTAGTATATATTAACATAGTATATAGTGCGTGTAACGAAATAAATTAATACATAAAAATGACAAACCTAAAACTGTAAAGTAGTTCATACGAAGAAATAAAATAAATATGTCATGTTACTTAAAGTTATTATCTTCTATACTATAAAAAAATATATGTATATACAACTTTCACGATGTGAATAATTTTTAGCTCTAATTAATTGAAGATCTGACAAAAAGCGTTTAAATAAGCTACCGTTTAAATATCAAAAATATTTACATAAAAAATAAACAAAAAAAAGATTAATACTATAAACAAATATAAATAAGAAATTTAAAATTTCGATTTAAAATTTTATTTTAATTACAAAAACTGCAATTATACATAACTCGTTCAGGCCTGATTGCGCAAGTCATAAATATTAAACGGTTAACAACACTTGATAATTGATAAACCTGTATATCGAACATTTTTTTTAAAAGTTTTTAATAAAAATTGACAGATTAGCAGTATTTAATATGAATATATCGATGAAATTTAATTAAAATGAGTTGCTTTAATAAATATTTTGAAAGCTTTGCTTAATTGAAGAATAATTTAAGTTTAAAAAGGAAAAAAAAATAAAACTTCTTGATATTAAGATATCTCATAAAAATTATAGGTACTTCAAAACTATACGCTTCATTTTGTTACCAGAGCGACTAATATGAAAATAAATTATTCCTCTGAGATTCTATTGACGTACAGGTCCATCCAGTAAAGAGTTCCAGTAAAGAATTTTTTTCTGTAGCTAATTTATAATATCATATATTGCTAAACAAAAAAAAATGTAATTGTCAAAGCTGCGTTCAAGATTCACAAATCTATGAAACCTCTGTAACGTGGCGACGACGGCGACGCACTGCCTACGGCGGACCCTGACCTAGAAACGTTACGTCATGCGACTGGACGGTAAGCCTACACATGGCTGTCGGATACAACTAAATCGACTAACGTAATATTGTACTATTTTTTGTTTAGTAAAAGTCGAAAATTTTAAGCGTTTTGAAGATTCAAAGATCTGTCTCGTGTCTTATCCGTATGTGACATTGACGGACTAATTTGTGCTCCATTAGTACTACTAAAATCTACAACATGAAGTGCTAAGTATTTTAAAAAAATCTTTTCAAATCTTTTTTATGCTATACTGCAGCTGAGTCAAGCCAAAATATAAAATTAAAAAAACATAACAAATAAGTATAATTTTACTACACAAGAATACCAATATATTATGTAGGTATATTCATTGATGATAAATTATACTAAGCTTTATTAGTACCAATTATACGCTTATAATAATTTATAATAAAATACCTCAATAGTGTGACTTAGATAATATATTTAAATGATGCCTTGAAATAATGATGCCAATGATGATTCGCGGGATACAACGCTGAATTTTGGCATGTAGTCTACATAAGAAGTAAGCCTTGAAGAGTTAAAAGGGGAATTCGTAAAATATATATTATTTTGGTTGTTTTTACTTCATTGGCCATAGAAACTACGTGTCTACTATAGACTACTCGTAGGCACTTTCGAACTGCACCTCGGTGACGTCATATAATAAATAAATCATTAAAGTAAATATAAACGTTAATAACGTTTAAATATAATTATGATAAAACTATAAATTCCTTAAATTAAATAATGACATAGTATACAAATACTTAATGTAACCTTTGCGGTAGCTGATTATTATCTAACGTTTACCTGCAGCCACGTTTAGTAATAACGATTAACTATAAATACAACGACAGATTGACTCAGTGGGAATGTCTTGTCTGCATAGATGTGGGTTCGATCACTACTCGAAGAATGAAAAAAAATGTTAAATTAATCAAACTGGACAGAAAGTGTAGAACGAGTCCTTAACCTAAGCTAATTTTTGCAAATTTTATTTTAGCAAATTTTTGAAAAAATGATGGTTAGTGGCTATTATGTTTGCCTTATATGTTTATTTAATGACAAAAAAGTTAATAAATATAAATTACTAGCGGCCCGCTCGCGGCTTCGCTAGCGTGAACTATGTTATTATTAATTTCTGTCTCCATGTATACCTACCTACGTCTTATAAGTGACGTCCATGCAAAATTTGAGACTCCTAGCATTTGTAGTAACGAAGTTTCATACAAACTTTCGACCCCAAAAACAACCGCTTAGAAGTCGAATATTGCAAATTCCCGTCTTAGCGAGCACCTACGTCCTATAAATAACTCCTATGCAAAATTTGAGATTCCTAGCACATGTAGTTTCTGAGATTTCGTGATGAGTGAGTGACCTTTCGATTTTATATATATAGATNCGAGAGGTATATGAAAAAAAATATTTTAACATATTGTATGTTCATAAATTAACAACACACGTATATTTATTTAATTTAAAAATAAATCACATTTTTTTCATAAAAGTCATTTAAAAAAACACCTGTGCTACAAATAAAAAATATCATGGTTATCGAATCTAACCGATTGGGTCTTTTCGTGGTGTATGCAAGGATGGTTTGGTAGTACCCAGTCTGTTCGACGGCAACTTCCAGAACCCGAAGGACACAGATTATCCTCTTCCTTCCCCACCCCGTGTCGCTGTAAAAGACAGTAAGGCTAAAAGCATGACATAGTTTCTGAAAAATGATGGTTAGTGTAAATTCAACAAATGTATAAGTTTATTAAGGGTCAACGAACCTATTATGTTTGCCTTATATGTTTATTTAATAACAAAAAAGTTAATAAATATAAATTAATAAGGAGTTTCTTAATGATTCATGGTGGTGTTAAATGTGCTTGTTAATTTTTAAATGACATTTTTTAGTTTTAATCTGTATCCCGCACATAGCAGGGTAGGCAAAGGGAACATGCGAACCTAGTCTTAAGACACTCCGTTCTCATTGACACACTTAACTTTCCACTTTCCGCCGAATTTTGAGAGAGAGCGAGAGAGTTTCAGAGCGAGAAAATGAAAATAATGTTTCCTCAAAAGCGGCGTATGCGTTGTTTAAGCTTCTCGCGTTTACAGTCTACTAGCGTCAGGACAGGCCTCTTAAATAAACTAATGACATAATATATGATGAATATTTATATTCTCATTTGTATCATCAGTATTAATAGCGTTAGTTTATGACATTATAAAGAATAATTAAATAAACATTATGACTAAGTATTGATTATGTACGTGAATACAAAACGACATTTTAGCCATTTCGATTTAATAAGAAAAATGTGATCTTATCCACATGTTACCTAAGCGTGTAAATGAATTAAAACATTCCTAGTTTCTGTAAAAAAACATCTTTATGCTTTTTCCTATTGCTTAGTATTACATGGCAGAGTAGACAGAGAAAACCTAGTGTTAAAATATTCCGCTCCCCACTTACCGTCCAACTTTTGAGATATTGCGCATTTATTGGCTTAACTAAACGCCGTACTTTAAAATTTCTATCTAAAAAAAAACACTTCAAAAACTCGTACTTAAGCTATTAAAACAATTTCAACATGATACACAGCCATTAATATTTATATACAATTACATTAATATGTATAACTAATTCGTTCTCGATCTAAATCATTCCCCAACTAAAGCACGTGCTTTGAATAATACAATTTTTTTCGCTCCTTTCTGTGAATTTATAGTTTTAGCGTTTTCGTTCATGTCAGTGAATGTGTTTCGCAACGGTTCGACGATTATACGGTTTTAGAAATACGGCTCATGTGCCTTTTTGAATGTAAATGGCTTTATTTATGTTTAATATTACCAACTACCAAGTAAAATTACGTGAACGTTTTGAGCATAATGTGTTATATGGATTGTGAGGTGAACGAGAGATTTTTCTTACTTTTAGTTAGTTTATAGAGTGATATAGCACTAAATTTGTCTATTTAGCAAGAGGTCAAAATAAAGACAATGTAATATATTTAGTAGGATGAGCAGAGAGTTAAGAGTTAGCTGTCAAGATGATTTGTGTCTTACCAGTGCAAGAAAATGAAAATAAATAAAAAATGGTAGTTATTTATTATGTTAAAATATCATTTAAATTCAAAATCCATTTAATAATATTTTCCACTCTTCTACGAGTATATTGCAAATTTGATGTTTATTTATTTATTTTCAAATATTTTTCCTGTTAAACAAAATAGATGATGACGTAACGTTTTTCAAATGGAACAATCATGTCACGTTCGCGTCTTTTCGTAGGTACTATCTTAATAGACACTCACTCTCGGTGCGCTGTAAATTATCCTGGCCGCGGTTAGCTCAGTGCTGCAGCTCGAAATGACGTTATTATGTAAATTTGCTTAGTAAATAGCTCATCTAGGTTATATTATAAGATACAATATCTTAACTATCTACGTACATTGATGTACGTGTACAGGGCACACGCGTGTAACCCTAAATGCCACAGGTTGTGGGTTCGATTTCCACTCGAGGAAATGAAATATTTTGTATTTATATTTCCATTTCTTCGCTCTGGTGTAAAAGGAGAGCGCCGTGTTGAGCAATGGTAAACGGAGTGTCTTAACACTAGATACCTTCCCCTGCTTTGTGCGGCATACAGCGCGAAGCTGAATTTTTAAATGTAATATTTGTACATACATAGAAATGCTTGTGGTTAATAAATGGTTGACAAAGATATTAATAAATAATAATACACATAATAAATAATAATACACATAATAAATAATAATACACCTAATAAATAATAATACATTTCCCCGAGTGGGAATCGAGCCCACAATCGTCGTGTTACAAGGACACCCTTATGCAACTGCCCCACGACGGCAGCGGCGGCTTTTTTAACATGCTACAAGAAAAATAACGATCCTCATTTACTCGAAGCGTAATTTTTCTTAAATTTGAATATGTCGTGTTTCCAATATCTGTAATGTCAGTTGTAATTTAAAATATTAAATTGTTATAAAAATAATAATTAAACTAACAAAACACCTGGAGTAAAAGCTTTTAATGTTGTTTTCCGTTGTTATTGCAGGTGAGGCTATTTTTTTTACTTATATATTTTTATTGCAGAAGCTCAACTTGAGTTTTTATTTCAAAGNAGTGCAGGAAAATGAAAATAAAAAAGTAGTAGGTATTTATATTATTTTAAAACACCATTTAATAATATTTTATATATTGCAAATTTGATATATTTTCAAATATTTTTCCTGTTACACAAAATAGATGATTACGTAACGTTTTTCAAATGCAACAATCATGTCACGTTCGCGTCTTTTCGTAGGTACTATCTTAATAGACACTCACTCTCGGTGCGCTGTAAATTATCCTGGCTGCGGTTAGCTCAGTGCTGCAGCTCGAAATGACGTTATTATGTAAATTTGCTTAGTAAATAGCTCATCTAGGTTATATTATACATTGTATCTTAACTATCTACGTACATTGATGTACGTGTAGAGGGACACCCGGGTGCGATTGCAAATGCCACAGGTTGTGGGTTCTATTTCCACTCGAGGAAATGAAATATTTTGCCTTTATATTTCCATTTCTTCGCCCTGGTGTCAAAGGAAAGCGCGTTGTTGAGTTCCGCCACTCAACACGCAATGGTAAACGGAGTGTCTTAACACTGCGGCATACAGCGTGAAGCTGATTTTTTAAATTTAATATTTGTATATAGGTACATAGAAATGCTTGTAGTTAATAAATGGTTGACAAAGATATTAATAAATAATAATACATTTCCCCGAGTGGGAATCGAGCCCACAAACGTCGTGTTACAAGGACACCCTTACGCAACTGCCCCACGACGGCACCTTTTTTAACATGCTACAAGAAAAATAACGATCCTCATTTACTCGAAGCGTAATTTTTCTTAAATTTGAATATGTCGTGTTTCCAATATCTGTAATGTCAGTTGTAATTTAAAATATTAAATTGTTATAAAAATAATAATTAAACTAACAAAACACCTGGAGTAAAAGCTTTTAATGTTGTTTTCCGTTGTTATTGCAGGTGAGGCTATTTTTTTTACTTATATATTTTTATTGCAGAAGCTCAACTTGAGTTTTTATTTCAAAGAGTGGAATAATTAATATTATTATAATAATAAAAAACCGCAATATAAAACAAAAAAATCAACAACAAATATTTACACGATTTCGAGAAATGGAAATTATCATCATTAATTTCAATATATTGATTCCCTTTCATTGTCTTGTTTGCGCAAGGTTACTTGATTTAAGATATTTTTAAGTCACTAATGAGGCATGTAATGATGTTTCCCAAATTTATATACAACGGTATCTGTTAATCATGCCATATGTTTTACGGTGAAACTCACAAAACTGTGTTGAGGTAACCTTATTTAAAAATTATAAAAAAATGTAGTTTACTCTAATATCTCATTATTTTTTCTTTTAAATGTATAGATAACAGAAATATACTTAGTAAATTTTCAAGAAAGGTTCATCAATGAGCTAAGTTAGTTTTTTGCCTTGACTGCTATTTACAAAAGAAAGCGTAAAACCGAAAAAAAAACTCTAAGAAAAACAGTAGCAATCGTCTGACTGTAATTGTGACGTGGGTTTGATTTCCTAATGGGGGAACTCATTCCTTTACCACAGAACTTCATTTCCTGGCTCTGATACCAATATTAGGCTCGGCCTGTCCCTACCCTGCTATATGCGTGAAGTTAAAAAAAAATACTTACAAACTGCCAATTGAAATAAACCATAACAATGCGGCTAAAATCTCCAAGCACCTAGCACATTACGGCAATCGCAAGGATTATACGAGAGTACTATACGAGTAACTGCACTTGAAACGTTTTGTAAATAAACGACCCACATTTAGAATGGCCCATTATTACATGATGCAACCAAGAACACTTCCTGCTGCAATGGTTGCATTCTATTACTATTTTGTTTATAGCCTTCATTATTTTTACTAAAAACGCTTAGATATTTTTGTGCTAATATGTTCATTTAAATTAAATGCAAAGATTTTTTGAAAATTCTACGTCTCGTGGTTCCCGTTGAGCATCGTTTGTCATTTGCTCAGTAAAGGAAGAGTTTAATAATAGAGATTTAAGTCACTCACACTATTATAACAAACCTACCGTTATACACTTTTATACAATTAATGTAATATGATTACAATTATGATTCGTGTTCACTATTTACTCTCGCTTCTATGCGTTATGCTTATGACACTTGATTCAATTTTTCCAGTTCAATGGGTAGGTATTAAAGTAATTTAGTCCAATGGAGTGTAACGAAGGGTACTTCATGCCGTAGATGATTACAGTGTTTCTTAAATGTTCAATTATGTATTTAAAATGATGACTATTATTATTTATTTATTTGTACGATAATTTACATAATTTTCAAAAATTTTAAAAATTTAGATTTGAACGTTTATTTTGAGCTAATTGTCATTCTACTCCATCCCACTCACTCCACTCTCAATCTTTTTTACTCCGTCCATCCAATTTAATATTTACCAAATATTTGGAAGTACTATGTAAAATCAACTTACATAATAATAATAAAAAAATCCTGAACTATTACAACAAAAATTTAAACAACTGTTTAGTCACCAAAAACCAAAATATTCCACATTCTACGGGTAACCGTAACGATGACCATAAAAGTAACCACCACCACGTCAAGTTCAGTAAAATAACCGTTTACAGAGTAAATTACAGAGTAAACAATGCGACGATCAATCATTCTTATCTCGTCATCTCGATGTCGTTTAAACGCCGCGGCTGGAATGGACAACCGGTGGAGGTCCCATGTCGCTTATGATTTAAATTCTTGTATTGTTTTCATTGAAGGATTTTATTTTTAAATTCTGAATTGTTAGCTTCCTGAAAACTTGATTAAATATGAAATTTGCTGAAATAATTTATATGTCTTTGAATAATCGATGGCGTGATGGCTTTTTGTTTAAATCTCACTTGCAAAAATAATTTTATATGTGATTCTAGCTTCAAATCCCGCCGTTGACTTCTGCCACTAAACGTGAATGTAAAATCAAGACATAATTGTAAGTTTAACAGAGTACCTCGATATTAGGTCCCCCTATAAAGTGTGAAATTGCTTCTATGATTTATTTTGACGTATTGATCATTCAAAATTGGCTCTCTAAATATGAGAATTCATCACAAAATTAAATGCAATGCAGAAAATGCATGAACATAAATGGATTTAGTACTATAACATATGGGTAAATATATTTACCAACACTCCGCTCGGGCGCTGACCACTAATTATTGGATATATCTGCTTCTACAGAAAACACAAATTAATATATTTTGCTCTATGTATTCTAAGTACTATTAATATTTAGTATTTACTGTTTATTTTATATGTATTTATTTCACCGTAAAACACAAAAGCCTTAATGAACCTACCTACATAAATAAAAGCCCACGTAGTATAATGGGACAGCGTTTGACTATATACGCTATGGTTGTGGATTCGATTCCTATTCAAAATAATTAGTAAATTTCCTCGCTCTGGTAGACATAATGCGGCGTAGAACGCAAGTTAGATCCCTAGTTATAGAATATATTCGTATGTATTTCTATCAGAACATAAACAAACCTTGCAAATATACTTCAGCATTAAGAAAACCTCTCACACAATAATCATTATAATAAAAATTCCGCAATGTGCGAACGTCTCCGCTTATGACATATTAGATATTCGTCGCCCGTCCATTGTACATGAAGTATGTATCGTGCAGTACTTCTGTTATTTTTGACGGGCAGGGCGAAACGTGATTGCAATATTTACATTTTTTTTGTGTAAACGGTTGAAATTACGATACTATATAAATATATTCCTACTATTCTAAATAAGAATATATTTATATACACGCATATATTCATCACTACTTAAGGTATGAGGCTATCGTGGCGCAGCGGTACAGCGTCTGACTGTAAGCGCGTCAATTGTTGGTTCGATTTCCATTCGAGGTATTGTCTTATTTTAATTTCCTCTGGAATGCCTTGTGCCTTTTCACCAGATTCCTTCTGTCTACCCTTCGGGAGAAAGCGAAAAGCTGTTTTTCTTTGGGTCTTATCCTCACTTGGAGGAATAATTTTATTTAACTATTTTCATATACCTCTTGGTATTGGTTATATTAAATGAGATTTAGTTAAAACAGAGAGCGGAGTGTCTAGCACTAGGTTTTCGTTGCCTTCCTGGCTATATGCGGAATAAATCACGTTTGAAATCTCACTACGTTAAAATTTTTACACGTTTTCTTAAAAGTATTTTCCCATTTATAGCTATAAGAATATAAAGGCAGGTCTTTACCACTGTAGTCACTATAACACTACATAAGGATAGTATTACGGAACACGAGCGATCTGATAATGAAATGTGCAGTTACCGTGCTGTAAGGCCACGGACAGGATGTTATATTATTATTTTAGTTGCTATGGCACTAGTGTATTTATAATTATGCAGTATTATACATTAACTGTGCTTACATTTGTTTTTGATTTATTTACTAATTCTATAATATTCTAAGTAAATATTATTGGTTTTGCTATTTGGGTTTATAAATATTATAAAAGCCGCCGACGCCGTTGTTACGCATGGGCACAAAGGGCGACTGTAAAAGTGATGATGTAGGGTTTGATTCCAGAAATATGAAATATTTATAAATACATACAAATATTTAATATTTTCATTTCCATGCTAAACTTATTTGTTTTATAATGTATTTTTTATTATTATTTAAAGTCGTCGAGACCCATAGGCACTGTGGCTGACTGAAAACGTGACGGTTGTGAGTACGATTTCCTCTCGAGGGAATTCATCATTTTCCTTGTTTTGGCAACAAAATAAAGCGTGGCGAACGGATATTGAACACCCAATGTCCTGAAAATAAGGCGGTAAATAAGGAACGAAATTTCATAAGCGTAACACTAGGTTCCCTCTGCCTTCCCAGCAGATACTATAAAAATAATAAAGTAAAACATATTACTCGCATTTGTTAAGTGTGCAGAAATTATATGACTATTGTATTCTCCACTTTCATTCTATTCATAGATACGTTCGGAAACAGAATCCAGCGCTGCACTTAATTTAATCAGTTTTAACTGTAGAGAGACCTATATTTCAAATGTAAACTAGACTAACTATTATTAGAGGCCTTTATGACGCAGTGGGACAGCATCTTACTGTAAGCGTGATTGTCCTAGATTCGACCCCCACTCGAGGGGATGATTAAATTTTACTGCTCTGGTCATAAAGCGTTGAGTTCTACCACTCATCACGCAATACCCCGAATTTGGGCTGACAGAAATTAAACAAACTTTTCAACCTTATATTATTACTATAGATTTTATAGTTAATTGAACTTAATTACCTCACTTAAAATAACAATTAGTATCAGATCAAAGACCTCTTTAAGCAATAAAAATACCGTTGCGATCCTGTCGATGTCTGCATATTGTCTAGGCAATATTTTAAAACCATTAACCATTTTCTGGTACCGTTGTAACAAAACCAATCATCACATATATAACTTTAAAGTAATTCCACTAAGGATCAAAGTTCAATACTACGTTTATACCTAAATATAATTTGATTCCGCCTCCAGATATAGTAAACTAAGTGTTACGTTCAATTCTTAGGATATGGCCATTGAACTAAAGTTGGCCTACGGCTGTTTACGTAGGCGTCGAGTTACTGTCCCGTGTAACGCTATACGATTTTATATTGTGATAATATGTAAATTGAAGCCGCAAAACATATTCTTTTGGATATCATGGCACAGTAGTACTGCGTATGACTGTAAGCGTGGTGGTTGTTAGTTCGATCACCTCACGGGGAATGAATTGTTTCAATTTCCCAATACCGTAGGAATAGGGGAGGTCGGGTGAGCCGGGCCCACTCAAAAATTTAACTAATGACTAATTCACTAAATTACAAATTAATAAAAAAATCCACTACAATTTGCTCAAAGTTCAAGTCCTGGAAAATATTTCTAGATGCGCTCGTGAATTTCGCTGTGACTACCCTACTATATGCGGGATAAAACGTGAAACTAAATCAAAAATAATATATATTCAAGATTTTTTGCGATTTTCATATATGTAAAGTAAAAAATGTTTTATTTTAAAATATAAATAAAATCTATATTTATTGGTATGAATGTTTTGTTCTTTGGTTATAATGTTAAATGTGTGTATGTATCTAATAAGACGTATGACAAGAAAAATAAACTTATATAACCAATTTATTTTGCAGCAATCTGATTTGCTATTTTATAGAATATCTACCGATGATACCTATATAACGGCTGTAATGTTCAGGTCAAGTGTGAAATATAATATGTTTTATGCTTTGCGTACATTTTCTATAAGATAATAATAATAAATTTGCAATTTATCGAATGTATGGTGAAGTTAGTTCGTTTTATAAAAACACATATTAAATAAAATATTTTTTTCTACTTCTAAATTATGTTTTAATAATATTTCCATATCTTAACGTATAAATACATTTTTTTTATAAAATAAATGCACCTACATAAAAACGTATGCAAAAAGATATGAGAAAAAAGTGATGTACTTATTAAAATAATTAGTATATTAAAATACGCAAATCTTAAGACTTTTTTATCTTAAGATAAATATAAATAGTCGATAATATAGATAAAATAAAAAAAAAAATATAGCCATGTTTGTCTAATAATGAAGGTTCACGTGACAACTCTAATTACGGACATGTGGGTATCGTTACAGGCGCCACGTTTTGTTGTATGGCGCCGATCACTATCTGTTTGTGTGAATTAAAATTCCTTATTAACTATAATCATACACTTGAAGAATTAATGAACTTAATTAAATATTAGTATAATACGTTTATTTACACTTGTACGTGTGAATTATGTTTTATGTTACATTTTTGTATAAAAATCACATATTTTTTCTTTATCTTGGCACTTCCTTTATTGTTTTTTACATTAATAATAAAGAGCATGATAGTAAACTTGTGATTATTTTCTATATGTAAAATTTTAATCGTTTCAATTTTTTTTTTGCAGGTAATACTACAACATACAACTACCATATGCGATACCAAACCAATATCCAACCTCTAAGGTAACGTAATCATTTTAGTGAATTTAATCAGAGCCCAGTTTCTATAATGATTATTAATTAACCAACAAGGAGAAGGCATAAGAGTGTGACTGTAACGCGACGTCTGTAGATTCGATCCTCATTCGAGAGAATGAATTATTAATTCTTATTATTTTCATTTTTTCGCTCTGGCAGGGAGGCAAAAGCCCGGCGTTGATTTCCGCCACTCACCACGCAATGTCTCGAAAAAATCGGAAAAGGATAACTGAGTGGATGACTGAGTGTCTTAACACTAGGTTCCCTGCCACCCTGCTGTATGGGGATACAGCGTGAAGCTGATTTAATTATATTTTTTTAAACACCAAAAAAAATCTTTGGCAATTATATGCAGTTTTATCTCTAGTAAGTGTGTCATTGTGTCGGGTTTGTCACGAAACACGAGTGTACGTGACTTGTAGAGAGCCTTATTTGTGGACCACAAACAACTAATCTAGAGATAATTGATGTAGTTGCAGTGTATAAATACTGGATATGCTGTCAAAGGATGTTATTACGTAATATTTTGAAATATGTAGGTGAGACCACTCGTGGCGCAGGGGCACAAGCGTGCGAATGTAAACGTGACAGATTGTAGGTTCGTTTCCCACTCGAAATGAGGAAAACGGAGTGTTTTACATCTATGTTTCCTCTGCCTGTATATCATTATTTTTCATTGCTATGCCGGAAAAAGCGTGATATTAATAATTAGAATTGTAAATTATATTAAAGGAATGCTTGTGATGATTGTTTAATTAATTTACACACTCACTTTGTGTACAAATTAATTAAACAATTATCTAATTATTAGCCCCTTATATTCAAAGCACGCGCGTACAAATCTAACGGTCGCTAGTCACTACTATATATAATTTAAACAACCAGACAGCCCACAGTGACGCACCTGACATCTAAATTCTTTACGCGTACTTTTACGTCAATCTCGTAATTCCTTGTGAATCCGGGTACATGATTTCTTATAATTTCGTCGGTGGTTGTATGTCTCATCGTCATTATCATTTTCGTATACCTATACGAGTTTACATTATATTTTTTTTAGTTTGTGACAAAAATCATCTTTTATCTTTTACCCGTATAAAATATACAGAGGCATGGGAAAAGGGGGGATAGAAATAGGGGAGAGAGCGACGAGGCTAGTATTGTAGCTTTGTTGTGAGGCCAAAAATTTCACTACGAAAAATTAAGCTTGAAATTTTTAAAACAAAATCCTTTTCACAAAAAAATACTTTTAAGCTATAGTCAAGGCTTCCCCTCAAAAAGATCTCTTGATACGACCATTAGTAGAAGGGAACTAGTGTAAAGATACTCCATTCCCCACATTTCGCTCATATTTTTTGTTTCATACATATATTTATGTAAATACATTTACGTATTTTCTTACTTCGCTATTACGGTTCTGTGTGAACTAGGTGACGAGACCAGTTGTTGGGCGTCAAGCGTGACTGTAACGAATTCGAAGCAACATTATATTATAGTACTGTTGCTACAGAAATTATTATTTTGATGTTTTTTCCTGACTTGTGTATATCTCATATATTTTAGAATATATGGACGGAAAAGTGTTCTCTTTAATTAGGTATCACACATTTCTCGCAAATATATAGGTAGAGTAGGCAGCCATTTAGATACAATACATGTGTCGTACTCCTGATTGCTGTTGTTCTTACGTGAAATAAAAATATTTTTTTATACTTATTAATATGTTAAATTCGTCGTTGCTGTAGCTGTCATACACTCAGTAATTAATAAATAATATTAAAAGATAAAGAAAAAAATAAGAAAACATTAAAATAAGCAGATAGATGACAGTTATAGAAAAAATGTATAACAAAAATTATTCAGATAACATTTGTAAAAAAATCGGAAGTAACGAGTACCTTTAAATAAGAAGATATCATATGTCTATTTTCCACGATGGGTAACTAGGCCTCAGATGTTTGATATCTTATCAGTACCTATGATAAGATAACATTCGCTTGACTGTCCTATTGCACAAAAGGGGCATTGTGCTTATCGTGATGCTTAAATTTCCTTATTTAGCAACAACGTTTTGTTTATTCCAATATGAAAGACTAAATTTACATAATATATTTGTCATACATGTGTTTTTGTCATATAAAAAATATTTTATATACCTACTCGACGAAATTAAATATGTATTTAATATTTTCATTTTTCTCGCTCTGGTAACGAAGCAAAGCAGGAGTGTCTCACTATTAGGTCCCCAGGTCCACTCTGGCTACTTTGCGGAATGTTCGGGATATAGCCTGAAACTAAAAATATATCTTAATTCAAAGTCATTTTTTTATTCAACAGATGACATAAAAGTTCTGACTAATGGAAACAATAACGCGTTATTCCAACAACACCAGTAAATACCGTGTGGCAATTAGAATTTCTGAAAGTTTGTTTTCGCTTAAATAATGTTTATTCAAGTATTCTGTCAATTTAATCAATTTTATATTAATGTATACTTTACGCTCTTTTAATTATATTGCTAAAAAGCTATTCTTAGAAACGGACACGTGCAATTGAAGGGTACGTTTACATTGCTATATCTGATATAAAAAACAAATTTGATCTATTTTCCAAATTATATAAATTGGACTTGAAAATTTTGGATTTCTTATTTTTGTCTACGGTGTCACTATCAAGCGGTCTAAAGTTAAAAATCAAAAATATTCATAATTNATATTAAAAGATAAAGAAAAAAATAAGAAAACATTAAAATAAGCAGATAGATGACAGTTATAGAAAAAATGTATAACAAAAATTATTCAGATAACATTTGTAAAAAAATCGGAAGTAACGAGTACCTTTAAATAAGAAGATATCATATGTCTATTTTCCACGATGGGTAACTAGGCCTCAGATGTTTGATATCTTATCAGTACCTATGATAAGATAACATTCGCTTGACTGTCCTATTGCACAAAAGGGGCATTGTGCTTATCGTGATGCTTAAATTTCCTTATTTAGCAACAACGTTTTGTTTATTCCAATATGAAAGACTAAATTTACATAATATATTTGTCATACATGTGTTTTTGTCATATAAAAAATATTTTATATACCT
Organism: Heliconius cydno galanthus; assembly: GCA_036379175.1. Lineage (NCBI taxonomy): Eukaryota > Metazoa > Arthropoda > Insecta > Lepidoptera > Nymphalidae > Heliconius > Heliconius cydno. Next base: position 563,227 of record JAKRZM010001329.1, read on the forward strand.
ACTCGACGAAATTAAATATGTATTTAATATTTTCATTTTTCTCGCTCTGGTAACGAAGCAAAGCAGGAGTGTCTCACTATTAGGTCCCCAGGTCCACTCTGGCTACTTTGCGGAATGTTCGGGATATAGCCTGAAACTAAAAATATATCTTAATTCAAAGTCATTTTTTTATTCAACAGATGACATAAAAGTTCTGACTAATGGAAACAATAACGCGTTATTCCAACAACACCAGTAAATACCGTGTGGCAATTAGAATTTCTGAAAGTTTGTTTTCGCTTAAATAATGTTTATTCAAGTATTCTGTCAATTTAATCAATTTTATATTAATGTATACTTTACGCTCTTTTAATTATATTGCTAAAAAGCTATTCTTAGAAACGGACACGTGCAATTGAAGGGTACGTTTACATTGCTATATCTGATATAAAAAACAAATTTGATCTATTTTCCAAATTATATAAATTGGACTTGAAAATTTTGGATTTCTTATTTTTGTCTACGGTGTCACTATCAAGCGGTCTAAAGTTAAAAATCAAAAATATTCATAATTAAAGTCTATAATCTTTGCAAGGAATATTACTACTGATATAATTATTTATTTAGGTATGCTAGTAGCTTCATACTACGTACTACATTTATTAATATTTCACGATGATGAATTTTTAATATTTCACAAAAGTTTTCATTTATGTATTAACGTCTTAGAGCAAACAACAATTACAATTTAAACATAGTATTTAGCTAAAAAATACAATGATTAGGGTGAGGATATGGCGCCGGTACAATAAAATAGATTTATGAGAAATTAATACAATATATCAACATAATAACATATAAGCTTTAGAAAATTATACTTAAATAAAAATATATTTTAAATTTGTTTCTATGTTACCCACTAATGAGATATAGATTCAGAAATTATGTTTATTCATGTAATTCAATATTGGAAATGACATTATTTAAATATGAATAAAAGAATTTGTTTAACTAATTAAGAAACTTTATATAGACACGGGTTAATTTTTATTATTAACAGCAGCAGAATAGACAAAACAGTTATAGTAGATAATGTTATTGCTCTCCACTTTCGAGAGAAATGGGAATCGAACTCACAATTATCGCGCTAACTTAATTTAAATTATATTATTTAACTCGTATCGTATTTATATCTTACTAGCGGACGCGCGCAGCTTCGCTTGCTTATTGCTTAGGGGTGAATTAAAATAAACCACGACGACTTATGTTCAATGAAATATTTTTAAGAGTCTAAATTAAAAATTTTATAATAATCGGTGGCGTTTTAAAGATTTTTCCATACAAACTTTCAACCTCTTATTTGCACCCTTAGGCGAAGAATTCTAGAAAACCATGAAACATGTGTTCAATTAAATACTTTTAAGAGTCTGAATTTCAAATTTTATAAAAATTGGTGCCGATTTAATTTTTTTTCCATACAAACTTTGAACCCCTATTTTACCCCTTTAGGGTTAAAATTTTTGAAAATCCCTTCTTAGTGGATGTCCAGATTACGAAAGTAAACTTTTGTCCAAATTTCACGTTTCGAGGACAAGTCCTTTTATATATATAGATAAGCATGTGTGATGAGGCCAGCCTGTAAACTTGACAGGTTGTGGGTTCAATTTCCGGACCAGGGAAATGAATATTTATTATGTTCATTTCTTAGCTCTGGTGCCTCCCGAATTCGGTGAAAAGTGAGAAACAAAGTGTCTTAATATTAGGCAGCTCCCTGGGTTTAGTTCGCTTAAGGGATACAGCGCGCTGTAAAGATAAAATTTGGTATGTGCTTAAGTGGTTAAGTTAAGGAGTGAATGGGAACACTAAGAGAGGATTTTTGAACATTCCTACTAAAACAAGAAAAAATCAGACAAGTGCAAGTCGGCGATACAAAGATTGGAGGTCTGGAGCTTTTTCTGAGCTGAGCTTTAATATCAAATTTTGGCCCCTTTTTAGTCTATTATTTTGTACAGCGTCTTTTTTTTCATATAAATGGACATATATTATTTTAAGAAATTGATAAAATACGATTTTTTCTGGAAATCAATGGATCATAGATCTGAGCATGTGGTTTGAATTTCAACTTAATATCTCCAAGTGTTCCTAAGATAAAGATTCTTGACAGACAGACAACAAACTGATCTTATAACGGTTTCCTCTTACCTTAAAAGGTACAGAACCCTAAAAACGAAACTTTCCATTTTACACCGTAAAATTCACGAGCGACTACTAGTATATAAATAAAACGATAAGTGAAACGATACTGTAAAAAATCAATGTAATCTTAATGGATTTAACCATGTTATCGCGCTTAATTATAATTGCTATTGACTCGTGCTATCTCCGTGTAGATAAACTTTCGTTATGAACGCCTCTTTGCAAATGAATCAGGTCAATCGTTTTAAATGTATATTTATGTATTCAATTTACACAAGCGTGAACTGTAAATGCGACAGTGTTTGGGTTCGATTCCCGCTCAAGGCAACGATTTGCATCGGCACCAGAGCAAGAGAGCAAAGAAATGAACGATTGAGTGCCGCCATTCATTACGAATTTCCTTAAGAATTCGGGGCTTCCTCTGCCTACCCTGCTTTTTGCCGGATACATCTTAAATTGTAAGGTATCTATGGAAGAAATTTAATATAATGTGATTCCAAATGAAGCAGGTTTTTTGTAGTCATTTATTTTTATGGTCGTTATTATTTAAAATTATATACATTATCTATTTTCTTCAGTATTTAAAAAAATATATAAAATAAAAAAACCTAATAAATACAATTTACATATCAATTACGTAGGATTATGAAAAAGTTGTTCATATGAACTTTCAGATTACACATAATACTTTAAACAAACTCAAATTGACATAACATAAAAATGCAATCACTTTAATTGCAGGCTTGCGATAAGATAAATGGAGTAGTTACTGCGGAATAATTTGATTAATTTTTTGAATCATCTGAAGACTGTTGTTAATGAAACTGGCTGCTTAATCGGAGGTTGCAGGTTTCTTTTTTGTTTTATCCTTTCTCCTGCCCGGTCCTCAACAAAGTAAGCAGTGTATATCTAATGTTAAGTGATTGCTTTCTCCGCTTTCTACCTGGAATCGAGACTAGACATGTTGACTGGCGAAACTAAGTCCTGCATTTTATCGTGCCTAAAATTATCCTTATTTTGATTTAAATTCACAAACACCGATTACATTAAAATCATTGGTATTAATTTTGATGCCGTCGTAGCATAGGGGCACAAGTCCACACTGTATCTGCGACAGGTTGTGGCTTCGATTCCTACTTGAGGAAATTATATATAAGTTATTTTTATTTTTTGGCTCTAGGACGTTGAGTTCTGCCATTCAATGCTTCCAGAATTCAGTGGAAAGTGCGAAACGTAATAGTCTTAAGGGAGAACGGAGTATATTGACACTAGATTCCCAACTTGCCGACCCTGATTTATACGGGATACAGCGTGGAGCGTGAAGAAAAAAAAGAAATTAAATAAACTGTTTTAAATGATAGGTTATTAAATGCAAATTTAAAATTGCTATATCCTACCGTAATATACAACGACATTACGTATTTCTAAAACATTTAATAAGCTATTAAACGACGCCGGTGGTGCTTAGCAAGAAAATCATTATACCAAACAGCTAAGAAGTAACGGAAATTCTTGCACCTGGTCTGTCTAGATGTAAATGATCTTAGGGGTAATCGAATATATGTAGGTATGTACTCAGGCTTAAAGTTACTGTTTCTTTTAAATATATTGATAAGATTTGCTTGTAATATTATCTTGTCTTATAGCTTCACGCTATATAACGTATATAGCACGATAGGCAGAAAAACCTAGTGATAAGACACTCGGTTCTCAACTGGAAAATATGTAAAGAGCTAAAGCGAAGCCTAATCTCTTGCAATAGAAATTGAACTCACAACCTTCTCGTTAACAATCAGGCGCTGCTTATACTAATAAGAAAAATGCGGAACTCAACGCTGCGCTTTATCTTTTTACTAGAACGTGAAAATGGAAATAATCGATTGCTCCGAATGGGAAGTTCCACAAGTCGTTGAGAAGTAATTTTACAGTATTATTTTAGTAACTGCTGAAAATACATACATATTAGGTACGTACATAATATTACTGAAGTGATGGCTCAGCGGCTCATCCCAATTAGTAACGCAAATAGTGTAAGCCTCGTCATTGATATATCTAACCAAACAAACCTAAGCTTATTCCGTCTTCCTTCTTACGGTTAATTAGTAGATACTTATAATATGTTGAAGTATAATATTTTCAGCTTAGTTATAGCTTATTTCTACTTTACACCATTGTTTTTAAACTTTTTCTTTTTCTTTCATAACTTTGTCTTGTTACTGGGACGAGGAAAATAGTCCATTCGTACTGAGTAGGAACCCATAAATTCTGTAAAAAATGAAAGGGAGAAAATTTAAAAGATTTATACATGTTCATAAATCACAAGATAATCTCTGCTAGATAAATTAACTAACATATGTAAAGAAAATTTCAATTGAAAGTTCCTTATTGAAAGCTACCGACAAATACGACATTAAATAAATCACGTCAAATTCTCCCATACATATGCTCTTAGCCCGGACCCTTAAGATATCAAGCTGATATTTCAATCAAAATCATAATGATAGCTCGGCCCCTGTCACAGTGTTACGATACGCATAGTTCGTAACTTCGTATAAAGCAAAGCTTATATTTTATTTATATGACAACCATTGCATTTTAAATTATACCGTACATATATAAAGGAATGTCAATAATAAAATAGCTTTTACTCTTGATCTTACTTGTAGATAAGATTTTTTCGGAAAACAAGACTTTCCCTGCAACGGATTGCATACGCAATGGAGATTAACATAGTCGTGCCTTAACTAAACCTTTAATTAATTTTGAAAGTGATGTTTTAAAATGACAACCGGTTATATAATAAAGTTGTTTACGTAAGTTTAAATTAAAGCCTTTCAATTTACAATTTTCTCTACGTTTTGCGGTATACAATACTTTTTTAGCTTCACGCTGTCACACACAGCACGATAGGTAGAGGGCACCTACTGATACATCACTCTGTTCTCATTAACACTAGAAGGATAATGCAAATTATCATTAAATATTTTAAAAATATATATAATTATATTCAAAACAGAATGAATCATTTAAACAACTTTTTTTTTTAAACTGCCTCGCTCCTGTTACTCACCGCCTGTCACCTTAATATCAGATGGAATTTTGACAATGTGGGTCATGGAACATGTAGCGATCTTGAGACATATCTTATGCACAAAATAAATCGGTAATTAATCTTTCATATGCACTCAATTTACACTGAATAGCGGTAAATGTCTCTTATTAAGGTTACTTTCAAAATATACAATTGAATTTACTATTGAATTTACTTTTAGTAAATTATAATTATCAACCATTTCAATCGGCTGAGGTATAACTGTTGACATGCACCATATAATTTGCCGGGTTGTTAATTAAAATTATCAATGTGTTATATTTACTGGATTTTTATTTATGAGAATAATGGCGTACATGTCATAAAAAATATGTATTTTTTAAATTTTTAAAATAAAATGGACACAATTTTACCAATGATATACAAAAATTAAACTGTGAAACACGTAATGTAAGTTTTAATTCAGCAAAATTATAAGATATAATCAATTGTCGCCTAAGCATAAGTTGGTAATGCGGTAAGCTCTCACTGTATATTTCACTAATTGATAAAAATAAAAGCAACTTATTAGTAAATACTTGTTAAGAAAACATATAAAAATTTGAACGTAGCGGGATTAGAACTCTCACCTCTTTGGAAACTTTCCTAAGTGTTGCATAACACTTAAAAAATGAAAAGAAATAATCCAATATAATTATCATATGTATTTTTACTAGAAACAAGATGTCTAGATAGATTATCGTTACGAAAACTTACTTTTGTTGGCGATTTGTAAGTCAATATTGCACAAATAGACGAACTTTTTACTGCAAACGTTTTATTTGTAGAGTTATATAAATATTAGTGTACACTTATATCGACTTGAACGATTCAAATATTGTAATAGCTGAACGACAATTTAAAAAGCTCTTTGTTTATAATAGACAAATGTTATTAAGAGGTTTATGAGGCTGTCATGGCGATGTGGAACAAGCATGTGACGATAAACGTGACAGTTTTGAGTTCGATTCCCATTCAGGGAAATGAATTATTATTTTTTAATATTTTCATTCCTTCGGCCTACCTGCTATATACGGAGTACAGCGTAAAGCAGAAAAAATAATATTATTTACAGTATTATTTTTAAACTGCAGATAATGTGTAAAGAGGTAACGCCAAATGTAAAATTTTATAAGGGTTCATGAAAAAATACAATTAAATAATAGGGACAGATCCCGTGTAAGCTTCGAACCTACAATCATCCTAATCATGTAATCACTCCCTACAAAAATAAACGGCTTGTATCATATACAAGCGTTTAAGAAATTCGACATAGCTCGAGCGTTAAATACAACGTATTGCTTAAGTCGGAGCGCTTGGAAGGAATGCAAGGAGCACGGGTTCAAATCCTTTGAAGTCTAAATGTTGATGCGTTTTATAAAAAGCATAGGCATCCTCACCATTTTAATTTATTATTATATAAGGCTGAAACATATCTCTTGTCTGATTTGTAAATGATAAAAAAATCAAGTATTTATTTTAAGATGAAGATTCAAGGTTGCAATGATAAGAAATTTATTACCCTTTCAAAACAAGCTGAAAGTGTTCCATAGTCAATGAATTACTGTGGCTTTTTATGCTACCACCTGTCACCAATTAATTATAAGTTTTTTGCGGTCTCTTTAAACGATGTCGTTTATGTCAAATAGGAGTTGCGAATGTCAGCTTCACGCTGTATCCCGCATATATTAGTGTTAAGACATCCCTTCTTCATGTTACCGAATTTTAGAGATATTGCGTGTTAAATTTCAGCGTGCTACGTCGTGTACTTTCGACTGTGCCTTTTCTGTACTAATTCCCGGTAGAATTTTATATATTATGTAGAATGCCACTTGGAAAAAAAATAATACAGAAAGACCGTTAAATTTTGGAATATATAATTTTTATTTTAAAATTTTTAATACAATAAATTTTATAAAAAAATAAAAATATTGAAAAATATTTTACTGTGTTCCTGGATTTCTTAATCACTACATATAAACGTAGGCAGAAATTAAAATATTTTTTCAACGCCGTTCATGTGAGATTTGTATTGAAGGTGACACCGGCTTTCTCAGAAATAAGGCCGCGACCAATTTATGTCGGCCAACAGATAAATAAGAATCATTCACCAGAATTTCAATAATAATGCAAGTAATATCTGCAAAGAACATTATTATGCATTGTTTTGTTCCTGTGAACTTGGAAATGTTGAAAAATATTAATTTTTTTTCACCTTCACGCTGCTTCCGTCATATAGCCGGGTACACAGAGGGAAAGACACTAGTGTTAAGACACTCCGCTACCCACTTTCTGCCAAATTCTCGAGGCATCGCGTATTAAATGGCGAAACTTAACGCCGTGCTTTTAAAAAAAAGTATATATAAATGTCCATTGTATATATAAATGTCCGCGATCCTACTGCGCCACAACGGCCTGCACATATATTTTTCACATTTATTCATGCTATTTAAAACTCAACCTAACATTTACGATATAAACATTACTAAATAACATATTAATATCTTCACGCAAAAAAGATACAGCACGTGAGGAGAACCTTGAGATTACGAAATATTTTTATTTCAAGATTATTTACAATCGAGAATAGAAAATAGTGTATTCAGTTGCAAAATTTATGCTGCACATACTCAGGTGCTGCGTACGAGTACGTGGGTGAAAAAATGTTGCATATTTTAAACTTTATTTAAATTGAAATTACTTAGTTGTATATAAATTTCTTATGGATAAGCCGCGGCGTTATGTTTCAACTCTCTTTTGAAAAATTTTTAGAATTTACAATAAAAATGCAAAATGAAGAACAGAATTAATTTCTCTTTGCCCACCCTGTCATGCAGGATAAGTCTTGAAGCAAAAAACCTAAACAGAATTTGAATTTAACAATATTGAAAGAGAACGAAAATAAAAATGATTCCAAGAAGAACCAAGAAAACGTTTATTATTTACTAATGACCAATAAAATGTCACATTTACATACTCGTACGTATATAAAAGAACTTCCATTTTATTCCTTTTAAGGTATGCTAATAAAGATATCTTTGAAAATATATAACAGCTTATTAGTTATTATCATGTTAGCATATCAATGAAGAATTCTCATATACTAATAAAATAACTATATCACACAACATTAGAAATATCTTAGAAATATCTAAGAGGTCAGTCGTGGAATGAAATATTAAACATTATCATTTCTCTGCTTTGATTTCGAGGCATGGCGCAGCGTTGCAGCGAGCGTTGTTCCACCACTCCACACGCAATGCCTCCAGAACTCGGCGGAAAATGGACAGCGGAGTGTCTTAGCATTAGGCTCTCTCTGCCTATACTGTTACACGTGGAGTTCAGCGTGAAGCGAAATAAGTCTTATTAATTATTATTATCGGCTCTTGCTCTTTTTGTGTGTAAAAATAGATGTAAATATATATAAATATTTCATGACATAGCTGGTAATGAACCAAACGAGTAATTTGGTGCTTGTAATTTTGAAATTGAGCCTCTCATCTTCTCTGAATCATAGTTAAATAAACTCTGAATACGAGTATGAATGGCTTATCAAGATATTCACTCGCTTTTAACGCCTACTATTCAGAAGGAAGCTACTAATTTTAAATATTTACTTTTTTATAAAACCTTTTTCTGACCTACCACATTTCACCTAGTAATACCATAAAAAGTGATTTATCACTATTTCTAGCTTCTCTTTACATATTATTATTATTATACCTAATTTCAATCTTTAAATTACCAATTAGTAAGTGTCTAATGCAACAAGTCAAACAAGCGGGTACCGAGACGCGCGTACCGCAATGCGGTGTAACTTCTACAACATGAGGCCGACAGCAGTCAGCGACTTTACTTATTTACTCAATGGCAACGATCCAAGCATGAATCCTATTTACTAAACTTGCAAACACAGACCTAACTTTAGGATTTTTCTTCCCTACTTTATACTAGTGTCTGGAGACATAAAATAACTTACAATATTTCATATAAATAAAATCAAATGTGCATTACTAGAATATGTTAAAACTTCCAGATACCTTTAGATTATTTCCATCTCCGAATAATTTGGGAAATGGGTTTAATACGAAGTGGGGAAGGTGACTTCCGTCGCTAAACAGACAAAATCTCCTATTCGGGCGGAATGCTCAGGAGCGAGTGCCGTAACACTGAGTTTTCCATACCGGTACCACTACATGACGCGTGAAGCTAACAAAAATATAACACATCGGCTTAGACACTGAAAAGTTACGACTTTTGACTTTCTACATTAACCTAATCCGAGTTTTGTGCTAAATTTTAGTATAACGTTCAGCCAATTTATTATTCCATGTTACTTCAGAGGCTTTTAGGCGCGCTAATTAATTTCATTGGTGTTTATTCGCATATCGTAAAACGCAGTGAGACCGGCGTCTTTGTTTCATTATTTACGACCAAGTGGTATCAAGGAAACGAGGTTACACTTTTTAGAATCATTCTTGCTATTTATTGTCAAGGTAATGAGAAAAGTTGTAGTGGAAAAATATACTGTTTATAAAAACTACATTTGAAACACTTTGATCTTCTAGTTTTCATTTTCTTTAAAGCGATAAACTCTATGAGAAATTGGTCAAAATTAGTTGGATTCGCTTACCGATGGTTCCGTACCATTTTCATAATGTCCCATACATTTGTGATTAATAAATAGCCACAAAACGCAGCTTTTAAAACCAGACTAACAATAGTAATAATAATATAACCAGACGGCCATTATAAAGTTTGATGAATGATGAATTTCCACCGCTTTGACGTTACTCATGCCTTTCATTTGTTACTTGTAGTACGGTAGATTTCATAAAACATTTTTGTACGTTACCTCATCTGTCCCAGAAACGTTAACGTTGCTTATAATATATGCACCCATAAACTAGAACTATTAACTAGAGATACTACTATACGTTAGATAAATATATGTATAATATGACTATATTTTAGTTTCCTAGAATTGTGATAAAGCTTAGACTTTGTTGTAGAAAGTCATCCTCAATCGAAATGTGGGAAATCGAAATAATATATTTTGTTTTAAAATATAGATATTTCAGGTAAAAGAGAACATCGTGACACTGTAGAATAGGGTCTAACTATAAACACGATGGTTGTAGGTTCAATCCCCACTCGGGAAAATGAATTAATTTTATTTCGCCTCTCCTGGCAACATTAACCGGTTCCGCCAATATTCCAAATATCGAATTCGCCAATATCGAATTCGGACGGAAAGTGGAGAACGGAGTGTCTTAACCCTTTCAAAATTGTTCAAAATTAATATTTTGATTGATCAATTGCTTGTGGATTTTGTTTTGATGTTCTTTAAAACGATTTTCGTTTTTTATTTTATATATTTTCGATCTAGCTTAGATTATTTATCCTTAATTAAATTGAATGACCTTAGCCAAAGTTTACAATTTGTATGCACTGCACACTATCAAACGTGTCGGTATTTCGACCTGCTTTATATCTAATATCTCTTATCTGCGGGTTTTCGTAAGATGTTTATCGTACGCAAATGTGGGAAGCGGTCCAAGGTCGCATGCACCTAATTGAAAGAAATGTACGAGTGGATATGTGCCGATAGTGTAGCAACTCTATACTTTATGATATTGAGAGATTTTTATATACATTATTTTATAAATTGTAAGCGTATTTTGTATTTAAGTTATTTGTATTACCATAGCAAATATTATAATACCAATAAAACATAAATGACATATAGTTTTAGAAAAAGTAAAAAAATACGCTTTTCTATACCAAACGATACAAGAGCTATAGAACGTGCTCTAACTGTATGAATTTGAGCTGAGAGGATTTGATTGGTTTACTAGTAACATCTGAAGAATTCCAATATTTAGATCTTGGCTCCATCATCACACGAGCTAATTTATAGCATAATATTGTATTGTCGCCTAAGCTAAGTATAACTGCCAAGTTTTATGTGGATACAATTATTACAAGTGGTTGAAATTCAGATTCTTAGGTTTTATTGCATAGTTACAGCTCGGCCTAATAAAAGCGTGTTAATATACGCTTGCATAGAGTTTGTAATTATTCATGATTTGCAACTAATTTTACAAATATATAATAAACAATTTGTAATGGTAAATTTTAATCATATTTTTAATAACATTAGTTGTGCAATTCTATTTGCTTTTTATCAAAATCTAATCTTAATAATTAAAATATATAATAATGGTAAATATATATAAAAAATGGTAAAGCACCAGCATTACTAGTAACAAAAAAATATTGAAAATGAAATGAGATTGCCACCCATTTTTTTTTATGAATCATAAATTTCGTATTACGAAGAGTGGACGGACAGAAAGTTCCCTGCTATCTTGATATTGAAAATCCAGAAGAAAATTTCCCTTTACACTTTCCGAAAATAAGAAACATTGTAATAACATTTAGTCGATGTTCAATATTAATTTTAGTATAATTAAATTAAGAAAATCCTACCAATATTCATAGTCACACCATACTACTCGACTCACAGTAATAGCTAGGCGAGCAGCGGCGCCAGTTCGCTATAAGTTAATTTGTTTTTATTGTAACGCGACCCATTTGTTAAATGTCTCATTGAACATTATTGGAAAATACATATCGACTCGTTGCGGGTGGTCTTTTATTTATTCAATCACCTGTCGATTTGTGTCAACGCTCATTGCTGTTATATGTGTGTATACTCATATATTATGCGAAGCTAAGGAACTTACGCGAAGATTTATTGATAATTTTTTTGATAAATTAATAGTACATTCTTAAAAAATATAAACATTTTATTCCTATATTTATTTTTATACTTTTGCTGTGCGGAATAATGGGAACCTAGTGTTAAAACATTTTTTCTCATTAAAACATTTCCGTTCCCGTTATCAGGGATATTAATTGTGTATTTAAATAATAATGTAATTAATATATATGATAAGGAAATTTGATATAGATAATAATAAGATGAAAGTCAGGCTGTAATCTAGGTGTATAACCTAGTGTAGTATTAATAAAAAAATCTAGGTTGAAAGTTGCCACTGTCTAGCCTACTTATGGAGAATACTAAGCAATACAGTATAAAAAAATGTAAAATATTTTATATAACTGTTGTTCAAATCTTTTTATTTTATAGAATATATATTAAATATTTCCAATTAATAACTTTCATAGACAATTTTAAAACACACAACTCGTCTCTATTTCGAGACCTGCCCCACATATAAATCAGTGTTACATCCACTGGGTTTATGTGCACACTCCCACTCCCACACCATACAATATGAGAAGTTTATATTTAAATTTCTTCTTAAGCCACAGAATTAAAGCTGCATTTCCTTTACCCTCTACAATTATTTGCAAATTTTTGTATTACACAATAGACTCGGATTAAATGTGTATTAGCCTTGAACTGAAGGATTTAGAAATATTTTACTATTTATAATTTTTGTTAAACTCATAAACTATGCTAAAAATTTTTTAGTTTTTTTTATCGTCATATATCATTCGCATTTTAGATTAGGAGGCATTTATCTATCTATTTTTGCGCTCCTATTTAAGGCTACTCTGTAAACGTCACTCGAAACGCTTTCACGATTTAGGCGGAAAGCGAAATTCTAAATTAAAATCTTGATAGTTTCAGACTCAAACACTAAAACACTAAATATACTAAATAAAAAAATCTAAAATATTCTCACAAAAACCTTGAAAGTCTCGTCGGTTTTGATTTAATAATTTCCAAAAATAGCCAATGAATTGAGAAATGCATGCATATTTTAAATTTTGCAACATAGTTTTATCTGAATAACTAATAATATTTTTTATAAGCTTTAAGAGAAATCAATCTTATAAAATTACAAATAGAAGTTGTAAATTTATTTACATGTATAGATAGAAAACTTACTGTTCCACAAGATAGCTGTATATACTGTGTAATACATTAACAAAATGCAAAATGGAAGCCCTATACAATTTGCTTGCAACCTATTACTTGATTTCTCTGGGGAACGAACAAAAACATGTAATATTCAGTATTTATATTTTAATAACATCAAAAGTATTGTATAAATAAACATATATTGATAAATATTTTTTTACAGAAAAAAAATAGAGATTTGGCAATCAATTTTACTCGTATAATACATGTATATACAGTGTATATTATACGAGTAAAATTGAAACAAAACATATACATTTGAACATTTGAAAATATATACATTTGAACAAATCAAAATGTGATGCTAGTGGTGCATTCAAATGTCACTTTGAAAGTTTCTGAGAAATCTTTGATTTTGCGATTAACAACTAATATATCGATGTTTGGTATAATTGTATCAACTGACAGACGAATGCCATCTCAGTCTATCTATGACCAGGCTAATGTAGAGTGTTCTAAAATCTAATTTGAATACCAAAATATACGCGTTTAATCGAATTAAAATAGTTTTACTTTAACTAGCAACTACACTAGCTCCAATAATAGTTTTTATCAAGTATCTTCCATCGATGAGTTTTATTTTTTATATAAATAGAACATAGATATGGGCTCTCCGACTACGTTTTAATATAAATGTAAATTAGAAAACGGACATGTCTTTCATAAACTCTTGATCATTTTAAATGAACTAAAAGATTGATGTGGAATTTATCGTAACAATAAACAAACAGTCAAGACAATTAAAATATTCCAAACATTATGACTACAATTAGCAGATTCTTTCGTTATGCGCCATTGTTTAATATAGCGTATGACATATTAATAAACTTTTATAGTTTCCGGCTCCGTGGGTCTGTAGGTTAATTATGAATGATATGTCAAGATTTGTCTTTAGATAAATAGTAGTAGTAGAAGGTCTTTAAATTGATGCAGTGTCAATATAACAAATTGAAAACTCCTCTTGTATGATACTAAGTACTAGTCGTGACCCGCGACTTCAATAGATTTTTCAATGTAAGAATTTCGAAAAACCTTTTCTAAGAAAGGTTTATTCGAAATTCTTGCTCCTCTGCACTAATCTATATGCCAAATAAACTTTTTAATTCCAGTAGTTTTACCCTACGATTAGAAATGTCCGATTAAAAACAAGAAAGTCGACATTTTACATCATTATTTAAACAGCCTTGGCCTTGAATTTGAATATTCTCTCTATCTGCAAAATACTTACATAATAAATGATATGTTACGGCAATATCTTAGGTTTATCGACCGTACGAAATCTCGCAGCAAAAACGTCTTATCTTGTGCCATTGACCTTAATGCGAGGTTCGGTTAGGTATTGCTGTATAAATACTATACTACATACACGACAATCGCTACTTGTACGTGAATTCACTTGAGTTTTAGCTTTTTTCCTGTTTAAGTATTGCTTAATAGACAGTACGCTTTACTAATCATATTATAAACTACGGCGTTGGGTTCCGCCTTATATTAAGCAATGTCTCGAACATTACAAGAAAAATGAGGAACGAAATATAAAATCAACATAAGATTTCTTCTACCTATCCTGCTGTACATAGTGCTATTAATATAACATCATTGAACTTATTCTGATTCAAGAAGATATTTAAGTCGACATTATCTAGTAAATGGACTCTTTCTTGGCAATAACAGAAAGGAAAATTTATTTTATTTGAAAAAATGACATCAATCTCTAAATAATCATCATACTCAACTATCCTATCCTACATAATATGTACCCTACAATCCAATATGAGGACGAACTATTACTAAGAAGATTACGTCTTCTTTTAATGTCGACTAAAATACAAAGCTACAATCTTTACAAAGCAGCAATTACATTTTAAAATGGAATTTTATAAGTAGAAAGTGTTACTTTTTTACTTGAATAAATGAGGTTACAATAATGTAAGAGAAATTCAATGTGTTTTTTCAAAGGATATTCTTATATTACGTGCGACACGAGATGCGCTGTACTAAAAAAATAAATAAAAAGCTTCAACGGTGTTAATATGTGAAATTAAATACTGTTGATACTCACGCGAAAATACTTATAAACATATTTTAAATATTGTATTTTAAAAAAGTACAGCAGTTTATTGAAGTTTCTTGGTCAGAAGTGCCTTCCAAGCTTTAAGTAGAGATGATAATTACCTACTTTTAATGGGAGGGAAATATCATGTTTAATATAAATAAAAAGAGTATTTTTATATATGGTACCGTTACTCGTCGCTGTCTGGCTATCTGTATATGACAAAATCTATTATTGGGCCAAAACAATGATTTACCAAAAAAAACATTTATGCAAAATACTTCATATTGTACTCAAAAATCCAGAAATCTTGCAAACTTTACACGAAATTAAAGTGGAATTCGAATCACAAACAAAAGGCAAATAAATTTACCATGCAAATACCTCACGTTTGGTGGTCACGGAGCGAAAAATTTCTTTCTGTGGCGTCCGGTCGCTCGTTTAGCCTTTTTGTTTGCGGTTAAAGCTTGTGACACACTAAATGTTTAAGTTGGCGTGTAAATTATTTCTGTATTATCGATAATTAGTAATATTTTTTTATATCCATATTATCGATAATTAGCTTCACGTTTTCTCTTTTATATATCAGTGTTAAGACTTTGCTTTTGTGTTAAGACCCTCCGTTTTCCTCTTTGCCTCGAATTTGAGACACTACGTGTTGACTAGTAATACTCTATGCCCACTTAGTCAAAATATGTATTATATTTTTGACAAATAAAATAGACACTATAAATTTAGATACTTGAGTACTTATCGTCTAAACGTAAAATCGATACTAAAAGAGACTGAACTTGATTGAGTCTTAAAAGAAACGGTCTGTTGCTTTTCTTCATGGAATCGATATTCGTTTTATAGTCACTCATTGTTTAGGTTCATTTGATACTTTATTATCCAATTATTGGTTGATGTGTAATAATAAGTAAAGTTATTATAAAGTCTATCTACGCTTTTTCATAATATTATAAAGCTTTAGAGTGTGATTGGTTGAACGCGTTAATCTCAAGAACTTTCGGTTAGAATGTATTTTTTATGTATCGAGAAGACTATTGCTACTACTATTTGCTTACAATGTAACCCGTTATCCAAGTTATCCCTTCTGATTGTGTTCTTCCTTCTGAATTAAACACCGTATTCAGTTTAATTAACACCATACAAAAGAAAGTTAAATTATCAAAATCGAAGTATTCCGTAAAAATTCCATAAAAAATTATCTGTGTTAAAAAATTTAAATAAAAGTGGTAATCTCAATTATTCAACCTATTAAAACATATGTTATGAAAATGAATCAACGGTACATTTGTCATAATTTTGATTAAAAAATATATTCAAATTGTTGGTAAGTTTCCAAAACGTAGTCATTTTCATAGAACGAGAATTACTCCAAAAGATTTGAATCATTAGAACTTTACTATTATCCTAGTCGTGCTAATTATTACTTTTCACACTACTATACTAATATAATAAAGCTGAAGAGTTTGTTTGTTTGTTTGTTTGTTTGTTTGTTTGTTTGAACGCTAAGATCTCTGGATCTACTGGTCCGATTTTCATTGTTTTTGTTTTGTATGAAAGCTGCATTCTTCAGAAGTGCTATAGGCTATATAACATTACATTACACATATATACTAATANTTAAAAAAGTACAGCAGTTTATTGAAGTTTCTCGGTCAGAATTGCCTTCCAAGAACCATACTACCTATTTCTAGTGGGAGGGAAACACCATGTTTAATAAAAAGAGCATTTTTATATATGGTACTGTAACTCGTCGCTGTCTGGCTGTATGTTTATGACAAAAATCTATTATTGGGCTCAAAACAATGATTTACCAAAAAAAAACATTTATCATACTTCACATTTTACTTTAAAATCCAGAAATCTTGCAAATTTTACACGAAATCAAAGCGGAATTCGAATCGCAAACAAAAGGCAAATAAATTTACCATGCAAATACCTCACGTTTGGTGGTCACGGAGCGAAAAATTTCTTTCTGTGGCGTCCGGTCGCTCGTTTAGCCTTTTTGTTTGCGGTTAAAGCTTGTGACACACTAAATGTTTAAGTTGGCGTGTAAATAAAGTATTTAATATAAAGTATGGTAAGATTACTCTGTTCTAATATGTAAAATTATTTCTGTATTATCCATAATTAGTAATATTTTTTTAGCTTCGCGTTTTCTCTTTTATATATCAGTGTTAAGACTTGGCTTTTGTGTTAAGACCCACCGTTTTCCTCTTTGCCTCGAAACATAAAATATGTATTATATTTTTTACAAATAAAATAGCACTATAAATTTAGATACTTGGGTACTTATCGTCTAAACGATCGATACTAAAAGAGACTGAACTTGATTGAGTCTTAAAAGAAACGGTCTGTTGCTTTTCTTCATGGAATCGATATTCGTTTTATAGTCACTCATTGTTTAGATTCATTTGATACTTTATTATCCAATTATTGGTTGATGTGTAATAATAAGTAAAGTTATTTTAAAGTCTATCTACGCTTAATAATATTATAAAGCTTTAGAGTGTGATTGGTTCAACGCGTTAATCTCAAGAACTATCGGTTAGAATGATCTTTCTTTATGTATCGAGAAGACTATTTTGCTCACAATGTAAGCCGTTATCCCTTCTGATTGTGTTCTTCCTTCTGAATTAAACACCGTATTCAGTTTAATTAATACCATACAAAAGAAAGTTAATACGGTATTTTCAGTTTACTTAAATTATCAAAATCGAAGTATTCCGTAAAAAATATTATTCTCAATTATTCAACCTATTAAAACATTTATGTTATGAAAATGAATCACCAGTACATTTGTCATAATTTTGATAAAAAAATATATTCAAATTGTTGGTAAGTGTCCAAAAAGTAATCATTTTCATAGAACGAGAATTACTCTAAAAGATTTGAATCATTAGAACTTTAGTATTATGCTAGTCGTGCTAATTATTATTTTTCACACATCTACTATATAATTTTGAATAAACTACAAAACTAAACGAGAAAACTAGCGATCCAATAACCGTTTTCAAAAAAAAATTCGCAGTGGGCACAAACATGAGCGCGGTGTGATTGCCACTTAGGGAATGACATATTTCATATTTTCATTTCTTCGCTCTGGTAACGAGACAAAGCGCGGCGTTCCGCGTTGAATTCCACCTCTTAATACGCCATGCCCAAGAATTCGCCGGAAAGTGGGGAACGAAAGTGTCTTAACGGGAAACAGAGTATCTTAACACCATGTTCTCGGAAGAGTAAATATTTTCATTTCCCGGTTCTGCCAACACAAATTGCGACGTTGAGTTCCGCCACTCAACACAATGCAATGTTTAGAATTTGGGCGTTAATACATCAGTCTAGTTTCTAGCTTGCTTTAACTTGAATTTTGTATTTTATTTGTTTCAATTTTAAGTACAAAAACCTACATACATTACATTCTCAGTCAGATCTTAACAGTCCAATTTATCTCACGTTCCGAGCCTTGCATTTCCCAAAGTAAACGGCGAACGACGCATCCGTTGTTTTTTAACGACCGCCCGAGGTGAAAGCGATACCAACGTGAGTGGGATGTTTTTGGCGATTTGTCATCTTGTGTCAGTTTGATTTATTGTTGATTCCATATTGATGCTGTGTTTTGTGGACATTATGTCTGTTTTAGTCTATTGTGTAAGTAATGTCTTAATTTTGATTTATTGTTATAGCTTTTTTAGTTATATATTTGCCTAATTTTATATTAATGTATTGTTAGGTAGAGAAAGGGACTCGGAAGTAGAGGCGGGTATATTAATATGTGCAATTAAAACCTACATTCGGGTCACAAATCACAGACACTGCTGCGAGCCTCTCTTACAGCAACGCTAGGGTTACGGCATGGTGAATCCATGAAAGGCGTTTATTCTTAAGGAGTTTATTCTCTACATGAAAGAAATAAAACATTCTAAAACTATTTTGCAGAAATAACAAATATTATCGTACAAATTATATTTAAATACTACATTTGATGAATCAATTCGATTTTTTTTCTAAACTCTATTAAAAAAAGAAAAAAGAATAAGGAAAATTAATCAAGGAATAACTAACTAAACATACGTATATATACAAATATTAAAAGGTATCTATAAATATATATTTTAATGTAAAAGAATTCAGACGTCATCTCCATCAACCTTCTATTACCCAGCAGATTATAATAAATGTATTTGAGATATGATCTAATAATGAGTTACAAAAATATACTGTACTTTTAACGTCAGTGTATCACTATCCGCGCTGGGCAGTGACGTACGATGCCTATATTATAAATAAACTCATATTAGATATGTAGGTACTACATTTGAGGCCCTTGTAGCGCAGCGACAGATTCTAAACGAGAAGGTTGCCTGTTCGATTCCCGCTCCGAGGAGTGATTTATTTTCATTTCCCTTCCTATTTGATTTCGTTAACATTAACACTTTTGAAACTTTTTTTAATAAATTTCTATTAAAAGGCAAACAGGTAAAACAAGAAATGACAATTTACCAACACTTTAGCGGGGTTTTACCTTGTGATTGTACTAACACCTCATGCATAACAATGAAATTCGTACATTTATTCCTAGAAAATTAACTGAATACAATTGATGTTTCTCAGATTACTTTATTCATATTCAACAGATAAGCCGTTAAATCCTACGTGGTATATAAGTTTATGACATCAACTTAAATACCGATAATCCTATAGTAGCCCTGGAAGGCCGATATATCCGGGCGTCACGCTTTACGACGAAACAAAAATACCGATGTAACTGCGATTAATACCTCACGACCTTAGAACAAACATATAAACATTATAAAACCCTAAACTAGTATCAGGAACACTAAACGAATGAGCAGATGTGTTTTACAAGCTTATCTTTGTACCTCTATAATAACAATGTATATTATCCTTTAGATATTTGATGACAGGGTTGTTTATTTTGTTAGAGGATTTTTAAGGATTGATTGCCTTGTAAAAGCGTATGTACAGATATTTATTGTTTTAATGAAATGTAGAGTTGATGAATTAGATAGACATCCACATGATTAGATATTCCAGATTGCAGGTTAGATCCAAAATATTCAAAATGTCAATACGCTACTGCGCTACGTAATTGAACAGTGTGTGACACATGTATCACTTTATATTAATTGTAAAATCAAATTCCTCTCGAAGATTTTTTTTTATTTCCATAATTTTGCAATGGTACCCTACTTAATAAACAATATGGGTCAAAGTATTAGTAAGAGGACAACAAGTGCGTGGCATATTAAAATTATATTTATAATTCAAATGAGATAATAAACTTCTTTTCGCATAATCCCCCAGTAACTCCAGCTTAACACACGTTACTTGTTGCGGACGAGCGTTGCACGCGGCAAGACAACAAGCCCCTCTCCGTAACCACTCAAGTGTTTGATCTATAAGTTCGAGCACTCTCGTCCATTTCGTTTGAAGTGCATCTTCACTCCCTAGCCTTGCCTATAAAATTATATTCATAATCCTTAGGTTGTACGTGGTACAATCATATGCTAAGAGCTGAGATTGATAATAAGTTTTATTTAATTTGTATTTAATTCCACTATTCAGCACGGAATGTTTCGAATTCTAGCGAAGAGCGGAGAACGGAGTGTCTTGACACTAAGCTTTACTTATCTAAAAAAATGAGAAACTAAAGCTAAAGCCGCAGTTTTCTGCACATGGAATATATATTGCTAAATGTGAGTTACTTATAATCTTTATTACAACCACTAATTAAATAAAATACACCGACTGTACAAAAAAGCGTAAGCTTTAAATAAAATATGACACATGAGCTTACAAATATTTTTTGTTCTTCTATAGATACAATCAAGTTTATTTTCATTCCATTTATAATTATAATAGAAAATAATACATGTAAAAGATTAGAGTTCTAAGATATCATAGAAAAGAAAAAAGTCATCCGACCACCCGTCAACGGCGTGCAACGTGTCCGCGTGACTGGCTGCGGTTGAAGTGTCGTATTGCGGCGCATCTACATCATTAATGCGGCGCTAAACCATGACCGAACTTGATATTTTAAAATTTAAAATAGATTTTAGATAATTAATGATTGTGGCAGATTTACTTTTGATGTACTACAATTTAAAATATGTATGTAATATGACTTGAATGAATGTTTTAAAGTTACTGAATTCAGCTACAGTCAAATATGTTAATATGCAGAATCAATATACAGGCAGAACAAGGTTATAATTTATAGTCAATTTTTATTTCTCTTTTTGTAGTCTCTTTTTGTATTTCTCTGTTTACTCGTAGTTAATTTAAAAGTATGTTTGTAGAATTCTTTTCTAGTAAAAATATGATGGGTTGAACATATAACCTCTGAAGGCGTGTTTGTTAGAAAACGCCGAATACAAATATAATATAACATCCGCCTTCGCTATTGTTTGAAAAATAAACTATAATAAAACTAAGATATTTGAATACGAAGTTCCAAGAGTAATAAAATTTAAAGTAGGTTATCGAATATCTTGGAATGGGGACCGGTGAGTTCAAAGGCTGGAGGAAATTGAAATTTCAAGCACGGCTGCCGTCAAGTCGAGCAATCTAATAACATTGATATATGAATATGCAATTTAAACATAAGGCACACGTTACAAAATGATCAAGAATTTTTTGAATAACCTTTTAACTTGAAACTCTATTAAAATGAAAGTGTACTCAAAGGAAACAAATATACTTTATGAAAAGTTATTCATAGTGAGCTTCTTCTATTGTGTATAGGTTTTAAAGACTAAGAAGTTAATTATTTGTATATTGGTAACAAGACCAAGCTTTGAGTTCGGATACTCCACACGCAATATCTTAAAAATTGGGCTTTGCTTGTGTGGAACGAAGTATCTTAGTGCTAGGTTCCCTCTACATGCCCTGCTAATATAGCGTAAATCACTCACTGTCAACAAAATACAATTGAACTGTAATTTATCCACAAATCGCATAATTTTAAAGCGACATGCAAGAAATAGCATTAAAATTGGAACAGAATACATAACTCTATTTCGACTAACAATAAACATAGCAAAGCGCCGCTACGAGTATAATCGTGTTTATGATCGACATTAAGACACTTTTACAGGCTAAATCTAGGTTTCTCTCCGACTGGACTTTCTAAGCCAACCTGAATACGCGCGGAAATTATTGTTTAACTGCTTTCAAATTAAATATTCTTGGTAACCATTATTAATGTCACCATTGCACTAGGTTTCAACAAGTCTTGTACTCGTTGCTATTTAAAGTTTGGCAAAAGATGGAGAACGCAGTGTCTTATCACTTAATAGATTAAACTTAGTGTCAATCCGCCCGAGTTCAAGAATATTGAGTATAACGATTTCATATAAAATATATATATATATACAATTAAAACTATAATGTACATATTCAAGGTTATCAATCTAGGTCAGAATACATGATTTTTGAGCTTATATAAGTTACAGTAGGTCACTGGGCTCATCCCTAGGGCTATTAGGGTTGGGCTTGGCAGTTTTACCTATGTCATTTCAAATGTAAGCATTTCCTATTAATAAATGAGTCAAAGCAAACGAATGTGATAGAGATTCACATGTGAAGTGAATTTTAGAGAAGAAAATTCCTAAAGAAAGGGCAGGTAATACAAGGCACGACTATTATTGTATATCTCATTAAAAAAAAATTCTAGCTTTAATTTTCTCTCTAGTGTTAAGACACTCCTACTTTATATCAAATTTTCAAGTCGTTGCGCGTTGAGTCGTAGATTTTAACAAGGTGCTTTATTTTGGCAGGGTAGGAAAATGAAAATAATATAAATATAAATAATTCTTCCGAAAGGGAATCAAACCCACAGCCATCGTGTTTATGGTCAGACGATTTAATACGACACCACGACGATTTCTGAGCTTGTTAGATATATAGATCATATTAACATGCTTTTATTATTTGTTTCAGGTTACCCTCCACCGATTCAAAAATAGTTTTTCAGTCTATACTTATCTTCAATTTCTTTATCTTACGTAATATCAATATGACTTGATAAATTTTCTATCATCCAGTGGTTTAAGTAAAAAGTGTAATTTACATAATTTATAACTCAATATACATTTTTTCGTGATAATTGTGTCAAAAGTGTCAGTGTTCAAAATGGAAGCTTTAGAGAGGAGGGGGAAGCTGGTCGCCATCGGCGCTATACTTTTCATCGTCTTTTGGTCTCAATGTACGTATTCAAATTACATTTTTAATTATTAACATTATTTTAAGAGATATTGAAGTTTTTATTGAGCTGCAAAGTATTTCCAAATCCATCACGTTTGCAGTCAAATGCTATTATTCATAATATTATTATTGTACCAGTACCACGACGACCGCCATATTTTTAAAATAATTTATTTAAATCTAAGCTCTTGTAAATCAAAGCTTATAATACATCATTTTAAATGATACGCAAGCCTTCATAATAGAAGTTTATAGTTCAAACCTTGAACTAACTTATCGCTAATCCCAAAGACGTGGTAAATGTCAACTGAATACATGACCTTGACTGTCTGTGATGTTCGCCCACTGGTTATTGTTATAATAATCTGCTTTTAATAAATACTAGTTGTCGCCAGCGAATTTGCTTGGATTGCTTAGCGTATTATGGAAAATCTCGATTTTTCCTGTAGGTAAGTTCCCTCCTCCCTTTACTCTCCTTAACCTACCCTACATACAAAATAATGTTTTCTTCGAGTAACTCCAGTACGTTCGTTTACGTCTTAGTATTAGTCACTTAGCAGCGGTAGAGTTTTATAATGAAATATCTATTTGAAATTACTTATTTTTATATTAAAGAATGTAAAGTGTTATATTATAAGCCTTAATATACAAGAGCTAAAATTTAAATAAATTATTTTAAACAATTTTGGCGACTCATCATTTCTATAATATTTTAATTTTTGCGAAAAAGTACTTCAAAGGTGAAATATAAATTCACCTTTTCACCTAATTTTATTTCAATTTTTATAATAAATTAATTCCGAATTCCAATGAAAATTATAAAATTATTTAAGCGGAAGACTGTTTTTGTTTTTAAATATGATACCCTATAAGGCTTATTTTTTATAATCACCCGAAAAAAAATGTAATGAATGTAGAGAAAAGAGTGTTTTTTTACTTCGCTTTATTCATCGATAACAAAATATAAACAAACGATGAAGTGTATTGGTGTATGGTTATTGTTTGTCACGAACTGCAATGTAAACAGCTTTATTAGATTACCCTGTGATCATATAAATTGCTTATTACATGCTCGTAGCGTTCAGCTGTGCGATTATTTATTTAACTTAATATTTATTATATTAAAACAATATTTTTTTTAAATATTCTATAACAAGATTTATTTTTCATTTTATTTCATGAAATAACATTAAATGTCAGCTACGTTTCTAGTATAGCCTTGTTTTTAAAATCTACTATTTTCGAGATAAAGGTATTCTTCATTTGTAATACTGTCACGTTTATTTTCAAGAACGCTAACGGTTTACTAGGAAAAGGCCAAATTACAAAAAATATTTTATTACGGTTAAGCTAATTTATATTTTTACAGTCGATTATGTTATTTTTTTTTATTAATAATTATCAACTTTTTTGTTATACACAAATGGCTACTTTCTACAAGAATTTAATCCAGAACCTTATATTGATAAGAAAAACTAATTAAGGTACTATAATTTACTATTATAATTTACCTTATACGAGCCACTCATCGCGCAGGGGCACAAACGTGTAAATGTAAACGAGACACGTTGTGGGGTAGATTCCCACTCGAGGAGCTGAAATATTTAATTATTCATTTTTTTTGCTCTGGCAACGAGGCAAAGCGCAGCGTTGAGTTCCGCCACTCAATTTGCATTGCCTCCAAAATTCATTATCTTAAGTCCCGTTAATAGAATATCTTAATACTATGTTCCGCAGTTCCCTCTGTCTACCCTGCATAAAGTGAAGCTGCTATATTATAATTACATATTTAAAAAAAAATATTTTCGTAATAACTCAATATTATTTGTTCGTGTAATAATGTAATATGTTCTGTAGGTAAAGGTGTAGAAGGCAAGAATCACACAAAGATGTCATACGTGTGTCCACCACAATTCCTCAGGCTGGGGCACAGCTGTTATTTCTTCAGTGAAAACAAAGCAACGTGGCAAACTGCACTGTTCTCTTGTAAGGTAGGCAAAAAAACATTTTTCTCGTCGACTGATAGTACTGACAATTGGATGTTACTAAAAATACAGAAGGACTTATAATAACTTAATTAATGGTTAATTAGTATTAGGCTGTCAAAATTGATTTTATATATTAATCTGTAATAAAAATAACTCAATTCAATTTGAATAATATGTTAAATGATAAATAAAAAAATACTAACAAAAAATATATAAATTAGGATTATATTATTTGAATGAGTTACTGGCCATTATATAGATTAAGTAAAAAGTATTTACATGTAAGATATATTAAAACGAGTTTACAAATTGTTATGTTAAAATAAATTTAAATATTTAACTATTTAATTTTAAAATTATATAAATAAATTATTAAATACTTGTCGTTGTCGAATATAAAACTTTATGCTTCTTGATTTATTTATTACATTACATATTTCTTGAAATTGTGTGCAAATTTAATTAAAAAATTATTAACTAAAATTATTCTTTGCAAAAAAGAACATTTTTTTTCGTATAAAACATTCCAAAAAACCTTTACGTATTAATTAAAGTATTAAATGTATAATATTTAAAATGATATTCTTATTTACTAAATAATAATAACGCATATACATCTCGTAAGTTAACATTATACGAAGTGGAAATCCAACCCGGAACCATTACATCTTGAACTTGTCACCACTATACAACCGAGTTTGTAGTACACTTGAACCAAAATTTACATATTTGACCCTAATACAGTAAGCGCTATAAATATTTCGCGTGTTGCGTTACGATGTACAGTCGGATCTATTAATTCGTTTAGCGTAGCTATCAATGTGATTGGGATTTATTGCTGCTGGCCAGTAAGTGCTACGTCCTTAACATTACTGGTGCGCTTGTTTGACACTTGCCTATTACACCAGCTGTAGATGATTTAAATTGTTTTTAAATTACGATTGCGAAATGACTCACATATGTTTATTTACTGAGAGATCAAATACTTACTTCCTCGTTTTCCATTTAAATATGTATACAAATACGTAAAGATAAAATATAAACAAAATAAGAAAAATAGGGAAGCCCCTTACATGGTTTATAGGTCGCTGCAAAAATCTATTACAAATAATATATAAAAGTTTAGAAAATCAATTAAACACTACCTTTTATTACTAATAAGTAAAAAAAAATCAAGTATATTATTTTTTATATGCTGATATAATTATATTTACTTAGAAGTTTTTCTTAACTTTCCTTGCCTACGCTAGTTACTAAAATTATTTGGGAAATCAATAGGATGTTTTTATTGGTCGAAAGCCAAAAAACTAATTTCAATATATGTTCATATTCTATTTAAAAAACTAGTCAAATGTTGCCTTTTTAGAACAGAAAACAGGTAACATAATTAAAATATACACAATTCCAACGATAGGAGGATCTACTCCAGTAGATAAGTGTTTTATTATAGTCGTATGTAAATTATACTATTAATAAATGTCACCAAGAATGCAGTTATCTCATATATGTATATCTAATTATGTATTCCTATGTTTTTGAAAATAATAATTAATCCTTTGACGGTTTTCATATATATATGGTAATGTGTTAAACGTAATTTTCTGGTGAGTTGCCCGGTCGATGCAAATATGTGAATAATATCAGTGTAGCTGCCGCTATGAATATAAATTGTGTCGGATTACAGATTCACGCTATAGTAAGTATTAAACTTGACTTACTGATTTACTGGAAAAAAATTTTTTTTAGTTATAGCGGTATAGATAAAGGAAATTTTCGAGACATTACAACACCAGTTTTGCCTTGTTACCAGAGCAAGGAAATAAAATATGCCATTGTTTATTAATTTCCCTGAGAGGGAATCGAACCACAACCGCTGCGTTAACAGTTACACGCTTGTGCCACTGTGCCGTGATGCAATGATAGTTCAGAATACCAAATAAAAATATTTATACATACTTATATATAAATATTTTTATATGGCTGGAATGTTGATTGACCCAAACTTAAAATACCAAGCTACCAATTTAAACGCTGAGAATTTGTAACCGTTTTTCTTTTAACTTCTCCAGTTTTATTTATATCCTTTTCTTTAATTCTACATAGGCGAAGACATACAATACGAGATAAGTCAGCATTTTTTTAAAATAGGTTAAAATAAATAGACCACCGCAGTCGCGCGTGGGCTAACTACGTGTCTACGAATGCGTGCGATCTGCGTTGCTAGCGTGTTTGTTTAATGTCTAACGAATTTATGTTTTGATATCTGATTTATGTTATCTGTATTCATTATTTATATTATTATCTGTATTTTTTTTATTTCATACATAAAAAATGTAGATACCATAGGAGGGCTTAACGCTAAAAAAAATCTCTACCAGTCAACCGAAGTCATGTGGGAGAATATGTGCATTGTTTTTTATTTTTTTATATATTTTATGTATTCGGCAAATATACAGATTTAAATATTTTAACAATATTGTTGTTAATTGAATACCTGTGTGCTATAATTTTTTTCTGTCAGATCAGAGAGAGAGAGAAAAGAAACAATGACTTTCTTATTAGGGAGTGTAGGGAAGCACTAAGATTAGATAAATGGGAATTTTTCATCTCATGTCTTAAAATCTTCACAATGTGGAGAGCTACGCCTAGTAAATAATAAAATAAATACAAAACAACATTAAATCTTTAAAAATGATATAAGTAATATCACAAAAGAAGTTTTACACGTGGTCAAAAGAATTCATCCAGTGGCATAGATTAAATAATATGTTTCCAGCCATATGCTACGTTTTGTTATAATATCGTAAATCAATACTGACCTATAAATATAGTAAAGTTAGGACCACTGCATACTAAATTATTCCCTCCTTTATATATAAATTAAATATATGATAAAAATGATAGGTTATAAATAATTATTTAACTTTTAGTGTCGGGAGCAGGCGGTCTTTGGCGCCCAACCCACACACACCTCTTTCTACAGTAATAGAGAAAAGTGGAGAATTGAATATGGCAACAATAACTTTTCTCTGTCTACCCTGCTATATACGGAATAATATTATTCTTTAAATCAGCTTCACGCTGTATCTCGCACACAGCAGGGTAGGTAGAGGGAACCTAGTGTTAAGACACTCCGTTCACAACTTTCTGCCGAATTCTGGAGGCATTGCGTGTTGAGTAGCAGAACTCAACGCCGCGCTTTTGCCTCGACACCAGTGCGAAGAAATGGAAATATAAACGTAAATAAATATTTCACTTCCTCGAGTGGGAATCGAACCCACGACCGTCGCGTTACAGTCACACCCTTGTGCCGCTACGCTACGATGGCCTCAATATTATTCTAATATTAAATATTGTTTAATATTATTCTAACAAATACTTACGTATTATAAATCAGTACCTACGTGGGTGACATGACAAATAATACCGAATTAATAAACCGACGCATTCTAATGATATTGGCTTTCTGCATGCAAAACGATCAGACGAACATACATAACAAGGCACTTGACCTTGTCGACCAGACAAAGGGCGAATATTTAGGAATGCAATTAGACCTAAGATCATATTAAATTATTTAAATTATTAAACTTTTGTAATATGAATCAAATTTTACTTCATGTTTACATTTTATGTTTCATCATCATCATCGACAGCCATCGATCGTCCTCATAGAAATACAGAGACAGGAATTTCCCAATTCTCGCCACCACACTCGATCTTCAGCTCTTCTTCCACTTCCACCAAGCCGCTTCCTGCCAATTATGTTAAAACTTCTTTATTTTAACTTTTTGTTCACTAATGCCTATCAATATTATATAATTTCTCATGTAAATGACATTGTCAAAATGAAAATAAAGATCTTTGATCGAAATGCGTGGTAAGGGTTATCCATTATCATAATCTTGTGAATAATAAATAACTTATATACATATTATATGATATATATGCAAATTCTTTCTTTTTCATAAAGAAACAGTATGTACACATCCTTAGGCCCAATATTTCGCGGAACAATATCCATCGCGATGATGCCTGTGATCTCTTCTTTTTATATTTCGATGGGCCTTATTGTATTGTAATGTTGGCTGCGGGCCTTCAAAGCGAGCGAAACATTTATTACATGAATATTTTCATATTAATTCTTTCTTCTGTAATACATCAGTTATTATAATATTTTATTATAGCAAAATATATGCCTTATATAAAAATTTAATGAAAGAATGCTTCAAATGTCAAATATCGTGGCGCAGTGGGACAGAGTCTGAGTGTAAAAGCTGTACTCGTGGGTATCATTTATTTGCTGGTTCTAGCAGACAAATCACCAATTGATCGAATTTAGAAGAAAAGTGGAAACTGCTCACCCTTCTAAGCTGAAAAAAGGGTGAAGCGTGAATCTGAAATATTATTAACAATGGGCTTTGCTTTTTTTATGTGTTAATTTAAGAACACTAAAATATTTTATCAGCTAGGCAAAGTGCACAATCCGGCCCTCAAGATACTAAACCGCTGTAAGTCTGTGAGACAAATTATTCCTAAGCAACAAAAACGAATGCTTATTTAACAAATATAAAGAAATTAGAACTTTAAAAGTACTTAAATCTCGTTAAATAGCTTTTTATTTGAGGTACACATTTAATGGCTGAAAGCTACTTTTACCCAAACCCTAATTATCCACAAAACCATGTCCTAATTAAAGTTGTGTTACGATTACGAACTAGTTTATCCCGCACGACCCACAAACTGTAGGAAGAATCATAAATTTTTATTGATATCCCGAAATTGATGCCAAATGCCTCGGCGATTCCAGGTATGACGCTATGGCGATCATAGGGTTATCTTATGCCTTGATTATTTTTTTTAACTTCACGCTGAATCACGCATATAGCAGGGTAGGCAGAGGGATTGAGTATTAAGACACTCGGTTAACCTACGATCCACCGGTTATTTTTATTCTGTACTTTTATATTCAATTACTATAAATGATTTCAATATAGGTAAATTAATTTCAATTAGAATAGTTTTAAAATATAGCTGTGATATTTTAGATTAACCTAGAGTGAAGCAAATAGATATTCGATAGTAGCTTTTATAGGCATTTTTAGTTTATTTAATTATAAAAATTCAAACTTTCTGATGACCCTACAGTTCATTTGCGTCACACCGCCGGAGGTGGTTACGAAAATCGCCGTCACCAGTTCGTCACGGCTATTCGGGTGTCATGTCGTGATCACTGATTGCGACTGTTTATGTCAAACGGAACTATATTATTTCACATTTTTTGTGTTATTCCAAACTTAGGAAAGAAAAACACTTTTTAGGAAAACTTATAAAATACGTTTTCTAAAAAGGTGGAATTTACGTGATGATCGTGGGTTCAAAGCCCATTCAAAATTCTTTTAACATTGTTATATTGGGTTGAATTATAATTATTAATTAACTATGTAA
The DNA here is from genome assembly GCA_036379175.1 of Heliconius cydno galanthus. Classification (NCBI taxonomy): domain Eukaryota; kingdom Metazoa; phylum Arthropoda; class Insecta; order Lepidoptera; family Nymphalidae; genus Heliconius; species Heliconius cydno. Next base: position 594,177 of record JAKRZM010001329.1, read on the forward strand.
TAAAACGTTAAAAAAATATTACATTTATGTCTAATTCTTTTATTAACTTAATTATACGAAGATTGAGTGAAATATTTCAATACATATGTATATTACTAACGGTGAATGAATAAGTCATGGGTTGTCTGTTAATAAAATCGTAGGACTTGGACTCGTTAGTGTTTTATGGTTAGTAGACCTAATTCTAACGAAATTTGTAATTGTTTTGTTATGGTATAGTCTCGATTATAGAGAACGGAAAAGGAAATACAGATGAGATAATAGTGTTTTATATTATATTTTTTCTCATCTCATGGATTGATCATCGATTCATTAAATATATAGGTAAGTACTCTATAGAGTATTATGTATTTTAATAGTAATTCAAGCGCGCACCTCGTGCAAACCGTCGCAAATCAAGCAACGTCGAAACTTTATACGCTTGTCATAAGTTATTTATGTTGTTCATATTTCTGTGGATATATTTTTCTATTCTTAGTATGGAATAACACTGTAAATTTTTAAAATTACGTTAAATATCTCTAAGATACTAAAATAATTTTGTAATCCCAATAAAATACCTCTTTAGGAACCATACAATAAAATACTAATAAATACCTCGGTAATAGTGTATTTGTGCATTACGCAAAATACAATTTCGCAGTCTGGTGACTTTTAATGAAACATTGCAATTATATTAATTTAATAATGCGGCTGACTCATATGGATTGCCTAAAATGAAATTCTCATATATTTACAGAGTTGCGTTGGTTTATCCATTAACGACGAAAGTTACAATAGCAATAATTGTTTATTATCATAATATAAAATTTCTAAAACGTTTTGCCTTAATTCATATAAAATTCCATTCCAGAGACTGTTGTCAGAAATAGCTAATAAAGGTTACCTTACTCTATTGCTATACATATTTAAAGATATAAATATTTAAATATTAATAGTAATTTTTGCAACTTTATGTTAATGGATATTTCTATTTTCATGCTACTGTAGCGGCTAAATGTTTTACTTGAAATATAGAATATAGTAAAAAGACAAAGCGCGGTGTTGAGTTCCGCTACTCCACACGTAATGTTTCAAACATTGGGCAGTAAGTCGAGAACGGTGCCTCTTAACACCAGGTTAAAAAAAATTGGAACTTTAATAGTAGGTACTAAGAATAAACTAGTATTAATACATTGGAACTTTAACAGTACTGAGAATTAAATCGAAAGTAAATCGAGTGTCAATTGACAGATGAGACCTGTCACTTATTGACACTTTGTCACGCATCGGATTAAACAGCCACTTAACAGGAAAAAAACAACACTTAGCCTACATTCATATGTATGTATACGTATATAAAAAGTTTATATTTATTTTTTGTGCGTTAAACATTTATTATAGTGTGTAGGTCAGTGAGAGTGAATTATAGCATAAATTAATCGCGGTGTACATTTTGTATATATTGTTACATATAAAAAAAATCGTTATGTCATGGCTTCATTCTTTAAAAAGATAGAGGAGGCGCTCATCAATATACAAATTTTAATATAACAGCCTACTAGCGAAGTTTCGACTTACTATTGATTGTAACTTAATTTTTAAAACAGTCTTATACTTTTCTCCACATAGAAGAGGAGACGGAAAGGACCTAGTGTGATGTATTGCATGCCGAGTGGAAGTCAACGCTGCGCTTTGTCAAATCCTTATCTATTAAATTAACCACATTTTATTTTGTTCTGTTTACCTTGTTTAAATTAAAAAAATATATAAGTAAAATAATAGAGCGAATAATTTCATATAATAAAGTTAAAACATTTAGTTATTATGTGTCATCAACGCTGACACAAAACAATTAACCGTTTACTTTAATGTGAGTCATTATGGTGCTAAAATAAAATGGCACAATATATATGACCTAAATTCGCAGATTAAACATAAAAATAGTCCAAGGTCTAAAGAAAAACCCATTAAGAGGATGTCAAGTCATATTAAAGCGATGGCAATTTAATATTAACCATGACTGTTATAATAGTGTGAAGCTTCCATTTTATATATTCTTTTATTATATTATACTAGTCATCACCTGCATCTACGTTTACGTGGACTTCAATAACAATTAAAATGTAAAAAGAAAATCCTACTTTTTTTCCGTTCCTGTAGGCATCCTTTTATCCTGCAGGAATCCTTTTATTAGTGCTTCTCTACACTNGCGCTCATCAATATACAAATTTTAATATAACAGCCTACTAGCGAAGTTTCGACTTACTATTGATTGTAACTTAATTTTTAAAACAGTCTTATACTTTTCTCCACATAGAAGGGCAGACGGAAAGGACCTAGTGTGATGTATTGTATGCCGAGTGGAAGTCAATGCTGCGCTTTGTCAAATGCTTATCTATTAAATTAACCACCCATTTTATTTTGTTCTGTTTACCTTGTTTAAATTTTAAAAAAATATAAGTAAAATAATAGAGCGAATAATTTCATATAATAAACTTAAAACATTTAGTTATTATGTGTCATCAACGCTGTGAGTCATTATAGTGCTAAAATAAAATGGCACAAATATATATGACCTAAATTTGCAGATTAAACATAAAAATAGTCCAAGGTCTAAAGAAAAACCTATTAAAAGGATGTCAAGTCATATTAAAGTGATGGCAATTTAATGTTAACCATGACTGAAATTTTATAGTGTGCAGCTTCCACTTTATATATTATTTTATTATATTATACTAGTCATCGCCCGCATCTACGTTTACGTGGACTTCAATAACAATTAAAACGTAAAAAAAAATCCTATCCTTTTATCCTGCAGGAATCCTTTTATTAGTGCTTCTCTACACTCCCTAACCTACCTACAAACTAAATTGCAACTTGCACTGTCTGTCAGTGTCAGTAGTATATTATAGATAAGTTTATTTATGTTCTTTTTTATAATTAGATAAAAGGATACAGAAGATATAAATTAAGAAGGGCTTAGTAATACATATCCGTTGACTAAGATCTAACAGATGTTCTAACTTAAAATAAAATAATATAAAAATACGAACAGAAAGTTCTCTCTGCCTAACCTGTTACATAACTTGTAATACATAGTACTACCTACCTACCTGATATACATATTTTTTTCAATATTTCTTTAAATGATGTCATACTAGCGGTAGAACACAGTTGCAGCAGATCGCTACAATTTGTACGTGCAATGAGTCACACCTGTCGAGTGACACAAATGCAAATCCACAGTGTCTATTTGTTTTGTAAATTTAAGAAGCTGTTACCGAACCTATAAATACAAGTGATACAGTACCTACACTGTGACTGTCTCTTTCTAAGAAATATGTTTACTTACAAGTGAACTAATAACTAACATAATACTGTCATACTCAAAAGTGTACGGAAAGTGAAAAAAGAACTGGTCTTAACGGAGATAAGTAAAGTAAAGACCATGCATATTTAAAGTACGCGTCAAACTAAAAAAGTTGAACATAGTAGAGAACTTGAAATATTTAGTACAGAAGTTTGTGAAGCGTTATTTTTAAATTTAAATAGGTAACATTTAAATATATGATTAAATATTTTTTACATATTTAAAAAAAATCAAAGGCCTTAAATTTTTAATGTCATATATATTATGCTAGATAAGATACTTATACTTAAAGAGGACATGAAAACGTAATGAGCGATATAATCAATAATTTCAGAATTTTTTACCGAAATGATATTTTAAATGATCTTATATACTTAATAACCCTAACATAATGATTTAAACTCTATTAATTAAACAGATATTGTAACAATCTCGTCATCGACATATAGACGTTAAGGACGCTATTGCTTGAACAGATGCTCAAACATACATCAATACACTTGTATCGACAATGAGTATAAAATTACAAAACTTGTACAGTAATTTGCTTTATACAAATGTAATTCGATATATTACGTGTAAATTTTATGATCACTGAAAGAAAAAAATATTTTAAAATATACAAGCCCTACGCCGTATCCCGCATAAGTATGGTAGGCAGAGTTTAACCTGGTGTTAAAGCACTCCGTTCCTCAGGCACCGCCCAATTTCCAGGACATTGGGTGGTGGATGGTGGAAGACCTAGCTTTGTCTGGTTACCAGAGCGAACCAATGAAAAAATCACACTTACCGACCCACTCTTACAGTCTTAAAACATACAGTTCAGAGCTTTGCCTCGATAACTTCTATAATAATATTAATAAAAAATGCTATGCAAACTTATTCATATATTGCAGTTACATGTCTCTCGTATAAGATTCATCCAGTCAGTAGTTTATTCCCAGTTCAAGTGGCAATAGTTTAAGGTAATCAAGTTGACGCTGTGACGTCACATGACTGATGGGATCCACTCGCATGAACTAACATGACTTTGAACTATTTACCTACAAACCAAGCTACGCCGAATACTCTTGAACGGTTATTTTAAATTAACATAATAATACGTTTTAATATTTCCATATTTGTTATGTTTAGTATGTTTTCGAATAAATGTATTAGTTACACATTCATGCTTTGTCGGGATATTCCATTAATTATTTTATTTTTAATTGTATCATTAATTGATTTTAAAATCACAAAAACGTTGAATGTAATGAATTTATCGAAAATTAATTGGAATGCGCTATTTATTACAATAACTTCAGTGTTTTTCAGTGATTTTCACTCAAAATATTCTTTATTCATTTAAGCACTACTATGTTACATGAGTAAAAAATATTTTGAGCTTTTTTATGACTGGACAAGACAATTCAAAAGTGTTTGCTAAGTAGCAATTTTTTATTTGTAGTAGTGTCAGCTCTACGGGAAGCATTTTCCAAACTATACTATTAATCACGAAATCCACTGCAACGTAAAGAACACATTTATTATAAAAATAGCTCAATTACCATTCTGCACCATAATCTGATGAGACGAACTCGTACGACGCGACGTGAGAATTCTCAAGACAACAGGTTTTTATTCTGAACCGATGTAGACGCATCTGCAATGCAAAGTGTTAGTGAGGTTTCCGAGTCTTTTTCAATGTTGAATATATGAGGATTAAAGACTATTTTGCAACTAAATATAAAAATATAATTAAGATACAAATAAACGCCATAATAAGTTAAGATAAGCTGTATTAGAAATTGTAATTGTAAATTCCTATCTAATTAATCTTTATATTCATAATATAGCAGCCTCTAGAAAAGTGAAACGTTAAGTTCTGCACGTTAAGTATATTAAATAGGTGAACTATTGTTTTTTTAGGTGCAACAATGACATATTTGCTCTTTTTTGAAATATTGCAGGACATACAGTCAAACATTGTAAATAGTGTTATCGAATACATATAATATAATCTTATACAAAAATTGAATATTAAAATTATTTTGTAGTATAAGTGGAAAAGTTTTTAAAGATAAAGATTCTGTCAGTCATCAAGAGCTGTCAACGCATCAACAAGACGGGCGGGCGGGCTTGATGGGGGCGGTTGAAATGAGATTTTGTATAAAATATAAATTATTGTCTAACTATCGCCGTGAACGTAATGATTACGGTACAATTTCAATAAAAATTAAAAAATTAAACGGTGTTAAATTTTTTTATATGTCAAAAGAGATTGAGATTAAATTAATTAGATGTAGTAGTTAATAATACAAGCAAACATTATTTAAATTAACCGTATACATTTGTAGTTTAAAACAACGAGTAACCGCAATTTCATTTAGATATTTTTAAAACTAAAAAGAAAAAGAACCCTCTCTTCATTCAAAATATTTTAAAATTGAAAGAAGACTAAAGAAAAGAAATAATAATAATACTGAATAACCATTGCGTTATGTTCGATATCAGTGTTGAATGTTGACCGTGTTGCCAACCCGTTGGCTCGGCAGTAAATTTAATTGGTGATTATTTTCGTATATTAGGTCAAGTGCCTCCAATAACTCTACTGTCTTTTAAGATGATTAACTCTTATTGGATCGTCCTCCAACTTGCGTAACCTATTGGTTACTTCCCACACAAAAAACGTGTGATCTATTAATTTGGTCATTCTCTGCAATGGTCAAAATATTTTTACTTACATATACTTTACACAAATATGAAAATTTTATGAGATTAAACTTTCAATAAGCTTTCATAAACTTTTTATCCTTTTTTAATAAAAAAATATATTGTTCTGTGGGAATAAGAATTTAGTTACGTGTAACTCTCTCCAGTGTTTTTTTTGCTAATAAGATTTAGGCTTAAGGCTTAGCATTAAGGCTTTTTACTACTATTAACACGTATTTCGTTCCTAAAAGCATTTTCTGAATTTTTTATTACTTATCGTCTAATTCAACCATTAAATCTACAAACATTGAGTTAAGTTTATATTAGTTAAGGTTACCTGTAAGAGATCACTAATAGTGATAAGGTCGCCCTTGCATGCTACTCTATGTCTTCTGTCTTACTATTTAGTTATGTGTTTGTTTATGTATGCAATAAAGAGTTTTATCTATCTATCTATCTATTGCTTACAAAACTGCAGAACTCGGCGGATTGTGAGGTACGAAATGTCGTAACACTAGGTTCCTTCTGCCTACCCTGAGACAGAGCCCAGTATTAAAACACTTCGTTGCCCACGCACTTAATTTGGAGACATTGGCGAAACTTAATACAGCGCCTCGTCTTGTTGCCAGAGTTGTTTCCAGTCTTGCGCTGTACCACTGCACCACTACAGCCACACTTCAGTGATATAGTTCATACATACATCACCACGCAATATTTCAATCGTTATTTACTCGTGTAAATACCAAAGTGCGTTACTAACATTCGTAGCGAGTCGACATCAGGTCTAATCTTAAAGCGGTGCAACAATGAACCCAATAGCTGACGCATCTCGGCTTTGCCCTACCGAAATAGGTGCCCATACATCGACTTAATGTTAATGCCCATTCCACGCAGTACACGGTCACGTTTATACTGAGATATTTGCAAAATCCAAATCTAAAATCTGATTTGAGACGTCATGTTCCTTTAAATAGTGAAAGTATAAGCAAGCATACCTATATATTGTAAAAAATCCTTTTTGTTAGTACACTTTCTTTAGGGCCGTCGCATTATTACACTAAGTCATTTTATAACAATTACGAATGTAAAACATTCGTAATCATAATAAAAAATCACAACAATTTTTAAAGTAAGTACCTACAAAAAAAAATATTAGCTTTATCTCGATCTTAACTTATCTTAAATTAGTTAGGGAAAGTTAAAGTAATTGTACCGATCAATCTACCACACTATCTAACAGTCGTGTTTCCGATTTCGACTCGGGGGAATGAAATATTCAATATTTTCAATTACTTGCTCTGATAACGAGGCAAAGCACTGCGTTGCGTTCCACCACTCCAACACACGCAATATATCAAGTATTCGGCGAAAAATGGGAAACGGAAGTGTCCTAATGGGAACGGAGTATCTCACACTAGGTTCCCGGGTTTGTCGCTATGTGCAGGATACGGCGTGAAGCTAAAATACAAACTACTTTTTAAACCTATCACACAAATATTTATTTAGGATGGATTCCGAACCCACGACGTCTGTTAGTAATTTCAAACCGAGTCACCAACTAGCAATGGGTCAGTCAAGGTAATAAAATCCAACTCGGCCGTGACATTATATTCATATTTAACCAAAATGTCAACAAAATTCTTAACATTTATCAAACAAGACTTAAATCATATAAATATTTAGATACTTAAAGCAAATGTTATCTTAAATATTTCAACCTGCCCATATTATATCATAAAGTCGGTCTAATTATAAACAGTTACAAGCATCATCGGCATTATGAGCGCTCTGTTTCATTATTAATAGATTCAACCGCTAGGCTAGTAACGGATATAGCTGAGGCAGGATTAGTTCATGTTCATGGTCTTGTCTTGTATTCAAAACACTAAATTTCGATTTGCAGCTTTCTAAGAATTGGCATACTAAAAAACGTTGCTCAGTGGAACAGCGTTTGGCTGTAACGATGGGGTTGCTTGGGTTCGATTGCCACTCGAGCCGAGAGGGGATTAAATATGTTTTCATTTCTATTTTTATTATTACATTTCCTAAGTAAAGTAATATTAACAGTTCATGTAAGATTAAAAGTTTCTATAGTTCTAGATTAGACCCTCATAATACGCGACGTTAAATTGAAAATTTAATTATCCCTTTTCACGCAAACCCGATCGTTTACACAAAATTTATAGCTGTTTTCTCCGGGTACTTACTATGTATATCTATACTTATTTATTACTTATTCATCCACTGCACCGCGACGGACATAAAACAGAGAGTTATATCTATCTATTATTAGAGAGATAAATAAGACAAGAAATATCTTTAAATTATAATTTCAATTAACACAATATTTAGTTTAAACTGAAATACTATTACTATACTTACCTACTATGCATAATTGTATTAGCAACGATAAACAAAAGATTCCTTCTATTCGTGGAAAGCAAAACCTTGACTTCTTTGTGACCACCAAATGGTTCATTGCGAAGTGCTTAGTTTACTCACGTATGTATCGCGCGAAGCTGAATCACAGAGCTTTTTGTTAAAGTTCAGTTAAGTCGTATTTTATTCACCGTCTTTTTCTTTTNAAAAAATGGACTTACACCACTTTCAAAATAAACGGTCCATATATAGATTAGACCTTCATAATAGGCGACGTTAAATAGCGAATTTAATTATCCCTTTTCGCGCAAACACGATCGTTTACACAAAATTTATAGCTACTTTCCTCGGTTTCTTATTATATGAATATCTATACTTATTTATTACCTAACCATCCACTGCACCGCGACGGACATAAAACAGAGAGTATATCTCTATTATTAGAGAGATAAATAAGACCAGAAATATCTTTAAATTATAATTTCAATTAACACAATATTTAGTTTAAACTGAAATACTATACTATACTTATCTACTATGCATAATTGTATTAGAAACGATAAACAAAAGATTCTTTCTATTCGTGGAAAGCAAAACCTTGACTTATTTGTTACAACCAGATGCTTCATTGCGAAGTGCTTAGTTTACTCACGTATGTATCGCGCGAAGCTGAATCACAGAGCTTTTTGTTAAAGTTCAGTTAAGTCGTATTTTATTCACTGTCTGTTTCTTTTTTCGTTCTTTGACGATCAAGGCTAAGTTAAAGCTAAAATTAACGAGATCCCAACGGTAATTTACTTTGTTAGAACGTCGTCGAAAAGATAATAATATATATATAAAACAAAATGTAAAAAATGTACTTAATATATATAATATGTATAACTATTTAAAATATTAAGTTACTGAGATATTTCTCATATAACGCTAATTTTTTAGAGCAAATATCATTTTTATATAATACAGCAAATATAATCTTAGTGTTGTTGGACATATTAGTTGTTTACATGCAATTTAAATCGGCATAGTTCCTAGAACGACAGTAAAGAGATTATATTGGCACGCCAGTATTTAAAATTAAGAATGACATCCACATCATGCGAACAATATTAACAATTATCTTTATATATATTATGCGTGTATAAACATTTTCTACTATAGCCCTATTTACTTGTATTATTTGTTTGTATATTCTTCTCTTTGTTGAAAAAATATTTTAAAAATTATTTTCATTTTGAAAATGCTCTATCAAGAAACTCAAAATCTATAAACACAGTTCTTTATAAATGTAAAAGTAACAGATGTATGTATATTCTTTCAGCTTCACGGTGTATCCCGCACCTAGCAAGGTAGGCATAAGGAGCCTGGGAACATATTTCAAACATTCCGTTCTCCACATTCTGCCAAATTCATCATTTAAGTGTCATTGTATGTTAAAGTTCATCACCAATTATTTATTAACTACTTATTCTTTTTTTCCTCGCTTTGTTAGACAATTTTGCGGTGTTAAATTCCACCTTAATACGCAATGTCTCAAAATAAGTGGAAAGTGGGGAACGGAGTGTGTTAACACTATATTCGAAGAAGCGTGAAGTTGCTTAACATTACGACTGCAGACTCATAGTAGAGTATAAGCTTTATTTCTGTAGCCGTAGTACGAAATAGTTGAGCGGTCTCCGACCCATTTGGCACCGTAGAAAGTGACGCGGATGGATCAGATTGTGGGGTCAAGTTTATTTATGAGGACTCATTTCGTAATATATCAATACATTGCACATGACTACCGTATTAGTTAAATCATCAAAATTGTTATCTACTTGTCATGCCTTCTGCGATGAAAATATCTAAATACAAAAGGCATAAAAAAGTTTGACTTTTAACAGTTTAGATTAGTTCTTACTTTATTGCATTCGGAACGCGCCAGTAGTTCTTAACGATAATTTGACAAGTAAAATACCACCAGCTCAAACATAAAAATACTTAAAGTATGCATAAATATATAGTATTTTAGAATTTTTATGTTTGACAATTGTTTATTATTGAAACATAGTATATTTAAAATAAACATGTTGTATATGCATGCATGTATATTTCTTGCTGACTATTGGGGAGCACACTTAGAAGTGCCCCCGAGAGAATTTATCGAAATACCTATGGAAAACTATTATAATTATAATAATATTAGGCATATATAGGTACCAGTTAGCTCAATTATTGGCACACACGAAAGCTATAAACACAGACTCAGGCTGACATAGTGATGAGAAATTTATTACACATATAAATTTAAATACATAAAACAAGCCTTGCTCTATTTAACGCTATTATTTGGCCAAATGATATATTAGGTCATAAATCATTGTAGTAATTCCAAATACGAAGACCCATTAGTGAAATACTAAACAAATTAATTTCTGGAAACGTTTTGCTCGGTGTACGCGTGTTAAATTGAAAGCTTATTATAATTTATGCTCTGGTTGCCCCTGACTTCGTTCAGTTTATATGAATACTAGCGACCCCCTTGCGGCTTCGCCCGCTTTTACTACTGGATTATTCATATAATGTATGTTTGCAAAGCACTTAAGATAATGTGAAAATTAATGCCTGCCTGCCTGTGAGGAAAATTAAATAGAATGCTTTGGCCGGGAATCGAACCCANTATGTTAAAATTCATCATCAATTATTCATTAACTACTTATTCACTAAGAACACGATTATTAAGGATTAAAACCCCAGTCGGGGGACTGATTATCTTTAATTATTTTTTTTTCCTCGCTTTGTGAGACAATTTGCGGCGTTTAATTCCACCTTAACACGCAACTTTCTCAAATAAAAGTGGAAAGTGGGGAAGGACTGCGCAGACTCATAGTAGAGTATAAGCTTTATTTCTGTAGCCGTAGTACAAAATAGTTTAGCGGTGACCGACCCATTTGGCACCGTAGAAAGTGACGCGGATGGATCAGATTGTGGGGTCAAGTTTATTTATGAGGACTTATTTCGTAATATATCAATACACTGCACCAATACGGCAGGTATTAGTTAAATCATCAAAATTGCTATCTACTTGTCATACCTCCTGCGATGAAAGTACCTAAAGGCATAAAAAAGTTTGACTTTTAACAGTTTAGATTAGTTCTTAGTTTATTGCGTTACGAACGTGCCAGTGGCTGTTAACGATAATTTGACAAGTAAAATACCACCAGCTAATTACTGTAATTGTAGTGTTTGAAACGTCAAATATAAAAATACACAAAGTATCCATAAATATATTGTATTTCATAAATGTACCATAAAATATTTTATAGGTTGTGTTTGACAATTGTTTATTATTAAAAAATAGTGTATTTAAAATAAATCTCCTTCGTTACTAAATGACTGACTGACAATGTATAACCATGACTACGCAGCGTAAGGAAATGAAATTTGGCCTGAATATTTCTTGGGAAGTATTGGGGAGCACTTCTTAGTGCGAAAGAATTTCTCAAAATACCTATGGAAAACGTTTATAATTATAATAATATTAGGCATATATAGGTACCAGTTAGCTCAATTATTGGCACACACGAAAGCTATAAACACAAACTCAGGCTGACATAGTGATGAGAAATTTATTACACATATAAATTTAAATACATAAAACAAGCCTTGCTCTATATAAACGCTATTATTTGGCCAAATGATATATTAGGTCATAAATCATTGTAGTAATTCCAAATACGAAGACCCATTAGTGAAATACTAAACAAATTAATTTCTGGAAACGTTTTACTTGGTGTACGCGTGTTAAATTGAAAGCTTATTATAATTTATGCTCTGGTTGCCCCTGACTTCGTTCAGTTTATATGAATATATTCGCGTCAAGTTATATTATATGTAAAAGTAGCCTCATTCATTATTTTTTAGTTATTTGACATATATGTTATAATATAAAGATATATATTATTTCGTTCTTTATAATAACATAATTTATAGATTAATTTTCTATATAAAATCTTGAATTTTCAAAATTTTTTTTCTACAATATTTACAAAAGTTCAGCCAGTTTTAAACTATTTTAAGAATAATGTAAACAAACAACAACGTCAATTACAATCACACGTAAAAATTCGCTATTAATCAAAGGATACTTAAATAAATTGTAAATATTTTTATAAGTCTGCGTAAAAAATATTCTTAGAATGCTACCACTTAAACCTAAAAGCTTGACCGTAATAAATTTTCATATTGTTAAAAGCTTCACCAAACTATATCTTCATAAGCCGAGTTGGTTATGAAATGTAGTTATGGTACAGTGCGACGGAGTCTTATTGCAAACTATGGTCGTGAGTTCAGTTCCCACTCGGGGGAATTAATTATTTTCATGTCCCCGCTCTGATAAACAAAATATGCCTTAGAATTCCACTACCACAATATCTCGAATTGGAGCGAAAAGAGCAGAACGGAGTATCTTAACACCAGGTTTTCTCTACCTACCCAACTAAATAGGTAACACAAAGACAAAAAGACAAAACATGAAGGTAAAAAAAAGTAGTATGAAATGCCTATCAATTTATTCATTACTCATAAAATACAACTCAATTGTGCAACACGAAGAATGTTCGCAATGCTCCAATTAAAGATGCCCTACAATAAGGGCTGAAGTACATTTTAATTAAAGAAATATGAAGTGATGAAGAGTTGACAGAGGAGTGATAAATTAATTTATCAGTACATCGGGTGCCGTAGTGACGATCCATAATTGACATATGATCGTAATCTGTCATCTCCACCGCCTCATTAAGTTATCGCGCTGGAAAGTGTTAACAAATTATTTTTAATTAATAGTAGCCTAATTGTGATGTTTCACGTTCGAAGTGATTATATTTGTTTTGTCTCATTTACATATATTAGTCCCATTTAGATATATTAGATCGAACATCTATGAGAGAGTCTACACAGATGTTGGATTGCTTATAAAAAATCACTTATAAATTATATTGAGAAATAATTAGAAATTGTAATTTCAGATTTTTTTTAAAGTTTTTATTCTATTTATTGTATTCTATGAGCTTTAAGCTTTTAAATAAAATATTAGTGAAATAACGTTTTTAAAAACAAGCTTTTATTAATTCCATGGTATGGTAAATTTCTATTGTATTTTACAATTTACGTTTTTTTATTTGATACCCATACTAGATGGGTTATGCAAAAACTTGTAATGCACAAAAACTTGTAATATTCAGAATTCAACGCCGCTCTTTGCCACGACTCCAGAACGAATAAATGGAAATATAAATTTAATTAAATATTTAATCTCTTCGATTGGGGATCGAACCCAAACCCAGGCGATTTAACAATCACACTTTGCGCTCCTGCGCCACGACTGGTCTTTCTCTATATATAAATTCATACGAGTAAAAATAAAAAACCCAAGTCGTAAGTCCACCAAGTCGATTAACAACGTTACGTAAAAGCATTTTAATAAGCCACCCATTTATTTTATACCTACTCGTACTTAACGAAGTCGTAAATCTTTGTTTTTGCTAATGCATTGTGAGGCTTGGATAGAACATGTCAAACAGTATCTTCTATTATTTATTTTTACGCCTATTTTTTATGTTGTCATTATAAATATAACGGAGACGTTTAAAAGCTTTTGAAATTATTTAATTATTAAGATAGCAGTTAAATATAATTAATACATCGGTTATAAGATTGCCGTTAAGTATAATTCACACATGAAGTTTAAATATTTCTTATTTATGGCATTGGCTTATTTTTTTTGCCTGCTATGGAAAGATAAAAAGCGACGTTGATTTCCTTCATTCAACTCCTAATGTCCCCAATCCGCAAGGAAAATGGAGAATCTTGACACTAGGATTTCTTTGCCCACCTATGCCATATGTGAGATAGAGCGTCCAATTAAACAAAGTATAAAATTTTGTAACCACGATTCTTGGATGCCAGCCAACCGTTCTAGCCAATTAAGCCATATTCAAATTTTTATGCTAAGTTTAACGCAAACTTTATCTCGGTAAGTGGATTTTACCGAAAAGTTTATATTTTTATAAGTTCGTGTCGTCCCGTACAAGTTATATTTTAAATATTTTAATACGTATATTCATTTTATAAACTAAAATGAGTTCACTATCTTTCGTCCGTAATAAAGACCAGTGAGTTTTCGCACTTGAAAGGATGGGATGAGTTTGTGATGTAACTTTGTAATTTAATTCAGCTCTGAGGGGAATAGTTTGCGGGCGAAAACATTTTCTAGCTTAACAATTTTCATTATTATACAATGTTATATGTATTATGTTATACAGATTTTGTTTTTGTTTTTAAAGTAAAATAGAAGACAGGAAAATTTGCACTTATAAAACAGTAAAAGGAGTACGTATTCTCCATGACATTGTCGGCAATATTCTTAGTTCTTCCTCAAAAAATGCTTTGCCTCAAGTTAACTAACTGAAAGATGGGAAGTTTGTTATAAAGAATGTCCATCAATATATAGCTTTGTACATGAGTTTATGTGGATTTCGACTCATCCGAAAAATAATGTGCTTTTAGCAAAAAAAATTCTTCGGATAAATCATATTTTACCTTTTTTTTGTATTGTACGATGTCTTTAATAACTTCTTTAATCTTTTTCTTCTTCAAATACAAATTTTAAATATTGCATTGGATTTATACATATGAATACAATTTTAAATTACTAATATAGTCGTAATATTATGTTTATGTATTGCAGCATCCGGCCGCTCAATAACCTAGTCAATTGAATTGACATATCATTCAGCTATTCGGCTAATGTAGACTGCAGTCCACGCTACGAGAGTTTTGACCTTACCATTTAATTAATAAATATATAACAGCGTATACCGTTCATTCATTCATTCACATTTTTAAAAGTGTGATGACATATGACATGGCTAAACGCGATATTCGGAGAATATTAATATTTATAATAAAAATATATTTACAATATGCATATACAAAACAGCAATGGGTTCGTAATATGCGATATTTTTGTTATAGCTCCACGCAACAAAGTCAGGGAACCTAGTTTTAAGATACTCTGTTCCCCACTTCCTGCCGAATTTTGAAGGCATTGCGTGTTAAGTAGCGGAACTTAATGCTGAACTTTGTTATCACAGCGAGGAAAATGAAAATATAAAATTTTCGCACGCTTGCGCACCGGCGTCACTACCTCTTCAATTTCTTTACAAAAATATAAGATATATATAAAGCTTAGACTTAAACCATGATATACTATTTAGAACAAAACATACTTATATAAAGAAACATAATACGAGTATGTAGTAGCCGAGTTATAAATATGCACGTTTTGCCTTGAAATATAATTTATTATTAACGCGGTTGCAATGCATTTGACTTTTGTTAGTTTAGAAATAGCGCATAGTAAATACAATAATTTAATGTAAAATTTCACTATCACCAAAACAAAGTTGCCCCAAATCTTGTCAAAAAGTATGACCAGGCTTCACATCATCAAACAAAATATAAAACAATCACAAGAAAAAAGGAACAATATAACAATTTATCGAGGATGTCGTCCCGTAGAACACAGTATTTAAGTATAATCGCAACAGTAGTGGGTTCAATTCTGAGGGAATTTACACTTAGGAAGGGGAATGTCTCACTAGGTTCCCTCTGTCTATCCTATTTAATGCGGGAAACAGCGTGAACCTAGTTTATTAGCTTCTTTACGAGTGTACAGCACGTGACGTCTTCGCTAATTGGTCGTAACTTGAGCCACCCACCGGCCGGCGCTACTCAGTTCTATTTGTCCGTGATCTTGATCTCGATAGCTGATTACATTGTCAATGGCAGCCGCGTGTGCCGACAAATCGACTTTTGCATCACAAATGCGATCAATTATTGTTGTACAAATATAAACATCCTTATAGGTTAGTGATTAATGAGTATGCTATTACCAGAAAGGGTTCAATTTAGATGTAGGACATATATTACTATATTATATATTATTGAGATTTAGCATCAATCCCTCCAGCCATATTTCCAAATCAGAGAACCATGACGAAGAGAAAAAATGACTTTTTTCTATTATTCTTAGAAAATCACGATTTTGTTTTATAGGAGAATTTTTACATCAGAATTCGAGGTTTTCACAATGGAATAAATAGCATAATAGTATTGTTGTTTCACAAGAATTCTGTCGAGCCTAAAGAATAGCGATACATTTGAAATATGAATAAAATGTTGAGTGGTTTCTGACAATAATTGGATTAATTAGTACATGGAGCGCATTCTAACAATTGTTAGCATTTGTAGAGCACGAGGCATTCAAAGTTGTTACGAAAAAATATACTATGAAGTATATTATATGTATGTGTTTTTTAACGGGAAAAAAATAAACAATATATGCTACGCGAAGAGATAGATAAAAATATAAAAATACGTTTTTAATATTGTTATATTTAAAAAATTATAAATATTATTTATTCTTCAAATGAGAATTTAAGAAGAGAATATTATCGAGTCTTTGAGATTGGTTTCGTATAGAAAATATAAAGTATAAGTATCAATAGACCAAGCTCTTTAAAACTAAGTCAATTTAATTCCTAAGCCAGTAGAGTATACAATTACCACAATGGCCTGACACATCAATAGTAACATGACAGACACGTGTCACTTCCAACGTTTAAAACACAATTGAAATGGCTTTTGAATATAATACTGTACGTTATTGTATATTTACTAATGTTTACAGTAACTGGTTCGATTCTGTGTCAGGTCAAATATGTATGTCTACATTAATGAACAGCTGCACGCGATAATGGTAAGTGTAATTTTTAAAAAGTCAAGAATTAATTTTCTTAATTCCACGCTCAGTCTGCACATATGTCAATTTACTTATTTATTTTTTATTCAATGTATTTCAAAAATAAATATTCCATACATCGGATTAGATAATTTTTATTTTTGCCAATATACAACTCTTTACTAATAGTAAAGATTTTTTTTCGAATTTGAGGTTAATGCTATTAGCCTTACTGGTCTTTACAGCTACGTCGGTTGGGTTAACAAGAGTACCATCTGTTTCTGAGAAATTGCAAGCACAACGTGGCTGCTTGAGACGATGTCTGCAGGTGCATCCCCTACGAGATTCAACCCTAGGCTTGCGGCCGTCGATAGGACTGGGTATAATTACATATACCTATGGAAGAACAGATTGTCTTTGATAAAAAGGTTCTCTCTGTCTACCATCCTATGTACACAATAAAAAATAAAAATCAATAAAAATATTTGAGAACGGCGTCAATACATTTGCAAATTTTCCATCGCACGAAACGTTCACTTACAAAGAATTAAAACTACAAATATTAAACTGTTATGGCAGGTGTGTGGCACCCTACAATAGGCTAGTCTTTTCAAAGATTACACTTCTATCTTATTTCAATATGTCTGACCTACTTACTTAGCACGTTATGAGAACCGCATTCATTTCCTAATGGCATACTGATTACAGGATCNGTTAGCCCTATTGGTCTTTACAGCTACGTCGGTTGGGTAAACAAGAACGTCTCTGTCGAAGTACTCTGTCTCTGAGAAATTGCAAGCACCACGTGGCTACTTGAGACGATGTCTGCAGGTGCATCCCCTACGAGATTCATACCTAGGCTTGCGGCCGTCGATAGGACTGGGTATAATTACATATACATATGGAAGAACAGATTGTCTTTGATAAAAAGGTTCTCTCTGTCTACCATCCTATGTACACAATAAAAAATAAAAATCAATAAAAATGTTTGAGAACGGCGTCAATACATTTGCAAATTTTCCATCGCACGAAACGTTCACTTACAAAGAATTAAAACTACAAATATTAAACTGTTATGGCAGGTGTGTGGCACCCTACAATAGGCTAGTCTTTTCAAAGATTACACTTCTATCTTATTTCAATATGTCTGACCTACTTACTTAGCACGTTATGAGAACCGCATTCATTTCCTAATGGCATACTGATTACAGGATCCATAAAGTATTATTATTATTATATATTATTTCAATATGTACATATATAGAGAAGATTTATTATTCTTTTCTAATTTATGGAAAAAAATATTATTCGATTTTTTCGGGCAAGTAGTCAAAGTGCGCGTGTCAAATCTAATTTTAAACTTAATAGTGGGAATCTGAGTGACTTATCACTAAGTCAAGATGATACAATAAATGGATATTTTATATGCGCCATCGCGAAGCATTACAGAGCATTATTTATTTTTGTTCCGCTCTCTAAGAGAAAAAGCGACGTTGAGATAAAAAATGGAGAACGGAGTGACATTAAGTTTTCCCAGTCGGCCCTGCTAAATGCAAGATAAAAGGAGAAGCTGATACATTGTATATATAAACACCTATTCAGGCGTAGGTACTTATTCCAAGAGTCTATATCGATGTGCAACACCCGCAGAATCATCAATCAACCACTTATCATACTTCCTCTAAGCAATCTCAAGATGTAGTGTTTTTATACAGCTGGTCATTGACTTTGTTTACATCCTATATATTATAACTAACTTATATTTAATCAATATTAACACAACAAAATTATTATTTAATTTATTCATAATTATTTTTGAAAATGTATTATTTAATATGGTTGTTACAATATAAAACATGGCGGCGTTAAGTTCTGCCACTCAATATGCAACACAAGGTTCCTTTTGCTTACCTTACTAAATGCGGGATACAGCGGGAAGTTACAAAATAACCATAAATATTAAACTCTGTCTCTGTCTTTCTGTTATAACTGAAAACCAATAATTTACCAAGCTTAATTATTCTACAAGCAAATTATAAATTATACTGGTAACCTAATTATTAATTATATTTAATTTAGGTCACACCACAAGGATTTACCTCTCATATTTCAATGAGATGAAATGTATGAAGTTCACAATTTTGAACAAAGAGTACCTCAATCCCATACATTCTGATTAAGCCGCCATCACTCCACGTTGCATCAATTGCGATCGCGGTGCTTGAAACTTGCTAATTGATTGACAAGTGCGCTTTATTGATATCAACCGGTTGGTTATTGTGATTTTTTGTAGAAGTTTCATAATTGTTTACTTTTTGTATGCCCTGTTTTTATAATGACGCGGTTGTGACGCAATAATTGTATGTCGAATTGAACGCAATGGTTTTGGATTCAAATTTCACTTGAGAGTCAATACATAGTTTCATTAACGTAATTACATAAACCGTGGAACTAAACCCTCCATCTAATACTCAATGTGTTCAAAAACGCTTAGGAAAGAAGAATCTTCACTCACTAGCAATTGCGTTCTTTGTAGGAACTCTTTTATATTGCGGGGACCCGTAAAATCAGAAATATAAATATATTATTATTTTGAGCTCTTAACACCACAACGCGATCACAAAGTGTAAATCATAATTAAAAATATATAAAATTTTAGGATTACAACGTTCAAAATGCAACAAAACATAGAAATGCACTTGCAATCTAGAAAGTCTGAACCTAGAAACCTAGAACGAAAATTGATAGTTATTAGTTATTACCTAGAAAAGATTATACTCAAGAGAAAGTTATACGAATATTTAGATATATATAAAAATCAAAAAAATATTACAATAATGTGCAAGACCGTCGTTGCGCAATGGTTTAGTAGAAATCGTAAACGCGACCGTTATAAGTTCGATTTCCAACCGTGGTAGAATTCAGCCATTTAATACGCAATCTCTCAAGTGACGGAGAAACGGAATATCTGAATACTACATAGGATCCAGTCTCTCTCTGCATTGTACATTCAAATAACAAAATGAAGTTCAAAAGCTTAGAAATTAACATTTTAATAATACAGATTATATTGGACAGATATGGTTATAAGTATACATATTTATTAAAGAACTTCATTAAGTTAAATCAATAATGCAAATAACAAATTTAAAGCTTACTCTTCATTTCGAAAGACCTTTAATTCAAGGCTCTCAATATGCCTCACGTCTTTCTTAATAGTACATGTTCATTAAATTATAATACCGACTGATACCGACAGCTTATCCGGTGACGTCACCGCTGACATCACGCCAACTTTGTAATTGTGTAAGAATCGCCGAGTAAATTCTCAAGGAATACAATGTCAATGACGCATAGTCTAAGTTTAATTGAAATAATAAATAATATGTAAAAAAATAGGTCCATGTTATAATATATCATACATATAGCAGGATAGACAGACGGAACCTTCTATAAATAGAGGGTAGGTAGTTACTCCATTCCTCAGTTTCCTCTAAAATTTCGGAGACATTTCATGTAGGGATGCGGAACTAAACGCCAAGCTATGTCTTGTTACCTGAGCGAGGAAATGAAATTAATTCATTCTCTCGAGTCGAACCCAGAACGGTCGCATTTACAGTCTGACCCCATGCCGCTGTGCCATGACAATCTATAATTAGAATATTAAATATAAATACATGAATTAAATATAAATAAAATAGCAGTATTTCCTACAAACGCCATCAACTATTAACTTGTACTATATAACAACGTATATTTTCACGCGACGTAAAGGCGCCAAGTCTAACGCCACCGTTGTTAGGGAAACACGATACTAGTTCACATACAGAATAGATCGACACTGAACGGTTATAATTAAAATCAATAGAGATAAATGGGGAACGTACGTCAATTAAAGAGTGACATGATTTAACAATTAACTTTAAAATAATACTTAAGATAAAGATAATGAGGTGATGATTAATATCAATGCACTTGAGAAAATGAATATAATTCAATCATTAAAATAACTTTAATAGGCCGTCGTGTTGCAGGGGTACAAGCGTGTGCTGGGGAATGAGATATTTCATATTTTCGGGATATAATGTTATGTTAGCTAAATTATATAAAATATACTTTTTTATTTCCCCGCTCTAGCAAGACAAGGCGCAGCCTTCGGGTACGTTACATCAGGTACAAAAAAATTCCGAATTCAGAAAGTGCCGATTGGTTTCTTGACACTACTTAAAATAAAATAAAGAAAAACTTCTTAACAGGAAATAGCGTAAAGAACTTTATTATTTTTTAAATATTTATTAAACTTAACAATTGCTTCGTTGTATATATAATCATTATAAAAAATCTCTAAATTTAAAAAATAGACATATTTAACAATCTTAGTTAAATACGTTACTTTTTATATATATATATAGCTAAATACTTATACTTAAAGCTTACAAACTTAATTTTTTTAGCTAACTTATTTTATTTCTGTATATATGTGAATAATTAAATTATAAGTATTTCATATATTCTTGTAATAAAATCGATTTACCACTTAAATTATTCTGTGTGGCAATTAAAACTCATTTACTTATTTTATCTCATGCTTAATTGAAACATTAATACTTTTATTAATTTTACAAGACTTCAAAGTAATACTAAATACTTATAGGATACGATCTATTAACGACTGCTGTAACATAATTATGATTAATAGTTATGTCTTATATATATTTAATATAATAAAGCTAAACAGTTTGTTTGATTGAACGCCCTATCTCAGGAACTTCTGGTCCGAATTGAAAAACTTTAATATTAGATTATACAATGATCGAGATCTATATTCATGTCCGAGTTACTTGGGACACTTGCAATGGTGTCATACACTATTTTTAAATGTTCTCATGCGCGAAACCGCACGTAAAAACTAGTCATTGATATCAAGATAGTCCAAAAGTAGACATTAGTTGATATGCAAAACAACCGGTTCTATATTAACCAATTATTTACTTTTGAGGTCGTTAAACCGTTTTAGATTTCGTTCTTTCGATCTTACGATGATTAATGTTAAAATAAATATTTTGACAAATCTTTCATCTTTTGTAATAAATGCCAACAGTTACGAAAAAATATCTGAATAATGGAATAATACCTAATATTTTTCATAGCAAAATATTAAATATGTCATTTCCTCGTGTGGGAATGAAAGCCACAACCTGTTGCGTTTACTTACACGCTTGTGCGAAAAATTATTCGGAAAGTGGGAACGCAGTAGTCTTAATTTAACACTAGGTTCCCTCGATCTTTTCTAGTATATGCTACTATATTCCGTAGTGTGCAGCAATAAAAATAACATATCAATATGAATAATAAAAAAAACGCAAAAACATTAAAATTTTTAAATAATCAAAAATACCCACTAAAATACTTACCCAATACGTAATTTGAATTGCACAATGTAAAATATTTTTTTTATGAATACATACGTATAAAATAATTTAATGCGAAATATTATAAAGCAAATAATTTAATGCGAAATATTATAAAGCAATATATGGGAAGCTATTAGATAAGTTCATTTACGAGCTTGAACTTGGCCTCGAGATTTCCTATCAGCGAAGCAAAATCTTATAACAAGAAGCAACTTCCCCTATCGATAGTAACGATTATAATCTACACTACACGTACTAAATGTTAACAATGTGATATTTATCTTTGAAAGCTACTCTTGGCCTACTATTTTTAATTTCAATTTAAAATTTGTATTGCAAAAAGATAATCTTAATAAGATATCATGTCATGAAATAATTGTGTATAGAACCACCACCAGGTTTCCATGTGTTTAAAGCATAATATGTACGATAATTGTGGTTGCTTGCCGTTCAAATTTCAATTCACAATTTATATATAAGTACAATATCTATGCCAAAAAATCTAATTAAGGCCGTCGCGATTTACTGTAAAAGCGATGGTTGTGGATTCGAACACACTCGGGGATTGAATTATTTTGATTTTCTCGCTAACTCTGGTAATAAGACAAAGCGTGATGTTTTTTTTTGTGGATGTGGATAATGCTGTTAGCCCTATTGGCTTTTACAGCGACACCGGTTGGGTAGGGAAGAGGGTACTCTGTCCCTGAAGAAATGCAAGCACTNACTATCGATAGTAACGATTATACTCTACACTACACGTACTAAATATTAACAATGTGATATTTATCTTTGAAAGCTACTCTTGGCCTACTATTATTAATTTCAATTTAAAATTTGTATTGCAAAAAGATAATCTTAATAAGATATCATGTAATATGTATAGAACCACCACCAGGTTTTTATGTGTTTAAGGCATAAGATGTAAAATACTTGCGGTTGCTTGTATTTTATTTATTTTTATGTACATATTATTATTTCTTTTGAAATTTCATGATATTATGTAATAAATAAAATAATAGAATGTGTAACACAGTTTGCGTAATTTAAAAAATATGCTAAATCTTTCTATATAGGCGGTTCCTCGCTTTGCCATTCATGTTTGCTAATCAAATTTCATATTCGTTCCTCATAAAATTGACGGTTAACGCGTTCAAATTTCAATTCACAATTTATACATAAGTACAAAAAAAATATGCCAAAAAATCTAATTAAAGCCGTCACGATTTACTATAAAGGTTGTGGTTGATGGTTGTGGATTCGATTCCCACTCCAGGGATAGAACTATTTCAATTTCCTTGCTCAAATCTGGTAATAAGAAAAAGCGTGGTGATGAGTTCCACCCCTTAACACACAATATCTCACAAATTATCCAAAAACTTAAGAATAGAATGTTTTAACACTAGGTTGCCTCTAGTGCTCACCTATACAGCGTGAAGTTAAAACAAGTATTGTATAAATATAACCGGTTCGCTACCAACATTTTATTTCAGTAGCACTTCAACAGCTTTCGATATATTTCGATGTATTAATGCTCGTAGCTGTGAAAAAATGCTAGAACGCAGTTGGCGCGTTTGTTATAGAAGAAGAAATATGGAGCCGTAACTCTTTTCCATTCAGCACATTCGTTCTGAACACGATTGTATGTGGAATAATGTAGGCATGACGATAAAAAATACTGGAATACTAAACCTCTTAGTTTTTCTGTTTAAACATAATAAATTGATTCAGATGAGAAGCACTTTATTTAGTTTTATAGTACCTTGTCCAAAGAAAATCTGGACAATATTTATAAAATAAAATATTACATAATTACACGCAAGATCTCGTAAGTCGAAATTCGAGAATGAAAAAACTTAGCACTGAGTTCTTCCTGTCTGCTCCTTTCCTGTCAGTAAAGTTGTAAACCATGAAAGGTAACCATAGAACTTGACTACGATACTGAATGAAACTTATAATTCTTCATTACTTTTCAACTATCAAACAATAATCATAAAAGTTCTTCAATTTCAAAGTAAATTACAGCGAGAAAATTAAATTAAGCATTATGGCGCTTTCTACAGAGGTTGTTGCGGTAAAAGCTGATTTATATATATAAAGCAATTAAAACTGCAGTTAAACTGTTCCCGTGTAGAGTGTGGCTAACTTTCGATTTTATTTTTGTAAGCCACGTTATGGTTGTAACTTTTATACTTAGCTTATATAACAGATTTGCCCTTAAGGGTTTTTATATGAAGATATTAATAAAAGTTATCGTATTAGTCATCTGTTTTATAGTTATGTAAGTCATATAGTTGTTGTTGTGATTCTTTATTTACTTTTATTGCTGAGCAACTTTAGTTTTTATAATATTGAATTAGAGAGAGAAACTTTAGCGGAGGGATAAGCTTTAAGATACTATGCTTACCAATTTTCTTCTAGTTTTTGACATTACTAGAGCGAGAAAATGAAAGTAATTCAGTCTTCGTATACTGCATTATTAAAAATTAAACACCTATACCAACGAGACGAGTGAATCGTTGAAGCAAAACCTCTAATAGCCGCCCACAGTTTCCGCCAAACGATTTATTTCTTATTTAATGTATAAAACGATAAAAAATAAGGGAGAAAATTTATTAGACACTTATAACGATTGAATAAAAAAGCTAACAATAATATACTACACAATAAACTTGAAATGTGGCTGATTTTTTTTCTTTCAACTGTTTTTTGTTCTAGGCCAAGGTCCCTTCGTATTTATTATCATTCTTAGAAACATATGTACGAACGTACTATAATAGTCGATTACGTATATAAATTACGATAAGTTGGCAATACAAAATGTTTAGATTCTTGATTTAGTCTAGATAAATAAATTTTATGTAGAAAAAACAGATTTTCTAAATGTTAAATTGCGTAGGTGTGTGACTCGGGTAACCTAATAAAGCTAGTTTCTAATTTCGATATCCTTAATACTATTTTTATAGGAAAAGATAGTTTTTTAATTCAGAATACCTCGGTCTATCCTTCTATATACGAGATACAACGAGAAAAGAAAACATATGTATGTATTAATTGATTATACAATTTTTATAGTTATCAGAGTTAGAAAATGAAATAATTTATTAAATATTTAATTTTAGAAATCGAACTTACAACCATCGCGTTCGCAGTCACACGCTATGCCACTACGCTATGGTTTTATTAATATAAAATTATTACGAAGCTTAATTTCCAGATAGGCAACGTCTGCCAAATCTTTTACTATAATATATTATATAATTTATTTATATATGAATCATACACTTTATTGTTCGTCGTATTATTCAAATATAACATCCCATTCTAATTTCTAACCAATTATGACTTCACTTCTATTTACGGTATGCCTAAATCGATTTAGAAAACGGCAGTGACTCACTACATACCGAAAAGTGAAAACCGACTCCAGACTGCAGACAAAATAATCATAAATAACAGATATTAAAGCCTCGCGTAGATGCTCGCCTGCATACCTGTTAACTTTTTAACTTTTTGCTCTTTATCGTAATGCATTCGTGATCGAAAGCTTTACACTTATATTTTAATTCGATACAGGATTTTATTCATCGATTTCAAATAATTTAAATTCAGAATAAAGAAATATTATTTAGAAATTTTCTTATATATACGCTACAATTTTTGAAATTAATTTTGCGTGGCACAGTTGAAGGGAACCTTAGTAACGCAACGGTTATCTTTTTTAATCTGATACCGAAGAATATTAATACTACCTACTTTACTTACTTTACAATACCTCCAGAATACGGAAAAAAGTGGGGAGCAGTGTGTGCTGCCTACCCTGCTACATGCAGGATACACCGTGAAGCTAAATAAAATAAAAAATATATATTAGAATCTACGGCGAAAACCCCCGTCATCACACGGTTGCCACGCGAACACGCGACCTTCAATACAATTTCAGTTGAAGTATAACCTTTAACAATCATAACTATGCAGCAGCTGTTACTTGGTGGATTGTTTACAATTGCTCTCAGCAGTGGCCAAGTTCTTGTGGATTTAAATAAACGTGACCGCAACAGGTGGGGCGAATCATCATCTTAGAACGAACAAACTTAGTTTGATGTGAGCTATAGAAGTCGGCAATAAGTTATGTTTTAATATTTTATTTTTGTATGTTTGAAACATTTTGTTTTTAACCTTCTTTGCGATATACCTATATATTTCGCAATGCTCGTCTTTCTGTTTTTATATACTGGTAGCGTGGAACTCAACGCCGCGTCAGCCACTCTTGTACCACGAGAGCCTCGTTTTAATTTAGTCACTCTTAATCGTAATGCAATAAAAAATAGAGGAAAAAAATATAGAATTACTATTTATCTACCTAGTTTTGAATTAACAATGTTTTTTGGTATTTTGTATTTAATTTTTAGTAAATGGTATATATTTTCTTAAAAGTATAGAGTATATTATTTTTTTCTTTAATATACATAAAATATATCATAGGGATATACAGGAAAATGGGAAACATAAGGTATTATAATCAAATAAATTTGTCATACAAATCGCTCTTGTCTAGCCCAATCTAACAAGGAGAGTTATTTACGTTCTTATCTACGTAGCTAGTTGATTGCGGCCTTGTAACTGATGCCTTTCTTGGAATTCTTATCGACGCCTGTAAAAGCTAATCATATCAGCACTAACTGAGCGAAGTGTGTATCTCGTGTAACGATATAAATTTTAGAGGTGTTAAGGTTTATTATAATTGGATCATTTGTTAAGTTAATCGGTGATAGCAGGTTCAGCGGGAGATTTAATGCGCAAAAAGATTTTTAGCATAAAACTTTTATTACTCATTTTTGTTATCGGGTCTATGTAAATAGTTCGGTAAATAGGTCGGTATGTTAATAGTTTTCGGGACTTTCCATGACATTTTTGTGTAACTCTCATAGACAGAGAGTTTATATACTGTTTCTGTATGTTTCCATAAGAATTAAACATTTTAAAGCAAACTTAAATAACTTAAATAAGTATGAAAAATATTTACCAATTCTGAGTACCTAATATATTTTTTCTTAAAAATAGGCATTTTTACAAAAAAAATAAACAAAAAAATTTTTTTAAACTTAAGCACTTGCTCTTTTTTATTAGCAACATAAAACGATACGAAACATACACGACAAATAGAAAACTCTAATACCACTGGAAAACAATGAAACGAACATGTTCCGGCAATTTAAAAGAAAGCTCATTAACTTGTAAGCACATCCGATTGTCAAGTGAAAAGACTCGCAGACATGTCAAACATGTTCCAATTTAAAATGAATCTTATTAGAAAAAGCCAAAGCTTATAATAAAGTTTCTAAGCTTACGAAAACAGAGTTTATTGTTCTAAGAACACCAATTATTAGTCGTAATTGAGTTGTCAACGGCGCTCAAACAAAGAAGTGCCTTAGAAATGGTCAATATTAGCTCCAACGATAACTGGGGCAATTGACAATGACGGAATCTGGTGACATCATCGATGTATCAAACGAATACTAATGATCTTTACTTTCATTAATTGTGGGGCCTATTTTATTTATTGGTCTTAAGCATAGAAATTCCTTAATTTTTATAATTATAACAGAAAAATATATCTTCTAAGTTGATTAACTTAAAAATTTAAGCTTATATATTTTTAATATATTTCATTGTTGTTGACAAGGAAACTAAGAATAAAGTAAATAATGTAAAGCACATACGCGGCAGTCTCGAGTCATTGAAATATCAAGATGTGGTATCTTCACAGACGCCATTGAATACACCTTAATAGGAAATATGAAAATATGTCTGACTAAATACGATAATTAAACATTTAAATGTTTGCCACTGAGAGTCATCAGTTTTAGATTAACTAAGTCACTTAGGTACCTGTAATGTATCTTGTTTTTTCATTCGTCCGAGTGGGAATCGAACCCACAACAGTCAAACAGTTCACTATCAAAAGCTGTGGCCTCAATGATTCTCTTGAACGAAAATAAAACAACGGAGTACCATATCACTAATAACATAGTTTCATATAGGGTAGACAGGGATAACTAATTCTCTGTCTTTATCAGAAAATGCAAACAAAAATCTTATACTTACAGTAGATAAATTTTAAAAAAGTATTTTATACTAATAAAATAATTTCATACTAAAATTTAAGAAATATAATCTTTTGGCAAACTTTAAACTATTTGCATATAAATATTTTCTTTCATAACTATAAGTATATATACATACATGTGCAGGTAAAATTTATTGGTTTTAATCCAAACAACATATTTGGATGCTATACGCAAGCGCATACATTTCAGCAATACCGTCAATGAGTCAGTCATGACAACAGACGTTTGTGTACTTCGCTCGTATCGGTGAATTATATACAATTAATGTTCCGAAACCAAATAAGTCATTAAATATACCATTTGAAGCCAAACACAGTGCCAGCTGCCAACATCGCTGAGGATAAATTATTATAAATCTCTCTATATAAATTTATCCCCAAAACTGTTAGAACTTATAAATCTATAGGTACTAATAGAACAATGATTAGACATACATACATATATATTAGTTTAGAGTCGGCTTCATAAAAAATATAGACTTACTACCGTCAATTTTAGACATGTTCTTAAAACATACATTACATATGTAAATATATGAACATTTCTACATATAATGGACTTATACCATAACTAATTTTTCATCAAATTCTTTATCAATAATCTAAAAGATAGAGAAGACACAAATTCTTTTCATGAAACTATTAATAATATTTCTATAATTATAGAGCCCTAAATGAGTAAGTGTTGAATATTTAAATACAATTAACATAAAAAGTTGCATTTACATTTAGAATTATCATAAAACACGAAACCGCAGGTTGCAGGTGAAAGCACGAGTGCGGCGGGACGCGCCTAAATAACTTTACTTGATTCTCAAAACTGCCGTGTTATGTCTTCACTGTTCGAGCAATAGTTCGAGCAAATAGTTTTACGTTCATTTTAGTTTCTCTTAGAATTTTAACAATGATGTGTTGTTTAAGTTTCAATATATTGTAATGTGAAATATGCTCAAGTAATATTTTGGTTTAATTAAAATTTATATCATATTCTTTCTATAAAGTGACATAAATAATTAATGAATTATTTTGAGTATTTTCAAGCATATTTAGCATATTATTCCATAAAAATAATAATGAAATTCTTTCATAATTTCAGTATAAATTTATTAGAATCCTAAACACTTTTTAAATAAAATTTGAAAGTATTACACTACAACTCGAGGAAATGAATTATTTAATGTTTTCATGACGTTGCTCTGGAATCGAGACAAAAGAGCAGCGTTGAAATTCGCCAATTAACACGTTATGCCTTCAGAACTCAGCGGGAACTGGAGAACGGAAGTATCTCACACTAAAAATATATGCATATATCAATTTTTATAAGAAAAGTGTAACAAATCGAAGCGAATGTGGGTTAGCTGAATCATCACTCACTTTGATCAAACATTTTGACGTCTCAAGGCGTTAACGTTGAACACGTCTCAAATCCAAAATAAACTAATCTAGGTTTATTTATGAATAAAAAACATTTAAAAATAGCATATTACGTACGAGCGGAATTATTATAACATTGTTTACTTTTATTAAAATAGGCAAATATGAAAGATTACTGTTAGTTTTTTCGAGCAATTTATTTGTTGTTTTATTTTTGTTACCAAGCCATTATTTATAATTGTATAATATAGTAACTGAATTTCTTTACTTTTTATCTTAACAAAGATATTGCATGTTTAATGATAGAATTTTTATCTCGAAGTCAGTTATATTTACACCAATATCAAGAAACTTACTTCACTAACAAAGACATATCTAAATTCTATATTTAATTATGAATGTCTCCTTGTTTCAGGATCGCGACAGTAGCCTGTCAATTCCAGCTCGATGGGAAGACAGGAATTTAAGGAACTACCTCACCAAGCAAGATGTCGGTAAGTTCGCCTTTGGAATGTAAACTAACATTAAACATTTTCATGCAACTGCGGTGCGGAGGTAGTGACCATATAGTTATTTTAATTAGTTTTTTTCGTATATTTTTATTTCATAGGAAATATTCGTATAGTTCAAGCGTGTGAAGCCGCGCGGGGGCCGCTAGTGTTATAACAAATTGATGATATCACTAAAATGTGTTTACAGAAAAAGCCAGTCGATGGATCGGTGGTATATACGACTACACTTCGAAAGCATGGAAGTGGGGGGGTGAACTGCGGCAAATGCATTATCAGTCCTTCTCCAAGATGAAGAAGCTGTCACCAGAGGAATTGAAGTGGCACTGCATAGCTATGACACCGGAATTGCAATATAAGTTAGTATACATAATTTACTATATTTTTTATTTAAAATTAAAAGTTTTTGATGACAGAACATGATTCGGAAGCGTCATGGTGTAGCGGCGCAGTGCCCGACGTGTTCCCATCGACAAAACGATGGTTATGGATTCGATTTGTACTCGGAAGAACGAGTTTTTTTCCACATTTTTTCTTTATTTTAATTCTATAATAATATTATAATAATTATTACAAACTGAAAAAGTTATAACGTATGAATTGAAATATAAAGTCGAAGCAAAAAGCTATCTTTTATAATGTTGCGACCTCAATATCAGTGAGCATATCGATTCAAATGTCACTTAGTGAAACCCGCTTAAAAATAAATATATTGGTAGTATGATTTAAGTTTTGGCTTAACTAATTTAAAATATCAAGTTTATAATATACTTTGAAAGAAGATTTATTTGGGTTTAAATGTAATTCAAATAAAACTTTCATTGTGTCGTTATTCAGTAGAACAATTGAAGCCATCATGGCGTAATAGGGTTGTAAACACGATGACTTTGGGATCGATTCGCACTCGAGATTTTTTTTTTTTTATCGCCTGCTCTACAGAAAAGAAATGCGACGTGCCTCAAATTAGGGCAGAATGGGCAGAAGGAAGGATCTAAACATTATATTCTCTCGGCCCTACTATGTGGAATATAACTTGAAATTCAAAAGAAAATATAATGCAGAAAACAGTGCATATAAAAAAATTAAAAAATATATTTTTAATTGATAAACCAAAAGAAAGTCAACTGTAGAGATAGAAAAATTCTCACTATCTCAATAATCGGTCGGTAAATTACACTAAAGAAGTATATAAATAAATTATAAGCAAAAAATCATTTTTAGAAAAAGCTTTTATTTAAACGCTTTAAAAAGGAGAAAATAATTTTTTTCTTTTAAATTTTAACTATCAACTCATAACCTCATTGTACACAATTTATATGATCATAAAAGNCTACCTCACCAAGCAAGATGTCGGTAGGTTCGCCTTTGAAATGTAAACTAACATTAAACATTTTGATCTTCATGCAACTTTTTTTTGCTGGATACCTGACTAAATTATTATTGAGAAGGTAGCAAATTCTTCTCAAAACTTAAAGAAACATATTTTTTATATATTTGTTCAATTTTCTTTTTGGCCGGTTAATATCCAGAACAGCTGAACCGATTTTATGGGACTAACACTGAAAGATGTAAATTGTGGACTTGTGGAGCAATTCCAAAAGATTTCAATTACGATTTATTTACTGTATAATAGTACAAAAAGATAACAAGTTTTTAAGTCTTTTTTTAAATTTTCATAATGAAATATTCGTATAGTTCAAGCGTATGAAGCCGCGCGGAGGCCGCTAGTATTATATTATAACAAATTGATGATATCACTAAAATGTGTTTACAGAAAAAGCCAGTCGATGGATCGGTGGTATATACGACTACACTTCGAAAGCATGGAAGTGGGGGGGTGAACTGCGACAAATGCACTATCAGTCCTTCTCCAAGATGAAGAAGCTGTCACCAGAGGAATTGAAGTGGCACTGCATAGCTATGACACCGGAATTGCAATATAAGTTAGTATACATAATTTAGTATAATATGTTTAATTCAACAAGAGAAAAAAGTTTTTGATGACAGAACATGATTCGGAACCGTCATGGCGTAGCGGCGCAGTGCCTGACTGTAAACACGACGATTATGGGTTCAATTTTAACTGGGGAAAATAAATTATTTTCATTTTATCGCTCTAGTACCTAGACAAAGCCCCACTTTGAGTTTTAGCATTCAATACACGATATCACGAAAATTCGGAACGGCAGTGGGTAGCGGAGTTTTTTAACACTAGATTCCTAACGCTAAACAAATTATAAAATGAATATTGTTGTCACGACGGTTGATTGTTGTCACTTAAATAATAGGTAGGTTTAAGAATAAATGAATAATCTATTAAAAAATTCTTGACTATGTTGTTTTGATTTAAAATATTTGATTTAGTAATTTTCACATTTTTTCTTAATTTTAATTCTATAATAATATTATAATAATTGACGAAAACGAAAAAACTAAAGTGACGAAACTCAACGCCGTGCTTCGCATATTTAATACAATCATTCCCCGAGTAGAAAATCGAACCTACAACCGTGGCTTTAACAGTCAGACGTTATCCTACTGCCACATACAAATAATATATAGAAGTAGATCTCTACTCTCCAAAAGTGCAAATACAAAAAAAAACGTATACAAGAAGTGTTTAGTATCAGTAGGTATATCTACACTTCTATTATCAAAGATATGTTAATGCAAAACACGACAATCTGTAAGGTTAACAAGTAGCACTTAATCCTGTCTAGACATCTCGGCCATGTTTCATTTTTGTACCCCAATTTAAAAACGCTTTTAAAAGTTAAAGCCATTTAACATTAGAATGAGATTCGGCAAAATCTTGGATGATATATTCTAGTATATTTTTCTTATATAATTCCTATGTTGTTTCGACAACATACAATTTATATATTTTTTAGATTTAAGAAGCTATAGCTATATAATTAATATTTTCATATTATTATGCTATATATGAGCATAATTCAAGGCCGTCCTGGTTCAGGGGCACAAGCTTGCGACTGTAAACGAGACAGCTGTTCCCACTCGGAGGAATGAAATATTTGATCCTAAATCCAAAATATTTTTTGACAAAATTGTACACAATATTATGTTGCAACATTACTAAAAGAACTGTATAATGTATATAATTGCATAATCATATATATATATTTTAAGCCACGATCAAAATATTATAATAGGTTTTCATGTGCCCGCTTAACACATTAAATATAACTTCAATACTATCTTAACTCAAAGAAGGCAATATACCAGCCACAATCTTGTATTTATATCACTAACTTATTTATTACCTTTGCAATGTGCTTAGGATTTCTATTGTAAAGGAAGACAGACAGTGATAAATGAACTTTCCTGCTCTGCCGCTTGTCAGGACGTCCGCCTACTCTTTAAATCGTAAGATTAGCATCCTACGGTATATCACTTTAGTTTTCAATACAGGAAATTTGTATTTTGAATATTTTATTAAAACATATAAACGCATTTTTTATCCTCAAAAAAAAATCACATATAGCGGGGAAAATAGTTACGTTCTCCATTTCCCGCTTATTTTTCGAGACATTGCCGCGCTATGTCTTCTTGTACTAGAGCGAAGAAAAGAAAATAATTGATTCCTTCGATTGGAAATCGAATCCACAACCGTGGTATTTTCAGTCAAACACTGTGCCGCTGCGCTACGACGACTTTTAAATGTTGAATAAACACGTTAGGTCCAAAAAACAAGTAAAATATAATAACCTTATATAAACCAAATCTTACGCGTTATATCAAAGCTATTAAAATATTCCACAAATGTTATTATTTAAAGTGTTTAATAAAAAAAACATTTTTTTTCTTAGCCATAGTTATTACTTTTAAGTATGAAATACGAGTCATTATGTAATATTAGGAATTTATCGAAAATACATCGAATGAAAATAGATTGAACATTTGCACGTAAATGTCCACATCGTGACAAATATAAGCGTGGGGGAATCAAGGTCGAGGGGAGCTGAGCGTGTCACACATGACACACCCGATTTGTACTCTAACTCAGGGAGATATTTCAATAA
Organism: Heliconius cydno galanthus; assembly: GCA_036379175.1. Classification (NCBI taxonomy): domain Eukaryota; kingdom Metazoa; phylum Arthropoda; class Insecta; order Lepidoptera; family Nymphalidae; genus Heliconius; species Heliconius cydno. The sequence continues at coordinate 628,842 of JAKRZM010001329.1, forward strand.
AACCAAATACGAAATGTGGTTGCCTTTGCCTTGGCACGTTGAAAAAAAAATTAAAAAGAGAAGAAGAAGAGATATTTGCTGTGCTTGAAACGCAGTATTGTAGAAGACGCAATCAGAGTTTATTAGTCTTTTCGCATACATTGACATATGCTTGCTTTTACAAGCCTCATATAAATAAAGTGTCGTTAGAGAAGTTGAGGCACAATTCAGTCTCTTTCTTTAGAAGAAACCGAAATATTATTTTATTAGATTCTGTTTTAGCTTTACGTTCTGCCTTCGTGACGAGTAGAGAATTAAATATAAATAATATACAGATGTATATATTTATAACTATTACATGAAGAGGATAATACTTTTTAATTTTGCTTATTAGAAGACAAATTTGAAAATATATTTTTCAACTATTCGATTTTTTTACATTCAAAACAGTTGATGACTACACAGGTACACAAAGAAAAATGTATAATCTGACATGTTCTGAATTTTAAATTATTAAAAAATCTACAATCGTCTGAACACATTTAAGTAACAAAAGACAAAACTTAAATGACTATATTTTAGAAATAATATATAGGCCAAGTATCCAACAACGCCACATATTACACCATTGTAATATCAAAATAAAATGATCGTTTAACAAGCGCCAAAGTCAAACAAATAGTTAATAGCGAAATAAAAATAAAATTTAACGATTCGATATGATTCGATTCGTGTCGAAACTAGCGTAGGGCTGTGATCCCTAATATGATGGCGTCAACAGATGGCGTGTGACTGGGGAACGGAAACAAGGAGATTGCGTTAATCCGAATCGATTTTAAGGGTGTTTAGTGGATTTTATTCGATTGATTTATGTGTAACAATGACATCGACCATTATTTGCTTGGCACGAGTCTGGCAAAGCACAAGCGAACGATATACGTACAATCTTAAAATGAAATTCTAAAATATATTTTATAAAATACTCCAAAATAATGTACCTATAGAAAATCTCCACCTTGCTATATTTTTCAGAATTGAAAATCGGAATACTTGTATCTAAATTTAATGATAAGTAATGCTACCAATACTCAGGGTCTCAGGGACTGAAATTTTATCTTGAAGGTCTTCTAATTTAATCATGAATCTCATAATAACAACAAAAGAAATCAATTTGATGTTATGAAAGAGCTATTTCTTCAGAAAATATATGATTCACATTTCTCGGTAACTCGAAAGTGTTATAAATTAAACGTATTATTATTGTTCCACAAATACTCAGATTTCTAATATAGATTCAAAACTAGTGAGGACAGTCGTCCATTTCATAAAAAGAACGTTATCGCTAGCGATAGTTATCGCTTATTAAAATCGTTCAATCAATTTTTTACTTAAATTTAATAATTTTATATTTTTAAAATATATCTTATTATCTATGTTCCATAATTTAAATTTATAGAATAATTGTATTTGAAACAAAAAAATAACGCCAAAATATCAAAGAGAAAATGATATTATCATCTAACCAAGATTTACGGTAATACCATACTTAATAATAAAACCTTATATATTTGTGTTAAAGCTATAATTAAGTGGAAAGCTTCCTTTTATACTCAAACAATGAACAAATAACAATCACACGACAAACACGCGAGATGAAGGACTACTTGGAAGCGGTGTGGAAATTTTACGCAAGATTTAATAAACATTTGAATTTAATTATAGTTTGTTCTTTTTTTGCAGCTTTCTGCTTCACTAAGTGTTTTAGTCAAATAATAAACGTCTATATATTAAAATAGTATACATTTTATAATTATTGAGTTATGTCATTTTTTATTTTATTTTGTATAATTTATATAATAAATGATATACAAATATATATTACTTTAAATTACACAAAAGTGCACTGTATAATAAATAAAATGAAACGAATTTATATAGAGAATTTCTCTGCCTCCCTCTTGTAAACCTAGTGATTCTTAACCCTAGGCTCCCTCTGCCTACATTGTTACATGATATACGAGATATAGCATGAAGCTGTAATAATAATAATTATTACTATTATTTTAAATTGATTCCCCACGGGGAACCGAACCCACAATGTCATCAAAGGAAAGGTTATTTGTATTTTAAAATGTCTCAACCTCATTTCAGTTTATTGCGATACGTCGCTATTCAAAGCTATAATTAAGTGGAAAGTGTTTATAGTCAAACAATGAACAATCGCACGACAAACATTCAAGATGGCGACTACGTGGAAGCGCAATAGAGTGTAAATTAAATGTCAAACCATTTGACCTGCACTTCAATTCACATCAGCGACAGATGGGTCTTTACATCACCTACCACAATTGATCCTATTAAATATGTTCTCCGGTCGTAGGAAAATTGATTTTCTTTATGAGCTCTGTTTGTGCTTAGACCTCACGCAGTTATGTTTTTGTAGATGATTGAAAATTTTCGTTCAAAATTCGCTTTGTGTCATTAAGAAACATATTTCTTTACATACTATAATACAAAGTCAGTTCGAAGCTATATATGCGTACTCGTATATTATGTTGTATCTTTAACCGTATATTATTTATATTTATTTAAATTTTTAAATTTATTTTTTTAGCTCTGGCATCGAGACAAATCGTTGATTTCTGCCACTTTATTATGAAAATAATAAAAGTCTCAAATGTGATGTCACTTTGAAAAATACTTTGTGCTTTCTTGATGATTTTGTTGATTTTCCCGCAGATTAGCAATTCGCTAACTATAAAATTATCTTATAGTCCACACGGGCGAAGCCGTTGATGAAACACTAATAAAAACAAAACCTTAACTTACCTCGCTTGAACAATAAACTTATTTCTCTTTAACAATCAACAATGTAAATTCGGCATATAATACAAACAAAATTAAACATATAACCGATGAAATTACAACTCTGCCCCGGCATAAATTTAATTATAAATCCGTCATGTCAAATTCCACTAGCTTAAATTGCTTATTCGAGTACGCAGAAAAGCACAAAAACTAATTATACATCGAAAGCTTGTTGAGAATTAAAACTCGACAACGTCAACGTTTTACGACGAAATTTCGTTTAACTTTAAGAGGGCACCAATAGCTGTGCTTAAGTTTATACATAAAGGTTTTTTTAAATAGTTTATTTTAATTTTATTTGAGGTCAGTCGTGGCGCAGGAACACACAGTGTGATTGTAAGGGGTTGTGGGTTCGATTCCCACTCTATTTAATTTTCGCCACTCTCCAGAATACGGCAGAAAGTGGGAAACGGAGTGTGTTAACGCTAAAGTTTCCTCCGTTTACCTTGCTGTGGTCGAGGTACATCGTGAAGCCACTTATTCCACTTATTTTTGTTTTCTCAGCCACAAAAAGGTTGTAATCAGTAACTAAGTAATCAATTTATAAATTCAATCTATTTAGTTTCTTCTATGTGCCGTTACTAAGATAAATCGATTTAATATCAGAGGTTATATTTTCTCTACAGAAAGCCACTTATTAAAGCTATGAAGTTAAATGTAATAAATCTTACAACTTGATCTCACAGCAATGAGTAGATATTAAATATTCTATCTTAATATAATGTATAGCACATAAATTTTCGCGTAAGCCGAATAAATAATAAATTTTACACATAAAACTAACAATTTTTTGAACCATACACCTTATATTCGTGCTTTGGAACTTCCAATTCTCATTTTTACATCTCAAATTCATCAAAATTAAAACAATATTAAATTTCGATTTGAAATTATAGGCAAAGTTTGTGTGGATAATAAAAAAAGAAAACTACACATGTGGCTCCAGTGAGTTAGTTAATTACTGTTTGTTCTGTTCCATCAGTTAGTTAAATTTTTCTTCAGCTTCTGAAATATTTAATGAAAGTATTTAATTCCCTCGAGTGGGAATCGAACCCACAACGTGTCGCGTTTACAGTCACTCGCTTGTGCCTTTGCGCCTTGACTGGCCTCAGTTAGTGAATCATATTATTACACCTTATATTTACATCAATCGTATGATGTTAAAATAGTTTTAGATATGCAAAATATTTACATTATAATGCATCAAATACATCCACTGTGGTCGGTCTGTATGACATGCAGACGGCGCCTCGTACCTCCTCCTAATGAACGCTAAACGTAACGTGACGGAAATACTCAATGCAATCGATTTGTTCTTAAAACATGTATTAAGTTCGTATGATGTCTACATGCTAAATCATTAGTCATTAGTTAAGGATTCTTGTATATTTTTAGCTAGCTCAAAGTAGAACTAGATTGCTTAAAATGATTAAAAAATATTTTAAGTTATGAAATAACAAAAACAATTTAGTAATTGTATTACTATTTAATAATAGTTTTTAACGCATGTTATTTTTTATTTTGAAAGATTTGTTTGTATTACATATTTATAGTTTTATATCAAATACTTGAACGTATATATTTTTAATTTTTAGATGGGCCCCCCGAAACTGTTTTGAACCCCGCCTGTTCATCTGCCAGACGAAACTGAAGAAAGTTCCCAAATCGAAACTAAAGGAGCTCCGAAGACGATATGAAAGGATGGGCAAGATCAATGAAATTACAGCCCCAAGCGTCAGTAGGGAAGTGGAGGATCCAAGGTACATGTTATTATTGACTGTTTATAGAAAAATATTTAAACAATCTTAGTTTTCGGAGAATTGATTTTTAATCAAATAAAAAAGTGTTTTTATGTTGACCACTTTAAATGAAAGCACAGTTATAACTACTCTACAAAGGAAAGATATTTTGCCAAAAATGAAAAAGTTCAATGATGAAATAAAACAAAATACTTAAATAATAAAAATTATCGTTGTAAAGTTAAACACCATTTGTAAGAATGACGTAGACTGTCAATGACCTGTTAAAGTAGGGGTTCATTATAAAAAAAATCAAAATCTCTTTCTCGTTCTGGTATGTTTATAAGAATGAGAAATGGCAGATCGCAGTATCTGCAACGTTTACTACTATTTTTGTAGAAGTAGTTGTTTACGTTATTAGTATCTTTTTTCTCATTTTTTTTAAAGTACAGGCTTGAAATATTTCACCCTACATGATGTACCCGTAAAAGGAGCGCTGGCGCTTCCACCCGGCATACAAGTAGCCTTTTAGAAATCATTGATTAAATGTTAATTTAAAAAATGTATCGATAACATGACATTTAAATGTCAAGTAAATATCAATACTTAGTATTCAAATAAATATAATTTTAAATTTAAGGAGCAACGACGTCACCAGCAACCCGGTGTTGAACCCCAAGTCGTACGACCTGCACCCGAGTCCGCTGCGCAGGAAGAACCCGATGCGCTTTAATCCGAAGGCATACAATCTACGACCGAATGAACTGAGAAAACGATCGAGGCCCAACGCGCAGCGGCGGCTTACTAAGCCATTCCCAGGGTAAAACATATGTTTTATTTAACGCTAGGTCTCACCTAAGGCTTCACCCGTTAGTCAAGTGATATTTATTATAGTCTATTCATTTGGACTAAACAAAATATAAACAAACAAAACAAAGCTTCCCAAATCTTTATGGACAATATTACATTTGTGCGGACACAATTCCTACAATTGTAATATTGTAATTCTTCGGCTCCCGTAATAAAAACAAAACTTAATACTTGAACCTTATACTAAATCTTATATTTTATTTTATATAAAGTTTAGATATCTTTAAACAATTGGTAACAAACGATTAGTAGATAAACGATTACAGAACTGCTAAAATTAAATAATTTGACCGTGGCTTAAGTTTTAGTGCTATTCTTCTTATCACAAGTTGACAGAAATTAATATTTATATCACAATACAGCTGATATTTAGCACTTTACAAACATTTCAAATTGTGTCGAGTACTTATTTAATTATCAATATTGTTTCAACAACTAGTAATCTATAGTTTAATATTATAATATATATTTTACTTCATATTTCAGTTACCAGTGGAACCGTCGCGATCCCGAGGGCTCATACAAGTATAATGCTGAAATCCTTCGCTCTGGTAACACCGGGCTCAGTCCTCAGCAAATAAAAGGGCATCTCTCCCGTCTCCAGCACATGCGGGACCGCCAGCTCGCAAGGCGTAAGCGCCTCCGTGACCACGGCGACTGGCTCGTCAACGAACCAGCCATAGTCCACACCCACGCGAGGACCTACACTGTCGATAATAATATAAGTGCTTTACACCCTAAAACCATTGTCGAAGAGTTTGACATGATGCCGCCAGCGCCCATGGTCGTTCCGAGACCTACGCGCGGCATTTGGTAGGTTTATGTATGGTTATAATTCCCGATTGAGATTGTTTAAGTATTCCGGAGTTCCTCTAACGAATCTTCGCGCTTGGAAACCCTAAATTCTTTTTAGCAATCCGCAAGCGACCCTTCCGCTTTTTTTTATTTTCTCTGCCATTTTTTTTCGTTTTAAAAAATGTGCAGCACGTTCTTTTTCTCTTTGCACACCGCTTAAGTCGCACAAGACATATATATTTTTTATTTTGTTCAAGCAATGACATATCACTTCCAGTTTACCCACCCAAAGCGCAAAGAATCTTTTATAATATTACATTACTGTACTACTTATGTTTACAGAAGTATTTATTTTTTTAACACTTGTTTTTTTGTATTTTTAATTTTAAGACAAGCTTCTTTACGAAGTATCGAGTGAACACTTTATAAATTGTGTGTACTAAGTCTTAGGCTGTCAAAACCTTAGTTAAGAATATCTTTCGAGTAACATCGACTTAAGGATGCATGTATGTCGTATGCCTTGATTATTGTTATTATTAGTATATTTATCCTTAAAACAATAATACAAACTTAATATTATATTAAAATATAAATTAACACGCACCTAACGTAGTATTTCAAATTCATAATCGAAATTTCTTATTATAACAACCTAGTCAGTAAGATAAATCAAAATAATGTAAGCATTTAATAAATAACAGCCTATTAACGCACATTTTAGTAGTTTCTCACAAAAATATTGTATCGAAAATTTTATGAATTATACGTAAAAAAATAATATGTTAAATAAACGCTAACATTCTCATCGCTTTAAGTGTACCTATACTTAATTTTGTTCAGATAACGAATGTGTCGTACTTCATATTGGCATTTTTTGTGAATTATATAAAAATAAGTATTAATATAATGATACGTTCCACGTATATTGTAAGTTGTAATGTATCGCACCGTTACTTAGGTATCGTTCTAGTGCCAATATTAGTCCTCGCATTTAAAATATTGACAAGTGGAAAATAATCGTCGGCTTTACGAATGAATTTCATTTAGTTTTATTGATTTTTTTACCACTGAAGAATAGGAGAAGAAGCCAGTTAAATAATTTCAATATCACATCCATATTTATGAAAAAATATAATGTGAAATAATTAATTGCTTAATGTCTCCTTTGTTAAATTGTAACAGTGACACTTGTCGTTTTATTTGTAAGATAAAATAAATTCTAAAACTAGTCCATGTTGTATTGAATAGTGAAATAATTAAAAAAGTAATTTAAAATAGTTATGCTATTGTCTCGCAAGTCTTGTGTAAGTTAAATTATTTCAGTGATACCACGCCTGTTTTCTTTATTTCTTTATCTTAATTAAATCCTTTGTAGGGAGTGATAAATTCGTATTCATAGAAATAAATGTGATTTGTTTCACCCAAATTTTTAAACATTTTCAATGTAGTTATTAAGAAATAAATGCATAAATAAAAACAAAACGATGTTTAATTTATAAACCTTCAAAAACGCCATCTAGCGTCCAATAGTTGTACTAACGAAACAATATCGATATGTTAATATTAATAAAACACTTTTTACCGTACATATCAAGGTAGGCAGAGGGTGCCTAGGAAGCTAATGTTAAGACACTCCGTTTCAATTAAAACACTTCCGACCCCCCCACTTTCCACCAAATTCTGGAGGCATTGAGGCAACGCCTGCTTTGCCTCGTCACCAGAGCGAAGAAATGAAAATATTAAATATTTCATTTCCTCGAATTGGATATGAACCCACGTTTGTGCCAATGCCCGCCTCGAAAACACTTTAGAAAGAAAAATATCTAAAAGTAAATATCATATCGTCGTAGCGCAGTGGTACAAGCGCGTGACTGTAAACACGACTGTTGTGAGTTGTGTGTGTTCGTATGGCATTCTACTATTAGGAACGAATTATTATTTATTAATATTTTAATTTCTTCTTTTCCCAACACGTAATGCCTCGAAAATTCGGCGGAAACTGGGGAATAAACGTGTTCTAACATTATGATCCCTCTGCCTACCCTGCTATACGAGGGATACAGCGTACACACTTAAACCCAAAATCACACATGTCGTTACACATTCGCACATGTGTTCACACATCCGCACACGTCATTCATTATACATCCACACACTTGCACACAAATCCAATTATTATACATGCATACATGTGATTACATATCCATCCAAATTTATTGAGTTCATTATTTTTAAGTCTTTGTAAGTATTAATTTAATTATTTATTATTTATTTATTTGTATTAATTAGCTTAGTATAATGTCAAATAGAAATTTCTCCTGCAACTTACAACGAAATTGTCAGATTGTAGCTATAATCAACGAATTATAATTGTAGAGATAAGAGCTGCAAAGATTTAACTACCAACAACCTAAAAAAGGATAAATCCGCCACTGATAATATATAAGTAGTAAAATTAATAATATGCTGTTATTATAATAATTAATTTATTATAGCTTTAAGTAAAACTTTAGTTAGATATTCATTTCAAACAAGTTCACTGAACTGGTCAAATCATTTGACCGCAGTTCCAGATGCCTCGATACTGTTGCCATGACGACCGCGTACAAACAAACAATATACGTACGAATGACCAAAATAAGTTGATCCATAAAGTCTAATAAAATTATCGTGCTTAGAGTCCAAGGTGTGTGGTTTTCGACAATCAACATATGTATGTATATTGAAAGGCTTATTCTAAACACATTTTACAACACAAAATAAAACTTTCTTTACTACTATAATTCGTACGTACAATGTTTTATTATACGATACGGTAAACGATAAACGATAAAAAGGAAAAATCATAAAATTTGTATGTAATATTTTAACCTTAAGATTTGACTCAGAGTTGAGTCTAAGTTAAATTTATTAAATACAAAATACATTTTGTACTGATAATCTTATTTTATTTGTATTTTTCAGCGTGGTTTTTAATACTGGCTTTCTTTTCGTAATACCTATGTTTTATAAATGTAAAAGTTATGACTCAGGTAATCTAGACTTATTAGGCGATGAAAGATTAAATCTAACCTTCGTTATATAATGTAAGACTTTTAATTTGTGTTAATAAAAAGAAATTAAGCTCCTTCGACGTTCTTTTTGGCTAAATGTGATTTAACCTGTCTGATAACCTTTAGTATAAAATTCAACGCAAAGGTGTTGAACTCTACTTTCACTCTTTTTCAGTTTATTTTAACATCAGTTTCATCCTTTCACTCACTAATCTTTTTAAGTTTCAAATTTAAAACTTAATTAAAACATCAAATTCATTCTACCTAGAATTAATATTCTATTTAGAACCCGTAAGTTTTTTAATAGTTTGTCATACATTAATTACCCCTTTCTGTTTACAGCTTTTCAATAAGAATTTTCTCTTCTTATCCATTTTTCGTCATTAATGACAAATAAAATAGTCCCCACAACTAACCTATGACATTGAACGAGCAATTTAGCTGACATGATTACCTTCGCTTAATGGTATATTACAGCCTGTAAACTTTCACGAAGGTCTTAGGTATATGCGTAACCTTACATTGCTTAATGTTTTCTTAGCGGGCGCGGGACGGCCATAGCTTGGATGTTTACTTTCCTTCTAACAAATTAACCTTAGGTATTATAATAATGTGTGGTCACTATTTCTATAGGCATTGTCTATATACTGTTTATTTTTTTATTTATTGAAATATATCCTATTAAAATTAGTCTGGACAAACATAAAGAAAGACGGACAACATTTTTAGGCCAGTCGTGGCGCAAGGGCAGAAAGTGTGTTGCAAAATCGACTTATTGTGGGTTTGATCCCCACTCGAGGAAAGGAAATATTTATTGAAATTTATATTTTCATTCCTTCGCTCTGGTGTCGACGCACATCGCGGCGTTGAGTCCCGCGTTTCAACACGCAATGCCTCCAGAATTCGGCGGCAAATGGGAATGGTGTATCTTAACACTAGGTTTCCAGGTTCCCTCTGCCTACCCTGCTGCATGCGTATTGGGATAGAGTGTAAGGCTAAAAAAAACAATAACTATAATTAAAAAAAAAATATATGTTCAATTTTTATAACATACATGTCAATCGTTCTACTACACTGTCACTGTTTAGAGTCACATCTGACAATGAATAATAAATGAATAATTGGCAGTGGAAAGTTACTGCGAGTACCTAAGTTTCTACTGTAAGTTAACTATGATGATGATAAATGTAAACATGGATGCCAGTTAAAAAGTGAGCAATTTAAGCGAATAGGTACCTACAGTATCGTGAGCAACCATTGACACGCGAGATTTGTATCAAAAATACAATAAAATTTTATTATAAAAATAAAATAGTGACACATACTATTAATGACTCCTGCTTCGCCCGCTCGGTTCAGATGAAAATAAGTAAGAGCTGTATATGTATGAGTATGATACATGGCACAGTCTAAACTCAGATTGCAGGAGGATTACATTGAAACGATTGTATCTAAATATTTCAAATTCAAATTCAAATTCAAAATATTCTTTATTCAAATATACTATAAAAGCACTTTTGATCAGATCTATTTTCAGATTTTTTCAGATCTATTACGTGTATTTACTTCATACGAAGAAATTACGTCACTGCGTTCTTCGTCGTTTGACTTTATGGGCTACCACAGAGTTAAACACTTCTAATTAACTATAAACATATTCAATTTATTTTTTGTTAATTAAAAAATCTTAACTTTAAATATAAATCTAATTCTAATTCTAATTTCAATCTATAAAAATCATAATATCATATCATTTCTACACTACGCTACGCCTGAACTAGGAGCATCTTGTTATATTACCATGAAATTGAAAAGAGCGAAAAATATATTATTTACCTATCGCCTATAATACAAATATATTTCGCTAATAGAAGTTCTAGTTCACTGACACTTTACACGATACACGCAACCGCGCTTCAATATTTATGGGGTTTCTTCAACAATCGCTAAGACATTGACTCCAATTTACGTATAATTATAATTCTTGTTATAGAACTTATGACGGCAATGAACTTGATTATAGCTTTCGTTTTCACTATCTTATAGTAGGGAAAGTACTTTAAGAAATAAATATAAATTCAGTGGTCAATAAAAGTTTTCATTTCAGCTTTAAGCTGTATTCCGCTTGCAGCAGGGTGGGCGGCCTGGTAAGAGACCGCGGCTCCCCATTTTCTGCCGAATTCTGAAGGCATGGTCTGTTGAATGGCAGCACCCATCGAAGCGCTTTGTCTGAACACCAGAGCGAACAATTGAAATTATTAAATATTTAATTTCTCTCAAGTGGAAATCGAACTCTCAAGCTGGCCTCAAAAGTTTTTTTTTGTATTTTTTAACGTTTACTATTTCTTTCGATACTGAAAGGTTTACAGTTTACTGTAACTAGACAGGTTTTTTTATTCAAACTTTTTTAGAAAACAAATAATCTTATTTATATTAATTATTATTACTAAAATCTAGATATTTAGGAAAAAAAGATCATCATAATTATATCAAGAGAACATAGTGTTCACATAGTGAACACAGTAGACTAGTGCCATCTTAATACTAGGTTCCCAGGTTCTTTCTTTTATGTTATGTGCGTGATACACCTTGAAACTAAAAAAAAAACATATTTATATATGTATGCATACTACAATGTTACTAGATTACAAACCCTCAGTTAGTCGAAAGCTTTCGTAGTTAAAAATGTGTCATCAAAAATATAGACAATGTAGCTTCTGGTAATTCCAGTTATTTGCTGCCGGCGCGGGCGGAGGGTGCTCACGACTAGTTTACATACAATTTCTATGAGCACGCTACGTCGTACACAAGTACAAGCTGCATTAGTTTGGTGTAAGACGGAAAAATGCTTTAACTTCTTACCATTCTTCTTCTTACATTAGCAAAATCATGTTAGGTCAATTTCATTCAATATTTTATCTAGACATCGCTATGGCGCAAAGGCATAAGCGTGCGGCTCTAAATACGTCTGTAGTGGGTTCGATTCCCACTCGGGGGAAATATAAATTTAATATTTTCATTTCAACATGCAATACCTCAAGAATTCTGCGGAAAATAGGGAAGGGAGTGCCTTAATACTAGGCTTCTTAAAACAAAATACAATAAAAGCAATAGTCCAATGGCATTAACATCACCACTAAAAATTTTAGCACCACTTAAATTGTTTTATTGAAAGAAATATAAGAGCTTCAATAAAACAGTAAGTACTGTACTTACATACCTATATACCTATGTTTTAATCATAATCAATAAAAGTAAAGTGAATAGTATTTACAAATCTCCTTCTGTATTACCGGAAAAACTAAACTTTTTTTATACAACATTAAATTAATAGACTATTTTGATTTTTAAAGAAACGGTTGCCAGGATATTTAAGCTCAGTTATATTGTTTTTATCGTAATTCATTTATAAGCGGAAGTAAAGTATATTAGTTAAGTAAATTTAGTTTAAACTTTAAATACACTCTGCTCCCCACGTTTTGGTGCTTATATATTTCAAATACTAACAAAATATATTTGTTTAGATTTTCTGTTTCAGGGTAGCCTTTTCTAGTAGCCCTTATATCCTTAATGGTGGTGGGCGGCACGTGGCCAGTGGTCAGTCGCGCCGCGGCCGCCGGTCGATCCGTTGACATGGGCTAAAGCAGCCGCCATGACTGACGATATACCAGGTACGTTCCATTTTCAAAATTTAAAACTTTTATTACAGTTTTAATTTTTCTTCTTTATAATAAATAGGTACAAGATTGGTACTAGAAAGTTTAAATATTTTTTTACAATCTGTATTTCACCAAGCTAAGCATAAAAGTTAATTTGTATGTAAAACATCAATAAAGTTAATTATGAATCTACTTATCTAATTTAAAGTTTCTATTGTGGTTTATATTTAGGTGGCGATATATTTTATATAAATTAAAAGCCAATCAAAACTATTTCGAACGTTATTTTTGTTCTCCGACGTGTAGTGTATAGTATACCTAATTACTATCGATTTTACTTGCACAGTGAAAATGGGTCATGTTTTGTAAACAAAATGATTTAGTTTCTTCTAACAACATATATTGTATCAAAAATGGTTTATATTGGATAATTATACATACGTAACACGTATATATATATATACATTTTGATAATACTTATTTGTGTGTTAAGTAGATAATAAGGAACTTTTTATGCTCGTTTTAAATGATTTAATTAAAGATGGCGTTTCTTTCGCTTTCGCGTTTTTTTCTTACATTTACACAATTAGCCATAAAATCGAGATCACACATAAAGTGCACATAACAGGGTAGTAGTATTTGTTGACAGCAGTTATTTTTAAATTTTACTAAGTGTTTTAATAAATCTAAAGGTTCTCTTTATTGTGCCATACCACTCTGTTGCCTTTATTGAAATAAGTATCACTAACAAAGTCCGTCATAGGCTAATCTTTTATCTTATATGAGCTTCCCATTTAATTATGCAACCATTAAATTTAACAGCTGTCATATAAGTATGTATTGATTATATCGACATTGAATATAAACGCCTTCAATCAACTATCTCAGATATTCTGCTACTGTAGGTACCTCATATTAGCCCTAATATTATTTTTATAAATCTTTAACATCTCTAAGCCATTTTCATATAATTTACTTTAGTTAAAAGGCACTAGAGATATAACACTTATGACCTCCATCGGCCATCATCGATGTCGTTATTGCTTCAGGTACGTAAATTTTTATTAAAACCTCACAATATTTTTGTCTTCGAAACTTGGACTTTTTTGTTCTTTGAAGGCTTGCCACATTACTCACATCTCTATGTTTAACATAACATTTTTATTGTCGATCGGTTAAATTTATAGCGAGCATAAAATAAAATAATTTCATAATCTTCATTTTATTCACTCACTCATTAATAGCTACACATTGTCTAAACATAACGAAAAGAAAAATCTCAAAAACAATTTTATATACTTCCGCATATAGTAGGGTAGGTAGAGGGAACGTTAATACACTACGTTCTCGTAGTTTTGAATTGTCTCGAACTTACAATGTTTAAAATGAGATGTTATTCCACTGCGAAACAATGGTTTCATGCTCTATTCATTTTAAGCTATAGTTGTTATATGGCAATAAGCGTGAAACATGCAACGGTAATATTATAAGCGTTTCGGAATTCTATTATTTTGCTCTAAACGCCCACTTTATACTTGTACTTAATATAATATAGTATTATTTGTATTTGCCGTATAAATTAGCATGCAAGCCGCATAAACTTAGTGAAAGATCACTCATAACTTTATTTTATATTCAAGCAAAGACGTACTCGAGTGGCGGTGCCCAACGCTTTAACGATTTTTTTATAGTTTCACGCTGTATCCCGCACCTAGCAGGGTAAGCAGAGGCAGCCTAGTATTAAGATACTTTGTTTCTATTAAGACACTTCCGTTCTCCACTTTCCGCCGAATTCTGAAGGCATCGTTTTTGCGTGGTGATATTCGCGTATGTACGCCGCGTTTTGCATCTAATTTATATATTAATTATCCGCTACTTTTGAAACCACCACAATGTCGTTCTATCAGTCGGCGAAGTACCTGTGACCTACTTATGTCGTGGACTAAAGCTTTCTCTTGACGGTGGAGTTTTGATTTTTTCAACAGTAATTAAATCATAGACATATTTTTTGAGAAATTAAAAATTTAAGCATTTGTTTCATAAATACGAATAAAATATAAGTTCTTTTACATGAAACAGCTAACAAAGTCGCATACCAAAAGCTAGGTACGTCCATCCATCGTCCAGACCCATAATGGATAATGCTGTTAATATTAAATTTACACTTTGTAATTGTAGCTAACTCTCGAGACTCCAGTAAATCAACAAACTAGAATTACAACATGAATTATTTTGCTTTAGTAAGCCAAATCAATTCAGATCAAATCAACTTCACGCTGTATCCCGCAATCAGCAAGGTAGGCAGAGGGAACCTAATACTCCGTTCCCCATTTTCCGTCGAATTTTGGAGATACTGCGTGTTAAATGGCGGAACTCTACGCCGAGCTTTGTATCGACACCAAAACGAAAAAATTAAAATAATAAATGTTTCATTTCCTCGAGTAGAAATCAAACTTACGAGTACCTCGCGTTTACAGTCACACTTTGTGCCCCTGCGCCACGACTAGCCTCAATTGATGATTGATGATTTGAATTATGTTTTTCTGAGGATCTTATTTATATGGCTAGTTTCATATAAACTAGCTACTTACGACATTTAATGTAGGCACTGGAAAGTCGTCGGTGCGTCATAACTCATAACTAATCGCCTTCACGAGCGTTAATTCAGCTGAACAAAAGAAAGCTAAATTTCGACTACGATACAATCTCGGGCTTCAATCAGGCAAGGTCAAGGATAGAGAATGGCTAGCCTGATAGGTTTAATTCTAGATTATAGTGTTAGCCTTCTGTATATGCCAGTCAACACGCAATGCCTCTAGAATTTGGCGAAAAGTGGGAAACGGAAGTGTGTTAATGGAAACGGAGTGTCTTAACACTAGATTCCCAGGTTCTACTTATTCTACTTAGTATTGCGTATATTTTATTTTTGAAACACCTTTATAAAAACAACAACTCACTAACTTATAAGCTGAACGTAATCGTAGAATTTTATCCATTCACATTTCCTTGAATCTCTCACACTTGACGGAGTAGACAGGAAACCTTCTAGATCTTCTAGATAGATAGGCGGCAGATCCCAAGGCCGTGATGTAAGGATCTATTTAACCATAGCGAAAATACAATTTACACAAAAAATCACCCTCCAGAGAAAACATCAGCTGACTGCGGACAGAACAATAAAATATTTAAGAAATAAATATAGGTATATACTACCATTTTTTTCCATAAAAAATCACGTAACCGTAATTTATTTCCTTCGTAAAAGTTATCGCTGGAAACCATATCCATATTTTATTTATGTTAATTTTATTACAAATAATAGTGTTTAACGTCATACGAAAAGGTTAAAAAGTCAGCGCTGAAATAAAACGCACTTTCAGAGGGCGTTGATGTATGGCGTGCTCCAATCATAATGGATATCAACATTTACATTACAATTATAATGTCAAAAATAAGAAGTAAGCAAAAAAATATATTTATAGACGATGCTTCGTAAAGCTTTAGGTAATGGATTCCTATTTTAGATTTCAGTTAATATTCAACTCTTCGTGGCACTTCATAATATCGAATTCTGCAAATGAGTAAATGCAATATTAAAAAAGATAGTTCAGCTAAATTTCAAGCGCCGGTTCTTCTCAGGTCTTAGGCAATGACGTTACTGAACTGGTGGTAAATTACTTGACGTTCAAAAAGGAAGCATGTAACTTCTTATTACCACTTCTAGCTTCACGATTTATCTGTAGTGTGGTAGTCAGAGAGTACGGAGCGCCAAATGTTACGGTCTCTGCGTACCTGTCCTCCGGAGGACCCTCCCTCCCTCTTACTTTTTATGTAACCTTCCTTTTTATGTAACTTGGTATTTTAAAAAAAATTGTTTGACCAAATCAAACCAGACTTTGTACATGTATACAAATCTAATAATTACGAATTCTACGAATGAATGAATGGGTCAATATATACGAATCTAATAATATGTAAGTATACGCTACGGTAGACAAATACACAAATGTGAGCGCTAGGTTCAAGGCGACCTAGTCGATACCTACTCCCTGTATTGAATGCCCTATTACGGTTATTGATCCTGAAATGAGAAGGATCATTTCGCCAATTTCATCATTCTTAAACAATAAGTAGAACCAAACAAAACTCAAACCAGCTTCACGCTGTACCCCGCACACATCAGGGTAGGCAGAGGGAACCTAATATTAAGACACTCCGCTGCCCACTTCCCACCGAATTCTGGTGATATTGTGTGTCGAGTGGCGGAACTCAACGCCGCGCTCCTCCACCTCGACACCAGAGCGAAGAAATGGAAATATAAGTTTAAATGAATATTTCATTTCTTCAAGTGGTGATCGGACCCACAACCAGTCGCGTTTATTGTCACACTTTGTGCCTCTGCACCACTACTGGCCTCTATTCCTTTCAATTTCTATTTTAACCTATTTTGCCTCCTTACATCTTATGCCTTGTGTTTATGCCTACGAATAAATTATAAACTATAACTGTTACTTAATAAATTATTTATAAATTCCATTAATCCGTAACTGACTTGAATCCGTAACCATCATGTGCCGATGTATTAATATGAATTAAAAGCCAATTACGGCGTCCATTATTGTATTATACATTTATAATTAAATGAATAAAATATAATTTTGGAACATATGGAGAAGACTCATTTTATATTTCAGATACGGGTGCGGTGTTCACCTTCGGCAAGTCCCACTTCGCCGACAACGAGCCGAGCCACTTCTTTATCAAAAATGACCCCATAGTCGCGATATCGTGTGGGGACGAACACAGTGCTGTCATTTGCCGTAAGTAACATTTTTTTTTTATAAAAAACTTATATAGTCTTGTTTTACGCTTTTGGCTTTAGTCAGTTAGGCATAGAGAACCTAGTGAAATATGTTCTCCGTTTAAGAATCCAATCCACAACCGCCGCCCTTACAGTCAGACGTCGTCCTACTGCACCACGGTGTACTAGATTAATAAATAATCAATTAAATAATAGAATATTGTCACTATATATGATAAGCTCGAGTAATTTATCTTCATCATCATTCATTTCTATGAATGAAAACAGCATCTCAAAGTCGATATCAAACTTGAGAGCCATTTATGTATAAATAGGGCCATAGAGTCGAGATCATTAAAATGTGATTTATGTATATGCAAAAGTGAGATATTACTGATAAATATACCTATATGTTTTACTATATTTCATAAAATAAATATTGAAAACTATGCGCTATACAAAAATAAAAATATTTTTTACATATAATTATGTACTTGAAATAGACCCTCGAGCTTATTCGGAATAGCTACTGCCCTTGTCATCGTAAATTATGACGGCCTCATAAATATTGTGTGCTCGAGTGATAAAATGTTCATTTCTATAATTTATTCACTTACAAGTACTTCATGGGAAGCGAAACGTTTTTTAGCTGAAGAATAGAAAATAGTGGATTTTTCAGCTTCACGCTGTATCCCGCATGTAGCAAGATAGGCAGAGGGAGCCTTGTGTTAAGACATTCCGCTCCCTATATTCCGTCAAAATTTCCATTTGAGTGAGGAAACTCAATGCCGGTCTTTGCCCTGTTACCAGACCAAGGAAATGAAAACATTAAATAATTTATTCCTCTGAGTGATAATCAAACCCACAACCGTCGCATTTATGACTTACATAATATTATTTAATAAAAAAATCTATCTATTTCAGTCTGCATTTTTCATAATACTTAATATTAATACAGCGCCTATACACATAAATATATTCATTTTACAGAAAATGGGCGCGTATTCGTATTCGGCGCTAACGCTTGGGGACAGCTGGGGCTCGGTCATAAAGATGAGGTGACCCGCCCCAGCTGCGTGAAATGGCTGAAACCCCATCGAGCTATGTTTGTTGCTTGTGGACGAGCGCATACCATTTTTGTTACCGGTTTGTATACACATCTTATTTTCTACTAGCGGCCTGCCAGCGGCTTCGCCCGCTTGAAATACATGATTATTCATTTAATAAACAGAATTGACTGACAGTCATATGTGTTGATGTCAATGAATAATTTAATTTACTCGTTTAGAAACAGCCTTAAATATAATGCTATTGATTTGGATAAGGATTTATAACATTCTTTGTAAAATAACTGTAATGATTGCATATTACTAATCCAATATCGAAATCGAATTCCAAATAATTAAATGAATCGAATAACGAATCGAAAATATTTAATTGAGAACCTCCTTCTTGTTTTAAAAGTGGATTAAAAATACAAATTTATCACAAACAAATACAGATTTATTATAAGTATAGATATGGATTGCTTTATATTTGCAGGCAAACTCATGCCTTGAGTTCATTCAAATGCCGATAACTTTTTTTTTAATAAATCTATTTTGATGAAACAAACTTAACATGTTAAGTTGAGCTAAAACAAAGCAATAGGTGAAAGTTTGAAGTAAATCGGTTCAGTACTTTCGAAGATTAGTGTAATCATACATACAGACAGACAGACAAGAAAAATATATTTTTGCATTCCATTATTCTTTTTAAGTGCCCCTCTATCCATTTCAGTCAAAAATATTAAATGTACAGACTTTTTTTTAGAAATCGCATAAGCCTTTTTATAAAAGCTTTTTCTACTATAACTATAAAGAATATTAATTATTATGTGAAAAATTTTATACAATTCAAAAGCTAATATTAAACAGGAATTAGGATTTCATTTTCTTTTATATCTTTTATATCTCTTAAGTAAGCCACTTTCAGTTTAGCCCAGAAAATTAAGGAATCAATGAATCAATGAATGAATCAATAATAGTCGAATTGTTTTCTTCACAAACTAATTACTATATGAAAATTATTATGATTAGATACTTTTATATAAAAATATTTTTATATTTCCAGACAGTAATACAATTTACTCGGTGGGATGTAATGATGAAGGACAATTGGGTACTGGGGATATGGAGCACCTCAGTGTACCTCAAACCGTGGATCTAGAAAACGATCAGCCGATTAAGCAAGTGTCTGCCGGCAGCAATCACACCGCTTTACTTACTGGTGATTTATTTTAAAAGTTTACGAATCCTCTACAAATAGTGTTGTCATTGCCAGATACAGTATTGTATCTGGCAATGACAACACTACATAGCTATAAAAAAATCCAGGCCGTCATGACTCAATAACACGGGGTGTGGATAGGATACGGTTGTGAGTTCGATTCATATTCGGGGAAATTAATTATTTCATATTTTTATTTTTTCTCGCTCTGTTGACAAGACAAAGTGTGGCGCTGATGCATTGCATCAGCCAAACCACTCAACATACTTCTTGAATATGGGGCGGCGTGAAGAATGTCTTAACACTAAGCTTCATCTGCCTACCCTGTTATATGCGGGATTCAGCGTGAATAGAAATAAAAGAAAAAATACTTCTTAATCCGCAGATGATGGACGCGTATTCGTTTGCGGGTCCAACTCTGAAGGTCAGCTGGGCCTTGGCGAAGATACACGGTCTTGCGTCAAATTTACAGAATTGTCTTTTATGGAAAAAATCGCTTTTGTGGAATGTGGATATTATCATACTGTTTTTATTACAGGTATTACGAAATAACATCTTATATAAAAACACTATTATTACTTAGTCATACCTAATAAAAAACTAAATTGTTAAAAATATTTGCATATTGAATTTTTTCCAGCATACTCATCTTATTGCGTTCTATTTTTGTATATTGTAATATCTTATGCACATTTATAACGACTACTTCGACATTTTTTTTTTTAATTTAGACAAAGGTGCAGTTTTTGTAACCGGCGACAATGAAAATGGAAAACTCGGAATACCAGAGAGCCCTACCACGGTATACGTACCTGTAGTGATACCGCTGGACACACAAATAAAAAGCGCGTGTTGTGGCGCTAATCACACTTTCCTCTTATCTATGGACGAATCGAAGATCTTAGCTTTTGGATCGAATGAAAAAGGACAGTTGGGTATGTCGAAAGAAATGGAAACCGTTACGGAACCTTCAGAAATTGAAATGGAGAAGCTATTTGATGGATACCAGCTGAAACTAGTTGCATGTGGTGCGATGCATACTGCGTTTGTAACAGGTCCGTATTGCAAAATATATGTTGACGTTTTTTTTGGTGTACTAGAATAATATTTACAATATCATATGACTTTATGTATATATAAAACAGGGAAGTCACTGTCTCAAACAATCAGGTTAGGAGTTATTTATATAGTTATTCTCTTAACTGTACAAAATGTAAATATTTTTTTATTTAGACAAAGATATTTATTTTGTGCCCACTCGAGGAAACGATATATTTATTTAAATTTATATTTCCATTTCTCTGCTCTGGTGTTGGGGTAAAACGTGGCGTTGAGTTCCGCCACACGTAGTGCCTACAGAAGTCGCCGGAAATGGGGAGTGTCTTAACACTAAGTTCCCTCTGCCTACCCTGCTGTGAGATGCATACAGCATGAAACTGTTTTGTTTATTAATTTTAAAATAAAAAAAATCTATATTGGTATATTTGTTATACAAGTTTACGTTTTTACTATTTTATCTCATTTTATAGTATTTTATACGGTAAACACTATTCCATTCATGAACACTAGGGAACTAGGACTAATTTCTTTATATATTCATTTCTTCAGCGAAACAAAACTCGAATGATTTTAAAAATTCAATGATTTAGATTAAATTTATTTATATTTATTATTTATTCTAAAAAAAAATTTGAAATATTTGACAAAATATATAATTTCTAATATATAAAAGCATAATTAATTATAGTTAAATTGTGCAAATCACATTGCAAATATTACAGATAACGGCTTACTGTACACATGTGGCGAAGCGCGTCACAACAAGCTCTGTTTGGAGGAGGCCGATGACGCCAATAATTCAAACGAGGCTGTCCACGATCAATACTCGCCAAAGAGGGTCACCGCCATGAATGGATTCATTGTAGACAATGTAGCATGCGGCGGCTGCCATACTTTACTCACCGCCGTTAAAGGCTCTAATTCCGATTTNTTTATTTATATTTATTATTAATTCTAAAAACAATTAGAAATATTTTACAAAATATATAATTTCTAATATATAAAAGCATAATTAATTATAGTTAAATTGTGCAAATCACATTGCAAATATTACAGATAACGGCTTACTGTACACATGTGGCGAAGCGCGTCACAACAAGCTCTGTTTGGAGGAGGCCGATGACGCCAATAATTCAAACGAGGCTGTCCACAATCAATACTCGCCAAAGAGGGTCACCGCCATGAATGGATTCATTGTAGACAATGTAGCATGCGGCGGCTGCCATACTTTACTTACCGCCGTTAAAGGCTCTAATTCCGATTTCACAAATAACGATTTTAGCGTTATAAGCGAAGAAAATAGACCTATAAGTCTAACGGAACTACCTCCCTTACAAAAAATCCCAACTATGACTAAACCAGACGAAATTAATCTCGAAGATGTTGCTAATTCCAATATAAAAAGTGATACTGATAATATAGTTGCAAATGTTAATGGGGAAACAGCATCAATCGACTCACTGGAGGCAAATGTCAGCGGATCTCATATAATACAAATAAATGACCTGGAACCTGATAACATAAGTACACATGGTATACCAAATATTGACGACGAAGAAGGAATAAAACTTAATATTGATAAGGCCATCGATAATACCATGAAAAAAGTAGACTCTGTACTCGAAAAAGGGGAAAATAAAATGGAAGACATATCAGCAAGCGCGGAAAAAACAGTTCACACACAGGTGGAGGTCGTGGAAGAAGTATTTAAGAAATCAGTCGATGGGAAATCACCCAGCTTTCACATTGGCGATACTAAGATCTTAGACGTACCGGACAAAGCATTAGAGATTGCAAACTCTCCGCCACCTAAATCACCGATCGTACAAGACTTGTTAAATATACCAGATATATCACAAATGAGTCCAAATTTGAGTAAGCACAGTGACGACGGCCAAAAAAGTGAAACTGGGCAATCTGAAAACGAAACGATACCTTGTGGTTCTGATAAATCCAGCCCATTAATGGGTAAAACTAAAACTCAAGCAGTTATGCCTATTGTTAGAAGTGAAGATAACATCGATTCACACGATGAACCTGTCAATTGTGAAGATCATGAAGTTGTTGTGAATAAAATAGAGGAAAAAGGTCGCTTTGCGCGTATATTCCAATCAATTAAAGACAAAGAAAACTCTTGTATGGGTAAAGGAAAAGTAATTGAGGAAAAAGTTGTAGGTAAATATTTAAAATGTCGTATTACAATAAGGATATATAATATACAACACGTCTATAATAATTCATTACGTTCTTTACGTACTAAATAAAAAACTATGAATCTAAATTGTTTATTAGTCTATACTTGTTACTGTAACGCGACGGGTGTGGGTTCGACCCCCACTCGAGGAAGTGAAATATTTATTCACGTTTATATTTCCATTTCTTCGCTCTGGTGTCGAGGCCAAGCGCGGAGGTCAGTTCTGCCACTTAACAAGCAATGCCTCCAGAATTCGGCAGAAAGTGGGGAACGGATTGTCTTAACACTAGGTTCCCTCTGCCTACCCTGCTGTGTGCGGGATACAGCGTGAAGCTGATTTAATTTTTAATTTAGTCTGTATCTGTACTATTAATCTTTTAAACTTAAATGAACCTTGAAACTTAAGAGTTCATACTCGAGATATAAGTAATCCACATATTAACTAAGATAAATATATTCGTGTTTGTATAGTATACATAGGTATCATTAAAGCTTCATTATAAATAGCGTGACTATAAATATTTAAACTTAAAAGAATATAGCAGTTCGTATTCTTTTAATCATATATATAAATAAAATTGATAAAAAATATAATATAAATACTTGTAAAAATTGTTTACAGAAAACGTACACAAAGGCATTGATAACGCAGAAGAAACCGTGCACAAGATAGAGGAAAGAGTGGAAACGGAAATACGAAACCAAACAAACTCACGAACTTGCACAATTTTATAGACTCGTTACAGTAGTTCTCGTCTTCTCAAATTAAAAATGTTTAAATAAAATTTTTATTCTTAATACCATGTTGATTTTTTTTATTTATAGACTCATGAAATAAAAATATTTTATCAGTATATAAATTTATTATTTTAAAAAAAACAAGTATGTATACAAGTCTATATTAATTTTGACACCGTGCTACCCAATAGCTGCCGCATTCCCTTCATTTGACACTGTATCCCGTATATAGCAGGGTAAGAAGAGAGAACTGATTGCTAAATACTCTTAATATAAGAGACATTGCATCTTAACACTAGGTTCTCAGGTACCCTGCAATGGACGGAATACAACGTGAGGCTAAAAAATAAAGACAATTTGGAAATATTCTATTTGTATCATAATTCAAATTTTGAGCAATATTACTATATTAAATAATAAGTACATGATAATATAAAAATATAGGGTCATTGATTAACAGTTAAATTAAACTTAAATAATGAATTAAATATTATATTATTTTATTGTAAAATCTTATTGATTAAATATTTTATATCAAAAATATCACATTATAGTGTTGTTATGTCTAGACATATATTTCTAGCATACATTATATACTATTTAGTATCCATGTACCTTATTACTAAAGCAAATACAAAACTTTAATAGCAAATATTAATTTGTGCATTTCAATCAATAAAAATATACCTGGAAAAACAAAGAGAGACAGTAATTACTGCTTATGTCAATTCTATAGTAGTTTTACAAAAATATAGATACAATGACAATTATGACAATGGACTTCGCAACATTGATCTTTTGACTTTGTAAACACCAAAAATATTCAATAATAATATAGTATAAGCAAAACTGTAGGAACTACTTAATACTTATATAGTATATAAATTATCAGTGCTGTTGTGCTTATGAAAGTTTATTCTACCCTGAATACCAAGTTGATCCTTCAATGTCTGTCCAATTTGCATAATGGCTGCCCTATTGCGTAAGTCAGATACCCACACACCTGAAAGAAAGCAACGCAGCTTCTGTAGTGGCGTAGTGGGTGAACAAGCAGGGTGCTTGATACTCTTGAAATCATCATCATCCAATTTTTCTTTTAAATCTTTGTTTGATGATTTGTCGATAGATGACGGTTGATGGGCGATTATGTAATAGTCATTCTCACAGTCTCTAAATGATTTTCTGTTTCAAACGATTTAAGTATCTTTGTCAAGCAAGGTAAGCGAATACTCCAAGAATTTTTGTTTGATATTTATCAAAAGTTATTTAACTCAATATGTTACATACCTATTTTACTTTTCACTCGAACGTTTACAACTGCTCCGCTAATAATGTCTGAATGTTGAAAATTTTCACCGATTAAAAGAAGAATCTGAGAACATAGCAAATAAATGCTTCAATTAGAATTTACATATAGCACGTTATATAATTACCTACCACAGACATTTTTCAATTGGTTTTACATCATGGGTGACATTTAAGCATATACTTAGGAATATGTATGTATCTATAAGTAAATGCAGAATTTTACATTTTTAAATATAAATTATTATAAAAAAATATACATTTAAAAATATAAAAAACCACTCTTCCGAGGGCGGGACAAGGGTCCAAGCCATCGGTGGCTAGGGCTCCAGAGAGAGGAACCGCCGCACAATACGTGCCGTCTCAAGTAATACTGCCTTCTGTATCCGGTTCTTGATCCAACAGCTAAGCGATAGCCTCTTAAGGTGTTGGTCGAGGCTTTTCGCTATTAAACCGTTAACCGAAACCACTATCGGCACAATGATAGTCGCATTGACATCCCACATGGCGGTAATCTCATGGGCTAGGTCCAAATATTTAGATTGTTTTTCTTTTTCGGCCTTCACGAGATTTTCATCATGTGGGATAGTAACGTCAACAATCACTGCGCGGCGCGCCACTCGGTCTACTAGTACTATATCAGGTCTATTGGCAACAATATACCTGTCAGTAATAATAGACCGATCCCAGTAGAGCAAAGCACAGCTATTTTCAAGAACAGACATGGGATTGTACCTGTAGTAAGGCACCTCCAATTCTACAAGGCCATATTGAAGAGCAAGTTGCTGGTGTATTATCTTGGCTACTTGATTGTGTCTATGCAAATACTCACCATTAGCAAGATGAGAACAACCAGAGACAATATGTCTGAGGGACTCCCCAGGTCGATGACACGCCCGGCAGATGTCGATAGTGCCATCTTTCATAATATGTCTCTGGTAGTTCCGTGTCTTGATAACTTCGTCCATAATTGCACAGACAAAACCTTCAGTTTCTCCGAAAAGATCCCCGAACTGTAACCAAGATAATGATGAAGCAGTATCCACGTCCTGGCCCACTAGGGCTCTATGGAATCTACCATGCAGCTCCTTGCTCTTCCATACAGCCATGCGATCAGAAGTAGTAAGTACTACAGGCCGACGCCAGTTCTCTTTGCCCAAGGAAAGAGGAGTAAGGCCTTTGTCAACTGTTACCACATCCTTGTGCATATCCACGTCAATCTTGAGAAAATATTCTCTAAGACTGCATACCTCGTGGTTATGGAGGTTCTTGACATTCAAAAAGCCACGACCTCCACACTTACGCGGGATATACAGTCTCATTACAGACGAACGCGGATGGTGCATTCGGTATGTCGTCTACAATTTAAGTAAATAATTATTATATTATATTAATAAGATTGGACTACCATAGTCGTTCAGTTTTATGTGGAATTAAAGTAAGTAATAGATTTACGTCAATAGACTGTTTATTTGTTGTAACTTTGACACCATTGTGGTTAATTGGGGCAGGGTTTTTGACATTAACAGGGTACATTAACTTACTACAAATAACCAAATACTGTCGATGTTAACGTTTCGCTTCTTATCAATACTGATCAGCCATCTTCCACCATTTATATTCGCTGCGTCTTCCCACATTGGGCGTATATTATTTTTAAATATCGCGTAGTCCTGTCCTATACTAAGCTCTGATGGTACTTTCATGTGGTGGTATAAGCTGAAAGGAATATAAAACATAGTATGACTGTAAACGCGATTGATTGTGGAAATTTGAGGAAATGAAATATATACGACGGAAAGTGGGGAACGGAGTGTCTTAGATCTAGGTTCCCTTTGCGGCGCAGCGTCACAAGTGTGTGACTGTAACGCAACGGTTGTGGGTTCGATTCCCACTCGAGGAAGTGAAATATTTATTTACGTTTATATTTCCATTTTTATCGCTCTGGTGTCGAGGCAAAGATGCTACTCAACATGCAATGCCTCCAGAACTCGGCAGAGAGTGGGGAACAGAGTGTCTTAACACTAGGTTCCCGCTGCCTACTCTGCTATGTGCAGGATACAGTGTGAAGCTGATTTTTTTTACGCAAATAAATATTTGTCCAAAGCACAGCGTTGTTCTTGCGATTTCCGTCACATAATACAAAAAGTAAGGTATGGAGTAGGAGTGTCTAAACTTTTACCACGTAGTACCCTCCGTCCACATTACGGTGCGGGACACAGTGAGAAACTGCTTTTTTGGGGAAAGATTTTAAAACTATCGTTAATTCCTAAAAGCTTTAAACTTAAGTTTATGGGGGTATACATTAATTTTGTATAAAATGAGCTACAAATATAATTTTGCGTTATAGGATTCCGTAACTCAACAGGAAACTGTCCGTTTGAAAGTCTGTCAAGACCATTTATCTCAAGGGCACGTGGAGGTAGCAGATCTATGGTTGTTTTGAAGAAAATCAAACTTTTAAGTCAACGCAATCAAAAGATATGAACATGAACTACCCTGGGTAAACAAAACCTATTGGGACTTCTCCTGGACCTACAGTAAGGAAATTTGGCAAAAAGTGAAAACTTACAGTGCAGTCAATAAGTCTAGGCTTCGTCTTTGGTCCGTAAAAAGTGTTTACAATTTAATTTTATATTGATACAGAATATTCAGGTAGGTTTTATATTATTGTCTTATTCAGAATTCAGAAAACACTTAGTAGTGAAAATATTTACCCAATGTGGGATACATGCGAGATCAAAAAAATCGTAATAATTAAATCATAAATTATGTAAGATATTATATAATATAGGTATAAATAACATCCATTGTAAGTTTACCTAGATATATTATAATAAATACCGCTTACCACCAGTAATCTTCAACAGTGCAAAATGTCGTCAACTCCACAAGATTATCTTCCCACGTGCGCTCCTTGTTCGTAAACATCCAGAAACTCCAGGTATGTTCTAGAGGATGTTTGATTTCTTCTATTACTTTAGAATCGTCTTTGTCATTCATCTCTACCTGTTAAGAAGAAAATTATACCATTATTTATTACTATTACATCCAAAACATGTTTTCACCTGTTATTTCAGAAAACATTTAAAAATATAATTTTGCAAAAGCAGTACTGATGCATTAATCAAACTATCTACCGAGTAATTAGATAGAGAACAGGAACGGGAACTTTTCTCGATTGGGAATCGAACCCACAACCTTTCTTGTTTACGACTGGCTGGGCTCAACTTATATTAGATTTAGGTAAATAAACAACAAGCAAGCAAATTATTACCAACTCAATTGAGATCATTCAAACAAAATGGCATTCGGTGAATCATAACCATTAACGTCGATGCACTGACCACAAAGTACGTACCTACTGTGGAGTAGGTACGTGATAAAGGAACGATATTGTTCGCCGTAACGATGCGAAGATAACACATTGTGCCACGATTTTCTATTGTTGGGGTACTTATTGAATAATTGTGCTATTTTATATCAAATATAAATATTTTAAACCATTTTTTTTTCAATAATTACATATGATATTATATTTCAAAGATATGCTATTTCAAATTATGGTTCCTATATATTTTAACACTGTGATGCAATCGGGGCGAAATATAATTTTTAAATTAAAAAATTGAGATTTAAATATCTCAATTTTTTTAAATGTCCAAGCAAAGAAATTCATATTTTTTTTTTAAGATATTGCTGAAACTTATTTTAAAAAGTATACAAAGAATATAATAAAACAAACAATTAATTACGTTCAAAATAAGTCAATATTTTAAAATTATATTTTTGTTTTAATTAATAATTAAATATTTTCTTACTTGGTTATCCTGCTCTTCTGCAGACATATTGTAGGCACTAAGCAGTCTATTGTTGTAATCACCGTCAACAACTGTATATGTATGAATTGTTATCTTCAACGGTGGCAAATAAGCAAAGCCCCGTTTACATTGCCAATGTTGCTATATGTCAAGTTTAAAATTTATTTTTATTGCAGTAATTATAATGTAATATAAATAGATTTATTTGTTTTAATATTAAAATATAATTTATTTTTTGCAAATAAAAATTTAAATCACTTCACTTTTCTTTACTTTTTCTGAACTATCTATAGATTAAATCAGCTTCACGCTGTACCCCACACACAGCAGCGTAGGCAAAGGGAACCTAGTGTTAAGACACTTCGTTCCACACTTTCTGCCGAATTCGTGATAGAGACATTACGTGTTGAGTGGTAGAATTCAACGCCGCGCTTTGCCTCGACACCAGGGCCATGAAATGGAAATAATAACGTACATAAATATTTCATTTCCTTGAGTGGGGATCGAACCACAACTGTCGCGTTAGTCACACTTTTGGGATGTTGTGCCGTAATCTATAGATTACTGATCACTTATCGAGAACACAGGGCGAATGTTTTCTTTTTGTATTTAAAGACTATAATTCTATACAAAACAAAATGTGAAGCAAAGATGTATGAATCTAGATGCAAAATTTTTGTAGTGACAAATTAAACTTCTTCGTATTTGTAATCTAATTTTATTCTTTTTTTTTAAATTTTATTAAAACTAACTGTACCGTATTTTAATTTTTTATTATATTATTCGTTGCAAAATATCGAATAGAACTTTGTCAATAAATATTATTCAACTGAAGGTTTATTTATAATGGGGTTAAATAAAAACAACGATTTATTTTAGTACATTTTATACGAAATACCAAAATATTTTTTAATCAATAGACACAAACATCAATTTAAAAGAAAATGTTGCAAAGTTAAATAATCAGATGGTGCAAGTTGTTGTTTCTATGGAGTGCTCCGGTAACATATAGATAAAAATTAAAAAACAAAGTTGCCAGGAACAAATATATGTTGTTATTTATAAAAATCCTAATTCTATGTGACCTCAAACATACAAAGCACAGCTTTAGTACCAACATCAGACTTCCATTATCAATTTACATTGAATTATTTTAATGAGTAACATAACTCATTATTATAATAATGAAACATCAACGTAAATACCACTTCTGTTAAATAAAACTTTTATATTCTATAACACTATAATAAATATGACCGTCAGTTTTTATATTATAATCTTAGCATCATTATAGTCCGCGGGCAATAAAATTAAAGAAATGTTCGCCTTTCTTAGCACTAATAAAAAAATTAACTTCAGAAATTATATTTAATGAAATTAATATATTTCAAAAAGATTTAATATTTTTAATTATTTTATTATTTTGGACCATATAGAAATGTAATTTTATAATGTAATAGTTTAATATAATGTCATATTATTATGTGTTTAGTTTACAAATAATTAATAAGTATGATCTAGACGGTGTACAGATTCTTAGTGGCAGAACTGTGCTTGACCATAGTGTCTCTATGGAGTTGGAAACCAATTTTCCCATGGATGCCGAGTTGCTCTTTTAATTTTCTGCCTATTTCCAAATTAGCTTGTTGCTTCGATGTATCAGCTGTCCATATAGCTGAAACATAATTTAAAACATTAGTTATATGAAACAACACTTACAAAATAATATAAGGCCAGTTGTGGCGCAGGGGCACAAAGTGTCACTGTGGAAGCAACTTGTTCTGGGTTTGATCCCCACTCAAGGAAATGAAATTTTTATTTATATTTTCTCATTTCTTCGCTCTAGTATCCAGGCACTACTACTCATGGACAGTAAGATGCTGCCCCACTGCACTAAAATGGCCTCTTAGTTATGAAACTACAAATATTTAAAGACCATGTTGTAGCTATTTTGCTGGTTAAAAAATACTTATATTTTTTATTTTCAACCTATCAATACTTGATTAAAAACGAAACATTACATACCAATTATAATAAATTTAAAATTGATCATTGCTTACCGATTTTATCAATTTTTGCTCTAATATTTACGACTGCGCCGCATATTTCCTCAGAGTGCTCAAAGTTTTCACCAATCAGAAGAAGCACCTGTTTGAATATAATATATATTATATTAAATTAATACAAATAATATTATGTTTAAGGTAAGAAACACGTGGCGATGGCTTCCGAAACTAATCGGCATCACCTTTTTATGCTGCCTAAAAATTTAACAAAATATGAAACTGAGTGTCTTTACCCCAGGTTCTAAAGTGGTCAAATTATATAAAATGTTTATGTTACATGTAGCCTATGTGTAAATCTGATGAATAAATTATGAGTGTCCTCACGTATCTACCATATTTGATTTCATTTTGTTCATTTCCCTGTTCTGGTAGACAAAGCATGGCGTTGAGTTCCATTTCTCAACTCACCATGTCGCGAAAACTGGACTGTCTTTAAAGAATTTGTGTTTACTATGTACTTTCTATCTATCCTGCTATGTGTAAGATAAAGCTGTTATGCTAAAAAAAATGCAAAATCCAAAAAATGCAGCAAAGGCAAATCAGTATAATCTGAAAACAAAGGTTTTACTTTCATTAACAAAACCTTGATAAGAAATTATCAATCAGCTTATAATATAATGAAATACATTAATAATTAAATATAAACATCTACACTAGATTTCTTCTGTCTACTTTGCTATGCAGGAAAAAAACCTAAAGCTTCAAAAATACAAAATATTCAACTTAAGCTTACAACATCAAGCCAGAAGCGATCCAAGTCCGAATTTCTTTGTTTCTTCTCGAGACTTATTAACCAGCGCCCCCCCATTTTGTTGGCGTCGTCCTCCCACATGGGGCGTATGCCTTGTTTAAATACCGCATAGTCATGGCCTTGACGAAGCTCAGAGGGTAGTTTAATATGATGGTAGAGTCTGAAAATGATAATCATAAAGGTATGGTGTGTATATGGTGCAAGTTTTAAATTTAATTGTATGATAGAAAGCAATATTAAATGTTTTTTTAGCTTCACACTGTATCACACAACAAGCAAGAGTAAGGAAAAGGAACTAGGGAACCTAGAGTTAAGACACTCCATTCTCCATTGACACTTCCATGCCCCATTTTCCACCACCGAATTTTTGAGACATTACATATTGAGTAGCGATACTCAACACCTTGCTGTGCCTCGGTAACAGAGCAAGGAAATGGACATATTAAATAAATCATTTCCCCAAGTGAGAATGCAAACCCATTGAACTGTCACTTTTACATGTACATGCTTGTGTCCTACTCAAGGAAATTAAGTTTTATATTTTCACTTCTTTGCTCTGGTAATGAGGCAAAGCGAGGCATTGAGTTCTGCCAGATATTAGTGGAAATTAGGAAATAGAAGTGTCATAAACCGAATGGAGTCTTAACACCAGGTTCCCAGGTTCCCTTTGCCTGCCCTGCTATATGCACAATACAGTATGAAGCCAAAATAATTATAAATAACTATTTAGAATAGTTAAAAATAAATTCAGTATTGGACAAGTTTGTCCATGAATTTATTTTTAATTAAATGTTTAACCTGAAAACTGGCCTAAAAAACTAATTAAAAAAATCTTACGATATTTGAATAATTGCCTAGAACATTATAAGATCAAGTTTAACTAGATGTGATTTGGTTGAATTACCAATAAACCTATATATTTATAATAAATTTTAAATTGTCTATAATTTTAATTTAATTTATGTCAAGTAAAAAGCTTTGTTTGTAAAATTTGCCAAGTAAAATTACATAATAAAATGAGAAGCCAAGCTACTGCTTTAACATATTAAATTAAGTATTAAGTTCATGACTTGTAAATAGGATAGTAGAAAAGTTCACAGAATATGCTTAACAAAGTTATCCAAAACAATATATTTATTCCTATAAAATGTTATTACATATGTATTATGGTTATGTTTATGTACATGTATATATTTGCCTATATGTTTATATTTACTTATTGTTATACTCAGTACACTACATTTAATGCATTCTTTCTTCTACCCCAAGATTGCCTGGGAGATATTGCTCAACTAATGCTGCTGTGCTATTTTGTATATAATTATAATTTATGAAATTTATGAAAAAATTTTGAAATGAATTAGTTGGTGTAAAATAAAAATGTATTTTTCTTTAAGTTTTAAACAAAAAAATATGGCAGACAGTAAAAATAGAACTGTTTCATGCACATATATAATTTATAAAATATGTTTATATATCTTACTTTATTACATTTCTTAAAAAGAAAATCAGTGTATATACATATGGAAATAATAATTATATGGTAAAAGAAGATTAATACTCACAATGTTCTTTTTTATTATTATTAAATCAAACACACCACAGACATTGATAGTCTATTCTGCTCTTTTTCCATTTATTTTTTTTTATTTTGACTTTTTTATTTATATTTCAATACCCAAGAATATATTTTTTTTATCAATTTGACTTATTTATGATTATTTAATATGATACACATACCTCCAGAAATCTTCAACTGTGTCAAACGATGTTAGTTCAATTTGATTCTCCTCCCATGATTTTGTTCTATCATTATCATAGAACCAGAGACTCCAATTGTTCTGAAGTGGATGTTTTATCAAGAATTCTGGGGGAATTTCTGTGTTAGTGTTGGCTTTGCTCTCAACGCCTGCTGAACCCTTGAATACACAAGTCATATTTAATGAAATTCTAACCTATACTCCCTCTCAAAATATAAACTATTCGTGTTTATAATTTAGTTTAAATGTCTATAGCGCTAGATACGCAGCTGAAAATC
Source organism: Heliconius cydno galanthus (assembly GCA_036379175.1). Classification (NCBI taxonomy): domain Eukaryota; kingdom Metazoa; phylum Arthropoda; class Insecta; order Lepidoptera; family Nymphalidae; genus Heliconius; species Heliconius cydno. The sequence goes on from JAKRZM010001329.1 coordinate 662,846, forward strand.
CGAAAACCGATAATCTATTAAGGGTTTTATAAACAGAAACCAGTGTTGTAGTGAAAGTTACCGCAGCCACATCAGCAAACTGTAGCTTTTTAGCATATACACGTTAAAGTTTAAGTTAATATGAAGGTATATCGAAAATATTAATCTTAAAATAATCTTCTACCTACCTCAACTTCTTCAGCATTATTTCCAGCCATGTCACAAAATCTTCCCTATCCTCGATTCTTTTTACAAAAGACAGAAATAAAAGTGTTGCTATTCTATTATAATTTATAACATGATACAAACAGATTAAACATTAACTACTAGTGAAATAAAAAAAGTATTTCTGCAGAGTACTAGATACGTGAAAATATTTTTTGCTAGTTAATAATTTAATATAAAATACTAACTTTCCGTTGTAATTTAAGCTAACTATTTGTTAGATAAAATTAAGTATTTCAGAAATAATATTTCCCGTAGATTATAGTTACTTTATTACTATTATTGCTGTAAGCAACACTGTTTACTATTGTCAATTTGTCACTATATAATAGCTAACAAAGTTATGCGAAATTGCAAATCAATTTAAATCACCTGAAAGCGTCGCCTTCTTTTTTCTACAGTTTCCTTATAACTGAGTTTGCCGGTCTCCGTCCAGTTACTATTTAATAGTGAAAGTATTACGCTAAAAAGGTACAAAAATGTCAGTTCAAACTATTCTCTTGGATTTCTCCATGGATGCCGCCCGTTTAGGAGACGAGAGCGGACAGAAAGCTGTATTTAGTCAATTAGAAACAGTACTTAAAGATTATGTACCAAATCTCCTATTAGCCGCTGATATTAAAGTTGATGGTGGATCACTGAAACTGCTGACTGGAAAGAAAGGAACTACAGTCTCCGTCAGGTTATTTGACCGCGGCCTTGTAACTGTGAACATTGAATATTACAAAGAAGACAACGAGGAACCACTAATCAATTTCAAGGTTAGCTCAATTTGACTAAAATAGCAACGCTACAGTTGCGCGATCACACTTTATTAATTTTAAGTGACATTTGTAGCTTCAAATTAAATTAATCTTTTAATTAGTCGAGTTAAAATAAACCTTTTTATTTAATTGTATTATGTAATAAAGTTATAATTTATTTAGTTCAAATTGTTGATATGTGCAATTGTATTGAGAAAAGAATTAAGGTTGAGCAAAGCCTATTGTTTTAGTGTTCGAAGCTACTGGAAAATTCAGTGAGAATGTCCTTGGAGTGTGACAGACTTAAGCTTTTACCAACTATCAAAAGGGGTTATAAATATGATGTTTACTTGACCAGTTCAGGTTGGCCCTAAGCTTTACTAATATCACATTGATACTATTTGCACAGTAAACTATTTGGTTTTATTAATCTAAAAGATTTAAATGATCTCAAATCAATTCAATTACAACAAGTGGTGTTTTCTGCATTTGTATAGTTAAAGTTAGATATTAGTATTTTTACATACCAATATTATATTGAGCTGAAATGAATCACTTCATCAATGCAAGCTGGTTTTTATGTGCACTATATACATGTAGAAAAATTAAAAAGGCACCCAAGTTACATGTATTATACATACATACTAGTAATAATAATAACTAGGTGTAACTTGTTTTAATATCAATTCTTTTAGTAATTTATTCAATGTCTATAATTTTTTTTGTTGTTATTTTATTTAATTTCATAAGATAATATTACTTTTACAGTTATAAGCATTAAACACACTCATTCCCACTTTATTGGTTTGCATGGTTCTTTTTAGACTTTTATATGTATAGTGACAACATGCAATGAATCTTCCAGTAATCAGCGAAGATGCTCAACCTTACATTCTATTAGATAATTTGCCTTTGCATGTTTTATGTTATCATAATTTTTTTTATCCTTTTTTTTAATAGTCAGCTAAAGTATTGGAAAGTCAGCTGAGAAAGTACATATCAGCTGTAAAATCTCAAGCATTTCCAACTATAAAACGTTGCCTATTTGGCAGGTATTATCCTACATCGGGTAAGTAATTTTTTTACAAGTACTCTTTTCATAATCATTGAAAATGTTTACTTAGAAATGCAGTAGAAGAGTGATTATCCAAACTGAATGTTGATCAAACAAAATACCACTTATCTCCAGCCTTGCTCATTCCGACGACTTTTCTTGGCATTAGTGCACATTTACTGACATTTGGTTACACTCAATTTTATTTCATAGAAAACACTATACATTAGAAAACTTTACTATGTAAATGTAAAATTTAGACTTAATATGTCTCAACATCTTTCCCAAAATGCCTAATGCTTGCTGTGAAATTTGCACTTAACTTATTGACTTATCATTTACTTTATTAAATTCATCAGATAAAAAAGTACCTATTACTTTTTTTATGAATTATTCTCAATTTTTATTACAGATATTATGTATGTAAATATAGTTTTCTTTGTATTCCTATAGACAAATGTATATGGTGAATAAATACAGTTTGGTTGTCTGAAAATATTGGTTTTCAAAACACTCAGATCCCTTAATTTGAATAATGGGTATTCTACTGTGTATTACAATTTTATATTAAAAATAGCAATGTCCTAGTTTTTATAAGTCTTCAGTGGTATTACATGCCGAGAATAAAATATTAAATCTTGTTAGTTTT